>CAJQUW010008780.1:0-495110 GCA_907163375.1 Prostheceraeus crozeri
TTTTCAAATTTGAGGTAGGGGTAGCTGGGGTGACTTGGCAGTGGGGATCTTGCAGTTAATAGGCTTCATAAATCTAAAATCCGAAATATACATTTCGAAGTAGCTCTAGAATAAAGATGCTTGAGCAAGATACCTGCGGATTATTTGCACTTGTACTTTTTTTAGGAGCAAAAAACTATTTTACCTGCAAAAAATCGGTAACTTTGTTTGAAATGCTCTCAACTTTTGGGACATTTTCATCTTGTGATAGATTTGGACATAAATCATTATTAAAGATATTTTACGTAGGTCATGGAGCAAATGGACACCTACGTGTAAAAACATTTCAGATCATATTAACATTGTGTTAGACGCTCATTTTCTTACCTTACTGGGGTTTGGGGTGACTTGGGCAGAAATCATGTATGCGTTGGGGTGGAATGGCAGTATGGATAATTGCAAATAAATGTGCTTCACAAATCTGAAAACCCTCTTACTTTCTATAGTAGCCTCTGTAAATGAAAAATACTGTAGAGAAGAGATTGCTATCGGGCTTTTACTTTTTCAAGAGCAAAAAAATCAGGCCTAATGGGGGCCTACTTAAAAATGTAAAATGGTAACCTTTTGAAAAATACGTAATTCGATGAGCCCACCGCGCCTTGTGATAGACATTCAGTATAAATCGTAATGTTGAAGTGACATTATAATTGGGTCAGAATACATGAACCATGACTAGTGTAAAACATTCTAGAGCCGGAGCTGAGGGATTCACCGTAGGCCTACATAGGCTTGGCGGTGGACCATGGCAGCATCATTTTTTGTGTCCTTAATAGTAACCTGTTAACCTAATGAATAACTGATGGGGTGTGGGTTAGTGATGTGTTAGTGACTCACACCCTTCTTAATACAAGTTCACAACCAAACACCTAGCCTATCCATTGGGGGAAAATGACTCAGAAACATTCTATGTTCAAACAAATTCTTATTTGTTGATCTTCGGTCGTGTCTTCTGAATTGGTTATTTCAAGTTAAAACATTGCAGTGACAACAACCTTCCCTAATTCAATTTTCATGTTCGCAGTACACTCCCAAGGACGTAGCGTACAAACGAGTGACCGCGCTCTAATAAACTCACTCTCGTGGATGACGTTGCAAAATTGCTCTCAACAAGATAGCATTAATTGACAGATGCAGTTGTCAGAAAGTTTCATTTTGTTACGTCAATATCCTCATTTATTCTTTTTTATTTTTTCAAGAATACATTTGACGAGATTGCCTGGTGATACTTTGTAACTACGTTTTCTCTTCAGAATATGTGACTGGGGAAAAGCATACCGGTAGCAGGGAATGTCACGGGATAAAGACGGAACCAATTTTGCCATCAATCGGATTTTAGTGAAATGGATCAATAGGCCTATTCACTATAATGCTAAAATTTATATGAGCTGCCAAGACTGTGTTTTGCAACTAATTTGGAGATATTTGTAGTAGCAATGATAATGCAAGCTTAGATCAGTATAATATGAAAAGTTTGTTGATGTTTTATTATACTGCCAACTTACCCCAACCCCACTGCCAAGTCACCCCAATAATGGGGTGACTTGGCAGTTTTAGAACTTTTCTGTAATTGAATTTTTCGAGGTCAAGACAATAATTTGTGGCAAAACTGTCTGAAGCAAAAATGTTCCTGATACTCCTCTCCGTCAACCCGTACTAAAGGAATTCTGTAATATTTAGTCGTTTGGCCGGGATGGGCATTTGAAAAAAACACTGCCAAGTCACCCCAGCTTCCCCTATACCTATTGATTGGTGTGATCAAAATTGCATTTCCTGTATGAAGGATGCTTCGATGCTAACTGATGATCATGGTAATTCACAAGTATAAATCAGTCATTTGTTTTTGAAAGACTGATTTTTGTTGAGCTATTGTATCTCAATTGCTTTTATTACCTTGATTAACAATGTGTGTGCGCCTCATATTTTGAAAAGATTTAGTGATTTGATTGAAAATAGGCTATCGTGAGGATAATAGATTGCTTCCATCATAAAAGTTCAAAGTGTGAAGTTTTGGATCAATAATTTTGATAGTTGATGACATACTTCTATAAGTAGTATGATGACACCTATGTATTTTAGGCTGGAAATACGTATGCCTCTCAGATTGAAGTTAGAAAAAAGTGCCTGGCATTCCCCCCAGACAATGACTGTGAAATTGCCTGAAGTTCTATCAGTTTCCTTAAATTTCCTTGATTTTTCCCTCAAATTTTCTATGCTCAAATGACAACATGCCTACTAAATCATAAAATATAGGGATCATGAATGAAATATAATCATGTAATTATAATGGAATGACGTGATATTCTACAAATCGAGAGAAGGATTGTGTCCCCAGATGAACAACCCAACATAATCGCCAGATCAATAGCCGGTGTGGGTTTTTGGGTCGTCCAAACCCTGTCTACAGCATGTACAGTTCATCTTGCGCATTTTCGAACAAAAGTTTGGTCTTCGTAGGATGTAAAAGAAATATTCGTTGAGAATCATGACGGATATTCGGTGTCCTGCGCCCTCTGAGGTGGATAGCAACGTATAGTATAATTTCGTTGCCCTGCAAACTTTGTGAATTGCGCATGGAGACTTCGAGGATTCATGGAATGAAAGCTCATGGAATTTTTATTTCGAAAACAAAGAGATTCTTGCTCCTGCTAACTGCTTACGTTATTCACATTTGTTCATTGACTTTTAAGCATCCTTTTCCTTGCAGGAGTTTGGAAAGTGATGATCTCAGCAGAAGATGTATCTCTCGATAAAAGCTTCCTATTTCCGCCGAACACAGCTTTGAGCCAAGTAATGCATAGTTGGAAAGGTCATTTTGGCGTTTTTGGCAATTATGTCTTCAAATCTGAAGACAAAGAAGAAGAGTACGACATCGACTTTTCACTGAATGACATTGGTGAATTGAAGGATAATTCTAAAACTGTGTTATTGACAGTAGTTTTGTCTCATCTTCCCACACCTCCGACCACCCGGAACATTTATGTCCTCTGTAACGGCCGTTACAGACACTGCCGCGTCAGACCTTTTCAACGCTTGAAGAACATTGTTCCGAATTCAAGAGGACTGACTTTTCAGTTTAACGGGGAAGACCTGCAAGTCAACAAGACAATTCGTCAACTGAAACTTCCAGAGAACGCTGTCATTACAGTCACGAAGTCAGTGTGTGTTGAAGTGTCAGACGGCTCGCGGAAAGCTGGACAAGTAGGATCTGTGAAGCTTTCTGTGCAAGAAGGCTCGTACGCGTGCCATTTGAAGCAGGAACTAAGGAAGTTCGAGAAAGAAGACTTCTTTCTGAAGTCGAAGGACACGATCCTACGTCATGATGAATTGTTGGACTTCAAACAGCAGTTGGATGTGTGCAGACCAGAATATCAAGTGTGCATTGATGAACAGACATACAGATGGAATGCTAAAGGTGGGAGAATGGTATTCGAGGAGTTTGCCGCTTACCTCGCAGAGGAGTCAGGCATCTCTAGACGGGAGCTATTGAGATATCTCTACACTTGTCGTGGATGCGGACGCCGCATTCAAAAGCAGGGGCAGTCAAGCCAGCAGTTAAATATCGAGTGCTGTCCAGTTCGTTCGATGAATTTGAAGGTGGAGACGAAATCAGTGCATGAAAGTGAGTTATAATCGTAATTATTTCCTGTGTTTTGGCAGATTACCTTTTAGTCTAAACTTTTTTGTGCAGTTATATGATCTTTTTACTCGATTTTAAGAGAAGACGACTGTAGCATTCATTCAAATTTTAGTTCAAAGTCTCGTACTGTGCGTATGTTTCCGATGTTTTAATGATCTTGGATCAATACAAATTATGCGAATCATAATGAAGCACATGGCATCGTGATGGCCGGAATGTGGTAGTGTTTCTTTGTTGGAGGTAGAAAATCTGCACTTGTAAAATAGAGGAACATATAAATGACAATTATCTTAATTTTAAGATAAATTCACGATATTTTTGACGGCGCATTTGCATGTTTTTTCATGCAAATTAGTTTAACGAACAAACATTGTGATGCAGAAAATGCATGCTTGTTACTACAGGTCAGTTCAAGTTGTGTAAAGGTTCTAATGCATTTTCGTAGACCTAGACGTTGCATTTGTATGTAATGCATCCCTTAATTTCCCTTTCTCACTCAACCTGCGGCCTCAAAGCGGTGAAAGGGTGAAAACGGAGTCGCAATAAGGCTTTGTCGTCTGAAGCTCATGCTTCTTTGGGTTCTACCTTGTCGGAAAGGTTTATTGTCGGCGGTTTGTGACCGTGCTCCGGCTAACTAGCAGGCTCTGGAATATTATTTTGATTGTTATTTTACTGGTCATTGAATTTATTTATGTTTGATTAATTTTTCATTCTTTTTCTCCACGTTTGTTTATTTTAAATGTGTGGTAGGCTTCGGCCGTCCCAATTAACACCACCCCCTGGTTTGCGAGATATGAACAGTCATCAGATGTTTCATGTTGTTGAATCAGGTTTTTGGGCATGGCACTTATTTGGCTCATTTGTGATCGAACTTCCTTCCACTGCTCTCTTTTGCACTTCCCCATTTGTTGCAGGTTAAGGTGTGACAGATCCAACGTATTCACGGCATACGGGCGTCAGGTAGTTCGAGGGTCCCGAACCCACTGGTAATGCTTTGGGAGGCAGGCCCGGTCAACTGCTCGAAAAAAGGCGGTACAGTTCCACTGCCACGGACATGCGTGGGTAGCTTTACTGAAGGGTTTAGCCCGTCTAGCTGTATCCGGTTCCTCTGTGGCCTACCTGACTTGTACCCATTGTTACGGCAAAGGGGTTCTCATTTGGGTTTCTTCAAGCTTTTGCGACATGAACTGTGCCTATAAGTGTCTTTTTTGCGTATTATTTGTTGCAGCTTTGTTGCTATTATTTACGTTTTTTCTGATGCCTTCCAAAGTTTCTTGTATCACTTTGTTGTACAGTATAATTTTCGTTTATTTGATTGATATTCTATGAGAAATTATGAAAATGAGAAAGACACACAAGAAACGTAGTCAAGCCGTCAAGCTCAAAACCCCTCTCAGGATCAGCTTCAGCAACGTAAGAGGACTGAGGTCCAATTACGACGACATCAACATCTTCCTGCAAGGTAAGTCACCAGATCTTCTAGCCCTGTCGGAAACCAGGTTAGATCCCAGTGTGTCATCAAGCGACGTTACTCCTGATGGATACATATTTCACCGGATGGATAAAGCACCTTGTCATGGTCTTGGAGTCTATGCCAAGACAAGCCTTCCCTTGAGAAGGCTTCGTAGCTCAGAGGATCCAAGGCATGAGTATCTTGCCTTCATTGCGCCGCTGCAGAAGACCACACTTCTTCTATTTTTCCTATACCGCTCTCCATCAACTAATGCGGATATTTTCAATGTTATTTCTGACAAGATCGATTCTCTTCTACAAGAGTATCCCAGCGCTGAAGTTGCCGTTTTTGGTGACTTCAACGTGCACAATGTTGACTGGCTTGTGCACTCACGCACCACCGATCTCTCCGGTCAGGCAGCCCAGGATTTCGCTGTCTCTCACAACCTTAGTCAAATTGTCACTTGTCCTACCAGAGTGCCTGACCGAGCTGGGGATACTGGATATCTCCTTGACCTGTTTCTCACCTCAAATCCAACTTGTTTTTCACACAAGGTTACTTCTCCCCTCGGCACGTCTGATCACTGTGTTATCACAGTTTCTGGCAAACAAATTTGCTCCACACCGTCTGCACCCTTCCATAGAACAGTTTATCAATTCTCCAAAGCCGACTGGTGTGGCTTCCGCACTTTTCTTAGTCAAGTTCAAGCTGAGAATTTGATTCTGAGCGAGAACGTCCACAAGTCGGCGCAAGAACTGACAGAGTGGCTTCAGATAGGGATGTTGGCCTACATTCCTCACCGTACTTTCCAAATGAAGCCCCACTCACAACCTTGGTTTACACCAGAATGTGCAGCTGCAACTTGCCAGCGTGACCACTTTTTCCATAAGTATAAGCGTGACAGTAGCGCTGGCAATCTTGAATTGTACAAAACCGCACGTAGATATTGCAAGGAAACCATACATCAGGCCAAAAGCCGTTACGCTTTGTATGTACGGAAATCCATTGCTACCCAAAAGCTTGGCTCTAAGGACTTCTGGAGGATTTACAACAGTGTCACCAATAGGAACAAATCCTCCATCCCAGCACTCCGTCATGCCGAAGTCAGTACTTCTATGGCGACAACCTCAGCAGACAAAGCCGAGCTTCTTTGCAAAGAGTTTGCGAAGAATTCGTCATTAGACGATGGAGGTAGAATTCCACCTCCAATTCCCACGCGCACTGATGAGACAGTTAGTCCTCCTTCAGTCACAGTCCGAAACGTCAAAAAGATCATCGCCGGTCTCGATAGCTCTAAGTCTAGTGGACCAGATGGCATCCCGGTTTCGGTCTTCAAGCATCTCTCACCTGAGCTTTCTCCACTTTTATCTAAACTGTTCAGTACATGTGTATCCACCGGTGAGTTTCCCTCTTGTTGGAAAGTAGCTTCCGTGGTTCCAGTTCCAAAGAAAGGTTCTGACTCATCTCTTCCATCTAGTTACCGTCCTATCAGCCTGCTTCCAATTGCTGGCAAGATTTTTGAAGCAGTGATTAACCAACACATTGTTAACTTCCTTGAAACTCAGAACCTTCTTTCAGAAGAACAGTATGGCTTCAGGCACTCTTGATCAACTGCAGATCTTCTTTCATACGTCACTGAACATGTGAGTCGTGTCCTTGACAGACAAGGTGAGACGAGATCAGTTGCCTTGGATATTTCCAAGGCATTCGATAAAGTCTGGCATCAGGGACTCCTTATGAAGCTCAAGTCCTATGGAGTTGCTAATCAACTCCACAAACTTCTTGCTTCTTTTCTTAGTGACCGGCAGATATCTGTCGTCTTAGATGGCCAAAAGTCTTCCACCAAGTTTGTCAATGCAGGAGTTCCTCAAGGGTCAATTTTGGGACCCGCTCTTTTTCTGCTGTACATCAACGACCTCCCAGACTGCCTAGTGAGTAAATTGGTGATGTATGCAGATGACACAACACTCTTCAATTCCAATGAGCGACTCGCTAAGAACACTCAGCAACGTCAGCAGCTATGCGACGTTCTTAATGAAGACTTACGCAGGGTCTCAGAATGGGGCGCCAATTGGCTTGTTTCCTTCAATCCTTCAAAAACTCAGAGTATTCTGCACTCACGACTTAAAGGAGATGATGATCATAGCATTAAGATGTCAGGTAATAGGATCAGAGAACAAGATTCCATCTCCTTCCTTGGATTGGCGGTTACGAAGGACTTGTCATGGAAACCGTACATCCAATCCATTAGCAAGCAGGCAGCTCAACGCATTGGTAGTCTCTATCGCGCCAGCAGCTATCTTCCACCACAGACTGTCTGCTATCTTTACAAGTCCACTATTCGTCCTCTGATGGAGTATTGTTGTCATCTGTGGGCAGGCGCCCCACAAACGCATCTTAACCTCCTTGAACGGGTTGAGAAACGTGTCAAGAATCTCATGGGTGAAAAACTTGCTAGCAAGTTGCAGCCGCTCTCCGTCAGACGGGATGTTGCTTCACTCAGTCTCTTCTACAGGTACTATTTCGGTAGAAGCAGCTCTGCAATAAATGAGTGCGTACCCAAACCTAAGATCTTCTCCAGAAGCACACGCAGAGCTAATGCACTCACATGCTATCATGTGAGCTTAGAACGCGCACGTACTGTGAGTCGCTCGAAAAGCTTTTTTGTTCGCACGGCACAGCTTTGGAATCAGCTTCCCCAGACCACTTTCCCTGACCAATACAATCTTGATACTTTCAAGAGGCGTGCGAACATGTTTCTGATGGGGACAGTTTAATCAGATTAGAAGATCTGTTTTTTTTTTTTTTTATTCTATTTATTTAAAATAATACAATTTGTTACTTTTCATTGAGTAACCCCTAGCTTCGTTCATGGCTCATAGCTGTGCTAGGGGTGAAAATTCAGTAAAAAAAATGCGAATTAAACTTTCCAAGTATTTATCAATCATGCAATCATTTTGAATGTGGACAAAAGATGATCAAATCGGGAAGATTTCCTCTTATAGATTCGGCAGTGATGAAAATAACTGCAATTAATTAATTGATTGTTTAGAAAAATTGACACCAATTAAACGGCAATTAATTTTCTCCAATCCCTGTGCATGATTGGACCCAATCCAATCAACAAATCAAATATCAACCAACAGTGATCATGTTGAGGATGTATGAATATACGTAAGATTTTGCCTATATACAACGGCAAGATTGCATGTGCAGCTAAAGCTCAATTGAGCTCAATAAGTGTCACATTTAAACATGAAACCCTCGAAATATGACGAGAAAAGTTGGTATAAAACCTGGAATGGACCTAGTAAAACCTGGAATGGCCATATAAAACCTGGGGTTTTGGTCTTGGAGCAGCTGCTTGCAACGTCCAGTTGGGGATAATGTCACTTTCAAAGGTTGTATTTTGTCATTGTCTTTGAATCCATTTCGATCATGGCCTATGTTTGATGATTTGCAAGTGATGTGGACGTCTAAACAACACAATTGAGTGCGAACAGACACAATGCGTTTAGTAGAACAGATAGCAGGTCTCCTACAATCTGCTCTTCATGTCATCAGGTGATTATAAGTCGAGGACTCTTCTCGAATTATCTAACGCGTATGAGACACGTGGCGGAAAGCAGATAAAGATCATTTCAACAGTATAGAAGGCTAAAGGTCCTTTCCGAATGCGTCATCACAATCACTTCTTTCAAGTGTGCATCTCAATTTTTACACATCAGAACTTAAACTGCTTTCTAGGCTTTTAGAATTACATGTATTTAGTTATGTAAGTGCAATTGCTCTTGTACGTACGGAATACGTGTATAGTACGTTGTAGGCCTATATACAATACTGTACTGAAATGTATGCAGCAGTGACATCAACCAGCTTGCTGCTAAGGGACTTTCATATCGATGGATGGTGCGCTCCGCATTCATGTGATAGTGGAACTCGAGACTGGGTGCACTATTGCTACAAAAGGAGGCCAACACCGGTGGAGAGAACGCCCTGAAGCCACGTAGTGACATTTGACTATTAAAGTATGCGTACATGTGCTGTATAGTGCACTGAATCTTTAATCTATTCATTTCAAAACACGAAAATGACCTTGTAAGTATAAATCATCATTTGAAATGAAAATGAAGAAACTCGAGTGTCCGCGAAACAACGAAATTTCGCGATTTTGATAAAAAATGAAATATTTTATGAATACCCGCTATACAGCGAAGCCGCGAAGTAGGAGGGATTACTGTAATTGTTAAGAGGATTCGAGGAACGGTTTTGGAAACATGCGTCTTGCCAGCATTTACATGCGGATTAGAAACGATGTCACTAACCGAGCTGAGGAAGGAAGTAGGATTGAAGAAAACGGTGACACAGAAAGTGGTGGAAGAGAGACTGAGGTGTGCAGGACATGTGGTAAGGATGGGAGATGAAGGGTTGGTGAAACAAGTGGAAGAGATGGATGACACCATGACAAGAAGAAGGGGATGGCCAAGGATTCGCTGGAAGGACTGTATCAGGAGAGACCTGGAAATCACAGACGAAGACTGGAGAACTTGGAAGGAGAAGGCGAAGGACAGATTGAAATGGCGGCAAATTGTTAAGAAGGCGTCGGTGGATGTGATGGAGAAGATATGAAGTGACTACTGACTGTGACTATGAATATCGTGTTATTTTTACGTGTATGACATTTCCCCTACCCCTTTTCAAGGAAAAATGGGGTGATATCTAGTCAATTCAGTCTCGAGATTACAGTGCCGAGCTCTCGACTATTCTAGGTTAGATTTATTACACATACACTTAATAAAAGAAAATGATTAATGTTAGATTGAATTGCTTGTTGGGACATTAGGTCAACTGTTGACGCCAAATGTGTTACTATTCCCATGCCCAGATATTAAATACCATAGAGAAAGATGATTTAAGTTGGTTATGCCATGTCTCATGAAATACAATTAACCGGACGTAAGCCAGAACATTACTTTGTTAAATTTATATGTTTATAAAAATAAGTAATAATTTTATATTACTTTGTTAAAGTTTTATGATTAAGTTGCTCTGAAATCATTTGCTGATGGTCAGATACAGTATATTGACTCTATATACATACTATGAGTAAAGGTTAATTGCGTGCATACATAGTTTCATCAAACTTTCTATGGTAATAGTCCTAAGGCATAGTTTTGAGCTTTTGAATGTGTCATTTTTTATCAGGGTGTCCACGCTCCCTGGAAAACGTGGAAAATGAATTTTACCCCGGAAAACTCCTGGAAATTTTGAGACTAATTAAAACTAATTGGAAGTTGTTGAAGTCACACTTTCTCTATGGTTGAATTGTTTTCTATTTTTTCAGATTTTACTCTTCATATCTCTACTTATTTGTTACAAATATAGCCTTCATTCGCATACAAATTTTTTTGTTTTTAGAATATTTCAGTTACCGGAATCTCCTATCATAACGTATACAACATCAATGAGACTGAACTGCAGTTGTATGGTTAACTATGAACTGTTGTCGAACTCCTAATTGTTGTACAGTATGGTGAATTAGTAGCTGTGAATTCCCTCATAAACGCTGCGCGGCATAGTGAACTAGAAGTTGTAAATTCCCTCATTAACGTCGTGTGGTATGGGGAACTAGGAGCCGTAATCTAGGATTAATGCTATTACACACTTGATTGCCATGTGGCAGAATCTACTGACGCAAAATGGTGCTCAACCTATAAACTTCATTTAGGCACCAGACTTGTTCCGATTGATCCGAGGCTAATATCGAATATTTTCAAAGACATTTCAAGTAGGTTTTCAATATGTAGATATATTATTCCCGACAAGTCGTGTGCCAATGAGCTTTCCTCGGTCAATTCTTCTCTGTATCATTCTCTTAAGCTGATTGTGATTACTCTCACGCATATTAGGGATGTCAATCCCGGAATCCTTTTCTAATCCCGGGATTACAATCCCGCTTCCATCTCAATTCCGGGATTATCCCCGATCACACCCAGCTCTTCTGATCTGAGAAAAAGATGGTCTTTGTGTAAAGAAAGCAAAGCTTGTTGGACACATGTCTGAAGCTTTAAGAATCTTTCCAACATATCATACATACTGTTCCAACGAATACGAATATCGCGAATCAGAACAAGTTCATTGCCAAAAGATTCCTTCACGAAAACCTGCAATTTGTCGTTTGCAACAGGTGACTTTCGGAATAAACTCACTATGCGACGAACTTTCTCAACACAGTCTTTGTAAGAAGGCGACAAGGGTGCGATATCATCACTGGCTTCTTCCTCTTCTGAATCTCCTTCGTCCAAATCAGTCACTTGAACACTAGATGAAAGACTTCTGTCATACATGGCATCACAAACAGATAGGTGAATGCCATGTGACAAGCACAGTTGATGTTGTACATTTGCTAGCTTACCCACAGCTTTCATAAGACTGGCTCCATCCGTGCAGAATGCGATGATGTCAGTCAATTCTAGGTCATGTTTCGAGAGACGTGTTTTAATAAGTTCAAGGCACTTATCAGCAGCCATCGATTCAAATATTCGGACGAGAGCAAGACAGTAGAACACACGGCCTCCATCGGTCTCACAATAGTCGTGGAGATTGGTGTTGATGTAGCGTCGATTATTGATAGATGTCCATTCGTCGAATGTTATAGAAAACTTTGCATTGTCCGCTTTTCGAGAGTTAATACGTTTCTTTACGAGGTCAGACACGGAAGTTTCGAAGTTGAACACTATCTTCTGGATTGTCGATCTTGAATCCGGGAAGCGACCAAACTTAGATTTGAAGAGAAATCTCAAGTCTTGTGACGTCGCGAGAGTGTTAAATGACATATTGTCTTTCGCAGCCATACGTGCTACTCTGAATTCCAGTGACCTCTCGTCAAGTGGCTTGAAATATTTCGAAATAGATAGCTGTGCAGGATCATTCAACTTCTGCTTCTTCGGTGGATGCGGTGATGATTCGCAGCTCTCATCTTGCATGTTAGATGATGCTGACGAATATGTTGAAGTCCTGTGAATTGACTTGAGATGAGTATGCAATCTTTGGTTGAGCCACCCGTGCATTTGTTGAACTTTGGACATTCACGACAACGCGCAGACTGCCCATCTTCAGCACGCAAAAAATGTGCCCAAACTCCGGTCGATTTGTACTCCTTATAGTTCATGTCACAAATAGCATAGGAATCCTGAAAGGACGTGAGGTCGACGGATCGTAATTTAGGTCATGATGAACTTCACATTTTGTTCTTAGTTGCATCTCACTGTTATTGGTCGACACTCGACTCGACGCACTGTTCAACGCTAAGGGAAAACATCGCTGCCTTTGTAGCGTCATGCTATTGTTCTGTGCTTATAATCTGGTGATCGTTGACATTCCTAGAGAAAAGAACGCATCGTCTCTGTCACGTGATAAACTTTGATGGGTTTTCTCTTCTTTGCTGCGTTTGACAACACCTGTCGTATTAGGTCATCAATTCCACGCGCCCAGGAAACTATCCAGAATTGAATGCTGTCAATTGATAATGACAATATCAACACAAATGGTCACACTCGACTCCTTGCTTGTAGTCTTTCGGGATCCCGGGACTGACATCCCTAATGCATATGCAGCAGAACAACCATTATGTTCCTCTTTCTGGCTCTTGGTCTTCCACATTCCACTGATTCACGCAGCAATGCTACAGTTCAAATGATCATATCTGAATGACGACGCTCTGACGTTCACCTTGTTGCATTTCATTATAGAGTCGACTTTACAGATATTACGTTAATTGTTACATTTGATTGCTAATTCTTATATTTTTCGTTATTGATTGTTATACTCTTTCTCTATTTTGTTCACCTCAATCCACAAGCTTTGAATTTGTTACGATCGATTGTATTTTCATTTTATTCTAGAAATATAATGTAGCCGTCTGATGCATATACATGTATTCCTATTTTTTATTTGGAATCAGCTGCGCCTTAAAAATTCAACCAATTTCACACCACTTTTCAAATTTTTTTCGTCAATGATATTAATTTTATGGTGTGTAAGCTCCTTAGGCACAGAACTTTGGGTGGATTTTCCCCGGAATTTTTCTTTTAAATTTGACGCGTACATTTGAGCAAAATTTCCTTGTAGAAAGTCTGAAAATTTTCGTTCAAATTTGACGCTTGATTTTTGGTAAATTTCCAAGGAAAACCTGGAAAGTGAATTTTACCCTGGAAATCCTGGAAAACACCTAGAAATTTTCATTCAAATTTGCGCAGACACCCTGTTTTATATTTTCTTCATTTATCTGAGAGAAATGCGTCATTTTTTGTACTTGATGCGCTTGACAGCCTGTGTATCTACAACTCAACGTATTTCGATGAGATTAAAATATTTGGAAGTCCACACAAAATTCTATCATTGCCATACAGGATGCCTTAAATGACCATCAGCAAGAGCAAGAAGTCGAGTTGATTAATATTTTCCATTTGAATGACTGTCAATGTGACGCTTTAGATGATCTATTTATTTTAATACTCAGCATATACTTACGAACTTTCAAATCAATTTGCTCTGCATGTATATGATTTTAGTAGGCCCCTAGTTTGAGGTATTTTCTATTTTGGAATCATGCAGCTGAGGAGACATGTAAGGGGTTTTCTCATCTCTCAAAGTCATTAATTTTCATTCTGAGAAGTGCATTTGATACGTATCCAAAAGTTTTGATCTTTATGGCATTTTTTCGCCTCACACGTAACATACATGACCGGAAGCAAAATCTTCTATCTTCACAGTGAAATCATTTTATTTGTATAAAGCGAATAGGAATAGCTCATAACTAGTGCAATTTTTTGTGCAGTAAAAAGTTGAAAACTGTACATTTGATGATTGTGATGTTTCTGTGATACTAGCAGCCTTGACATATCATAGTTAAGCAGTTTTTACCCGAAGATTTATTAAGCAGAACCTTAGATGCTTACAAGTTCTATTTACAGAAACCATTGTGTAGCGTCATTGCAATTCTCATACGATGATGAAAGTCATCCCAGTAGCCATTTATAATAGAATATAATGCTTACTAATTTAAATGATTAGTTAAAGTAGTCCTAAGGAGGACTGATGGCGTTCTCCAATCCGCAAGTGTACAAAGGCAATGCTACTGTAACCATTGGATTAATCAGTTCTTAAAAGAACTCAATGTAGCTTTCTCGTGGCAACGAATTAAAATTGATCAGCTTTGGCCCAATATCTGGTAAAAATGGAAATCTTAAGACTTGTAATACTACTCATTCTTGCTGTTAATATACTAATACCATAGATTCCAAACACTGCCGTATACACGTTCAAAACAGACTTCTAATATACTGTACCGACGACAGATGCTGATAGTGGAAATAGAATAAGACAATGGTCACCATAGGTTAAGGAAATTAAAAATGGATATTATAAAACAACAAGAAACCGATGAATAAAAATTGGAAAAGTGGAGGTAAAATATGGAAATACAACTATGCTACTACACTGATTACAAGTGAACTATATCTGACACTACACTAAGTGGATAAGTGGAAAGTGGATAATGGAGGTAAACAATAGAACTACAATGACACTCTACTACACCGAAAGCAATGAAACTATACACACTATACCTAAGACTACACATGGAAAATACTATTTCTTCACTTGAATTTGTTATCGCCAGTTTCTTCATCCGTCTATAGTACTTCATGTAATTCCACATTTCTTCATTTGAATTACAATACATAGACCACTACTTCAGCTACCGATTAAGGGATATAAAACATAATACTGCAGTCCGTCAGTCATCAGCAGGTACTCGTCTAGTTGTGTTTCGACCCCTAACCTGAACACTCAAACCCAGACGAGCGGGGTCCCACACATAGTGGCTGACAAAATACTGAATAGGTAATGATATGTCTTGAAAGATATGTGACAAAGATAAATCAGACATCATTCAATTGTTGCGTTTCCCACATGTAAACAGATCCTGTCATTAAATTCATCCCATCAATAAATACAGTATGCTTTTTTGCGATCCTCACATGTAAACAAATCCTGTACATCAATCTTTGCCTTTTCGATTCCCACAAGTAAACAGATCCTGTTCATCCTCGAATCTCATAAAGATGTAATCGCTGTGTGATAAATATGTAATCCGCCTTTACACAAACTTCGCCTCATACATCAAGACTTAAGAATGGGAGCTCTCTCATCTCCCGTAAGCCACGCTAAGCGCTCTGTATTCACTCTTCACCGCCCACCTCCATATGATGGCTACAAGTCATTGTTAGTCGTTTATTCACCTATGCAGCAAGGCATTAAGGAAAATGTGAGTCGTTTGTTGGTCGCGTGCCTCATTGAAATTCACAGAGTGAAGTGAATTGTCGAGCCGAGAAAAGACCATATTTGTGAAGCGATTCATTATGCCTTGTGAGAGCCTTTTCTGTGTAACTCATCAAGTCATGCTGAGAATAACCTCTAGATTTCATGACATTTAGTGTCTTGTTAGTTTTGTGTACAGCATCTTGTAACTTCGAGCATATTCTACAATATCTGACTACCTGCGACGCGAATACATGAAGGGCCATCTGTAATGGGATCATGCTCTCTGGAAAAGTCAGTTGCACCACAGAGAAAGAGAAGTCATCTACCTTGTGATATACTGAAGTTCTCAAGCTGTTCTGTGAGATTTGTATTTTCACATCAAGGTAAACTACCTCTTTATTGTTATCACCATTTCTCTCCGCCAACAAGTCAGGTGGATAAATTCTTTGAATCAACGAATTAAAGTGTTTATAATTGACAACACATATATCGTCTATGTATCTTGATGTAGGTGATAACAAGCGTGCTAAATGATATTTCTTAGTCTTTATCAAATTTTGCAATAAAAATATATTCGCAGTGTAAGAGGAATAGGTCAGCTAGGAGTGGACTAGAATTTCCTCCATTGGAATGCCTTTAATCTGCCTGAAAACTAAATTACCGAATGTGACGTAGGTCTGTGATAATAGGAAATGTATGGCTTCTTTTAACTTCTGTTTATCAAAACAGTGATAACCACTATATTTTTTCATTGAGCAAAAGGACTTATCATATCCAATGCAAATAAATTTTCTATTTGAGGAATTAAACACCAAATCCATAATAGCGAATATGTGATCTTCAATCAATTTTTGATCAAGATTCGTATATAAGGTTGAAAAATCGAAAACTTGCAATGAATGAACTTGTGTCGAATTTAATCTGTGTAGAAATTCTTTTGTGTGGACTTTATACTCCAGAAGCAATCGAAACCGCTGTTTCTCTTAATTGCCATACAATATCTCTGAAAATTGTCACGCAAAATACTTAAGGCTGAATTTACTTTGATGGAAAGCTTTTTCGATGTGCATTGTCGTGCTCCTGGCTATGAATCTAAATTTGCATGGAGTTTTGATGAAATTTTGGAATCCAATATAATTTTGGTAATTTTCTGTCTTTTTCACAGACAGATAGTTTAAACTCGCTTTTCATAATTGTTGTGTGTTGCTCAATTACATTCTGCGCTAAAATTTGCTCTGGACCATAGGTATCATTACCCGATATGTTCGACGTGGAAATATCAATTCCCAACTCGGCTAAGAGAATTTGGAGATAAAACTTTTTGCAAATAAAGGCATAATTATTAGATGCTTTATCAACTGGCGTAATTATGACGTCATTCTGCATTCTTTCAGATTTTTACCCATTTTGGCATTAATCTTGTGTCGATTACTGTGTGCGCGAAATCTATTCGAGGATTTCTTGGCAAGATATATTCGATCTTTAATCAGTGCCATGATTCTTGATTTCCACGCTGAGAATAAAGTAGCCTCTAGCCTCTCTTTCTTACTTATTTTTGTAATATGCTCATCTAATGAATTACTTAATTTGAGTTGTTATGGCACTCCAACTAAGGCTTTTGGGGATTCTGTGTTTTGGTACCAAAACTGAAGAGTTGACGTAAGTCTTCATCATCCACAATATCCAGATCACCCGTTATTACGTGACCATAATGTGGGTAAACAAAGATTGCCTCTTGCTACTGAGCATGGATTGTTCATGATGTGCATCACATCCTGAAACTTTAGGTTATTCAAAAAACGCCCATAATTGCAAAACTTCAATGCAGTGGGTTTATCTAATTTATAGAATATTTTCGGTGGATAACGTTCTTGAATTGTGCTTGGAATTAGCTTGCACACACTGTGATCGCAGAATATAGACATGAGATTGAGTGAGTCTATTGTCTGAGATTCGAACGGGATAATTATGGTTGCGCGTTCTTTTACATTTTTGTTCTCCGAGTCTAGGTTAAGTTTATTTTGAATGTATGCTATTAGTACAAATGTCATCATGTTTGCTCATCCCTTGTCTTGCCTTGAATGGCTCTTAGCATAGTTTTAGAGAGAGATTTTAGATGATGATAAAACCTTGACATCCTACGCGTCTCAAAAGAATCTTGTAATTCTTGATAGGTATTGTCAAGTTCCATAATACCTGAGCTTTTTCTACCCGATTTTCTTATTCCGTGACTCCTTTTTCGTCTGCTAATCGGATAACTAAAAAATTGATCATTGGATATGGACTGCTGAGATACACATCCACCTCCCAAAACTCTATCATTCAAACCCAAGGGGTATAAGGTATTGAGCATCTTGATATGCATGTCTTCCTTGCGGTTGAGCTCTCTGTTTATCTCTTCCGGTGATATGTATATATTGTCATCAACATGATCAATAATTTGCAATTCAACATCAGTCCAAGAATGATGATCTTGCTTAAAGTGATTGCTAAGATATGTGTTTAAGTGACCTTTTAATGCTGAATGACGATGACCATTTAATCTACAATGTAGCGGTTGCTTTGTCTGTCCTACATATTGCATTCCACATCTGCTACATGATTTAAGATATTTAACATTTCTTCTTTTACAAGTAAAAACTCCTGGCTGATCAAAGATTTACCGGTTGCCTGTACTGAAACTTTCGTAGCTATTTTCGGTATTCAAAGATTTACAGCAAAGACATCTATTGCTACCACAAGATCTAATGTTCTTCAAGTAGAGGGCGCTATCCACTCCTTCGCATTAACGCTGAACACTTTTCGTACCATATAAACCATGAGAAAATTTGCCAGAGCCTCGAAAAGAGCGAGGAATTTGCCGGAGGTTGGACTTTCAAATTCCTGCTATCTATTGGCATTTGCGCCTAATGTGATATGTATGATAATTATTAAGATGTGGGACAAATTAGGCATTTCGCCGCTAGCAGAGGTCCAGTAGCGGGGTCGTGAAACCACCTGCATCTGAAGACATACTATCCAAGTAATTCTCATACGATGATGAAAGTCATCCCAGTAGCCATTTATAATAGAATATAATGCTTACTAATTTAAATGATTAGTTAAAGTAGTCCTAAGGAGGACTGATGGCGTTCTCCAATCCGCAAGTGTACAAAGGCAATGCTACTGTAACCATTGGATTAATCAGTTCTTAAAAGAACTCAATGTAGCTTTCTCGTGGCAACGAATTAAAATTGATCAGCTTTGGCCCAATATCTGGTAAAAATGGAAATCTTAAGACTTGTAATTACTACTCATTCTTGCTGTTAATATACTAATACCATAGATTCCAAACACTGCCGTATACACGTTCAAAACAGACTTCTAATATACTGTACCGACGACAGATGCTGATAGTGGAAATAGAATAAGACAATGGTCACCATAGGTTAAGGAAATTAAAAATGGATATTATAAAAACAACAAGAAACCGATGAATAAAAATTGGAAAAGTGGAGGTAAAATAAGGAAATACAACTATGCTACTACACTGATCACAAGTGAACTATATCTGACACTACACTAAGTGGATAAGTGGAAAGTGGATAATGGAGGTAAACAATAGAATACAATGACACTCTACTACACCGAAAGCAATGAAACTATACACACTATACCTAAGACTACACATGGAAAATACTATTTCTTCACTTGAATTTGTTATCGCCAGTTTCTTCATCCGTCTATAGTACTTCATGTAATTCCACATTTCTTCATTTGAATTACAATACATCGACCACTACTTCAGCTACCGATTAAGGGATATAAAACATAATACTGCAGTCCGTCAGTCAGCAGCAGGTACTCGTCTAGTTGTGTTTCGACCCCTCACCTGAACCACTCAAACCCAGACGAGCGGGGTCCCACACATAGTGGCTGACAAAATACTGAAATAGGTAATGATATGTCTTGAAAGATATGTGACAAAGATAAATCCAGACATCATTCAATTGTTGCGTTTCCCACATGTAAACAGATCCTGTCATTAAATTCATCCCATCAATAAATACAGTATGCTTTTTGCGATCCTCACATGTAAACAAATCCTGTACATCAATCTTTGCCTTTTCGATTCCCACAAGTAAACAGATCCTGTTCATCCTCGAATCTCATAAAGATGTAATCGCTGTGTGATAAATATGTAATCCGCCTTTACACAAACTTCGCCTCATACATCAAGACTTAAGAATGGGAGCTCTCTCATCTCCCGTAAGCCACGCTAAGCGCTCTGTATGAAGAAACAATGAAGAAACAAATGATTTTTGACATTATCGTTGTGAAGATTCTTTCGACTCTTATACGACTTAAATCAACGATGCAGTTCGGAAATGTGGAACTGAGAAATGCAGCTAATTTGTGGTCGTCTGTCTTAAGTTTCATTTTCAAGGTGTTCATTCTGCACTACTGTTCACTGTAACCTATTCTACAAGCATGTCGTTTTATTCAATCTGATGTGATACGCACCTCGAAAAGTACCGTTACCTGCATTTCAATGACATTTCGTAGCAGTCCAGTCCTTTTATTGCCATCATTGAGATTGTTTTGTATTCATTTCAGATGACAAAGCTGATGAATTGGTTCTCAGCTATCAAGAAAAGCTTAGTAAGCTTTTACTGGAATACGATGCACTAATGAGAAAGCACAATGATGCAGAAAACACGATATCACGTATGAGATCAATAATCGAGGGGTTGCAAGCAGATCTGTACAATGAAAAGACCAAGAGAAATGAGAGTGAAATAGATTGCCGAACATTGCAGGAAGCTCTGAATCGTTACACGAGTAAGTCCCATTAGAAAGTTCATCAAGGCATTCAGTTGCTGCACTGGACACTGCTACAATTTCCCAATAATTGTTTATGGAAGTAATCGCACGATTATTTCATCGGAGCTTTTGTGTTGATTGACCACCGATAATGATCAATACTTCAATTTATTTCGCCTTACCATAGTACGTTTACTCCATTTAAGTAGTACCACAATAATTTCCAGTTCTCCAGTTTTTATGAATGTCGTGCTTCTACAAAACATTCTTGAATTTTCCATCCTACTCGCAATTTAGGTGGATTCATTAAGTAGGGGTGAACTGGGTGTCGTATGGGCCATATGGAGCTATGGGCAGTTTACTGACATTATTTAGCATTTAATAAGTCTATCAGTGTTTGTCAAAGTGTTCATTTACAGCTCCCATGTTTTCAATAACAGCTTTGAATATTATGCAGGCCTTTAGACTCCGCCAAAAGTCTTTGGCCACCTTCAGCATTTTACTTAATTGACTGTAACTTTCTTCAAAGTTAGAATTGCTAAAATATCCTCTCAACTTAACTAAGAACCATCTTTATAATCCAAATTAATGTATTAAGAACAATACAAATAGAACATCGTTGTTATCAGAACTCAATTTTCAGTATCTGGTAGAGCCAGAGAAAAACAAAAGAGATCGTTTGTCCTTTGCTATAACACATGCTCATTGGGGAATCACTGAATGTCATCGAATCATGTTCAGTGATGAAGCTGTGGTATCTCAGTTTAACAGTTGTCGCCCACATGTTCGACGCCCACCAGGAGAGCGAAATAATCAAAGATACGAAATTGCAGCCTCAAAGAATCCATCAAAGGTGATGATCTGGGGAAGTATTGCAGCTTCAGGACGAGGTGTCTTGTTCTTCCTTCCACAGAATTCAATGATGATAGCTGCAAACTATTTTGAGATGCTGAAGGACAAATTACCGGTTGGATGTCACTGCTTGAGACAGCCATTTTCCAACAAGACGAGGCGGCGTGCCACATGACTAGAACTATGAAGCAGTGGTGAAACACTCAATCATTCAATGTCTGTCACCGTGGCCCGGATCCTCCCCACACCTTGCATGCAATCCCATCGAGGATGCATAGACACTGTTGAAAAAGAAATCATCAGCGAAGAATGCCACTTCCTTGGCAAATCTCAAAGAATGTATCCGTGATGTATAGGCGTGTGAAATGTTAGTCGAAGACTGCCACACCCTCGTGAACTCTATGCCTGGCAGAATCCAGGCAGTGATAGCTGTCTATGGAGGCCCTACCAGATATTGAAAACGATGTTCTATTTGTATTGTTTTTAATACATTAATTTGGATTATAAAGACAGTTCTTAGTTAAGTTGAGAGGATATTTTAGTAATTCTAACTTTAAAGAAAGTTACAGTGAATTAAATAAAATGTTTTAAGGTGACCAAATACTTTTGGCGGGATCTGTATGTTGTAGCGAGAGAGCCTAGTTATTCGTCAAAATTGAAGTAATGTCGGTTAACCACCAATCTAAACCGGTCAGTCAAATAAGTTAATCGCTTTTATGTTGTAGGGTGCATCTCAAATTTGACTGTTCCGGATCATCATTAAATGTATGTCGCGTTATTGCAACTATTGATGGATGATCCATAATACCCCAGCAGGTGGCCCAAAAGTCCCTCGAAATTTTGAAAATGGCAAATTTGCCTCTTTTCCGATCATTTCCTCTACGACAAAGTAAAACGGGCATTATGGGAAAATCTCACACGGAACCTTGCGTCTGTGTCCATGGCTGGTGATTGAGCAAAAATAATTTGTTGACAGGGCGGAAGTAGTGGTCTCTATAACCCTTAAACTTAGGTGGCCCATAACACCCTGTTCTCCCCTCCTTTTTGCTTCATGATGGGAAAGATTTTTAATCAACAACCAGACAAGTTGTTTATCCCAAGATCTTTCGTGCCACCACCAGTGGACACCATGATGCGAGTGAAACAGCTGTAATCAAGTTACCGAACAGTACAGTTCAAACATTGCACGAAGAGTAGCGTCGACAGAGATTGTCAACTGACATGAATACCAAAGATGTGGGAAGTAAAATGACCTTTTGACTAGGGCCCTGCGAGTCGGTCTTTTGTCAACCTCGAGTCGAGTCGGCCAAAATTTTCATAGATATTAAGAGGCAAAAATGTGTTAAGGCCTACTTAGGCTAATAAAAGCAACAGAGAGAATAAGAAAATAAGGTATATGGCGACACATCGTTGATCGAGTGAGTGGGTTATCCTTTGTTGAGTATATGTAATTGTGGACATTCGACATACATAATACAAATTTCAAAAAATCCATGCATGCAATCAATTTTTTTTTCAATCAGTTTTTTAAGCCTTCAGTTTAAGCTTTGTCTATATTTTGCCTTGTAGGCATTCTCATACGATGATGAAAATCATCCCAGCAGCCATTTATAATAGAATATAATGTTTACTAATTCAAATTATTAATTGAAGTAGTCCTAATGATGATTGATGGCGTTCTCCAATCCGCAAGTGTACAGATGCAATGCTACTGTAACCATTGGATTAATCAGTTCTTAAAAGAACTCAATGGAGCTTTCTCATGGCAACGAATTAAAATTGATCAGCTTTGGCCCAATATCTGGTAAAAGTGGAAATCTTAAGATTTGTAATACTACTCATTCTTACTGTTAATATACTAATACCATAGATTCCAAACACTGCCGTATACACGTTCAAAACAGACGTCTAATATACTGTACCGACTACAGATGCTGATAGTGGAAATACAATAGGGCGATGGTCATCATAGGTTAAGGAAATTAAAAATGTATATATAAAACAACAGGAGACCGATGGATAAAAATTGGAAAAGTGGAGGTAAAATATGGAAATATAAAAAGTGGTACTTCACCGATTCTGACACAACACATGGTGGATAATGGAGGCAAGCAATTATAGGTTGCTGCACCTTGGTTTATCGAGGCCGCAGCCAAGCATGTGTGCAAGCATTACCGCTCTGCATGCAAGTGATATATCAGCACCTTAACACTTTTAAAATTGCAAAAGTTCACTGAACGCTATTGCTCACACGTAAAAGACTGAATTTAACTGACCGATACGAGACCCGCTGTAAAAATAACAAATTCTTAAAACAAACAGCTTTCCAATTACGTTTATTTAACAAATATTATGATAAAAATTATTCCGTAGTAACATTTATATTGAAACAATTGAGTAATGGACACTTCGGATTTGGTGGGTCAAGGATCTTGCTCAATTCTTTTTCTTGTTCATTATTCTTTCTTTTATAGAGGCAAACATCATTTGATCTGTGACCAGTGCGACTCTTGATGAGCTGATCTTCAACCTTCTGGTGGAACAATTCGGTTGCACACGTCACCTTGCCAGAATGAGGAGTAATGTTTCCTTTAATTTGCTATTTCAGCTGCTTCCGGCAACAATTTACTTAGGGTATTGACTCCCATCAGCTGCTGGGAAAATCTTGGTTTACACTTTGAATGCAGAGGCTTCAGAGGTCGGCGGTAAAAGGTGCCATCCGAAATCGTTGATTCTTGTAAGCAGTTTATGTATAAGTGCAGTATGTTATAGATGGAGCGCGTATTATCTTCAATTTGATAGTTTGATAGACTTATCCTCCATTTTTCGATCTTAAATGCCACCACTGTACACTTTGTTGCCGTGTCCCGTGAATTGAACGTGTTTTCCGTAAGAGTCTTCGCTGAAGCTGATTTGGGAAATAACCATACGTCGATGTTCATCGCGTCCTCTTAATCCAAACGCTTTGCAGTTGTAAAAGAACACTGCTCTGATAAGCCCAGCAGAGTCGGTCATAGAAAATGCACCACTGTGCCACAAGGCAGTTTCATCATCAATTGACACAGGATCAGCCTTCTTCGGAGCACTGCCTATGCCCCTGGTAGTAAGGTCTTTCATGCGGGCATCCAGGGAACGTAAGAAATACTTGAACGAGTTGTTCTCTTTGTCCATTGGGTTGCAATCGGGTCGTTCTTCTTTTAACAGTCTGGAAAAGCCACATATTACGTTGTACAGAGTATTGGGTGGATATTCGCTTCCGTCTTTTTGGCGAATTTCATATGCCAAGTGCTTTAATGCATAAGCTATTTCAGATTTTGATGTTGTCCATATGTCTTCAATTGATGGAACTTTCCGTTCTTCCATTGTATTTCTCCAAGTGCTCCAATCTTCATATAACTTAACGGCCCAATTCGTATTTCGCCTTGTATTGATGGATGTGGAAGAGGTAATTGTATTATCTATTTCTTGCGATGAGACAAAACTGAATCGTTCCATATTTACTTTGATATCTCTGATCGCTGTGGGCGGGAGATTCTTAAACGTTGTGACATGAGTGGTTGTTGATTACATCTATTAAAAGTGAAACTCTCTCAATTCATCAAGCACTGCCTATTTCTGTTCTGCAAGTGTGCAGCAAGAGATATGGACGCAGCGACGAATTGGCGATCAGTGCTGTACGTGAAATATCGAGATCGATAGCGCGTTCACAATTGCACACTTACAATACCAAGGTGTAACAATAGAACTACAATGACACTCTACTACACCGAAAGCAATGAAATTTCACACACTATACCTAAGACTACACATGGAAAATACTATTTCTTCACTTGAATTTGTTAGCGTCAGTTTCTTAATCCGTCAATAATACTTCATGTAATTCCACATTTCTGACAAAATACTGAATAGGTAATGATATGTCTTGAAAGATATGCCACAAAGATAAGTCAGACATTCAAATGTTACGTTTCCCACATGTAAACTCATCCTGTCATTAAATTCATGCCATCAATAAATACATTTTGCTTTTTGCGATCCGCACATGTAAACAAATCCTGTATATCAATCTTTGCCTTTTCGATTCCCACAAGTAAACAGATCCTGTTCATCCTCGAATCCCATAAACATGTAATCGATGTGTGATAAATATGTAATCCGCCTTTACACAAACTTCGCCTCATACCAGTGGTCGGGCCAGCTGCGAAAATTTTCGCGCCGCGAAAATCTCCGAAAATGTTTAAAAAAATGAGTTCGCTGCGAAAAAATTGACTTGGTCCTGCGAAAATTTGAACTTTGTAATTCATGCATTTAAATGCACCTATGTTGTCGAATAGAATAAACACTGGTCTACAGGATGGAAAAGGCAAACTAGTGCCACTTAATTAGCATGTTATTCATTATGTTATCATTTAGTTAAAGGTTCGTATTATTCACAGCGTATTACATCTTGTAGCAGGTTCAGTAAAAATAGAAGAATTGCATCAGTAGTTCTTAGCATCTACTGAGTTACTGTGGATGTTGTAACCGCATACGAAACTTTCAAAGCCATGTTTAAGAAGTTGCCGATAGCTCTATAAAAGAATGATAACCGATTTGATTTCAAATAATTCTTCAATTAATGTATACACGAAGCAAATAAAATTCAAATAAATATGAGTATTGTTGTCGGATATACGAGTACACATATATGCATTGAAATTCATGTTGTACAGTCGCTCGATACCTGAAATTCTGAACGCAACTGGAGTCATTTGAACCGTTCGACATCCGCACTTCCTATACGATTTACTCATATTTTTTATTTTCAGCTAGCGATGCAACAGCCCTGATGGATGTAGAAAACACAATGTCTAGCCTTGTGTTATCAGTTGCATTGCCAGTAAGTTGTCCAAAGTATCCTCGAACAGCTGGTGGTTTTGAAGATCATATGAAAAGATCAAATCAAGCGATGAGTGATGTTAAATGAATGCACTCTCATCTTACAAACAGTTCTTACCTTCTATTCAGAAAATTTGAAAACGCAATCTTAAGACGTGGATGCTGCAAAAAATGTACCCCATTTTATACCATATAGGCACAAAATTTCATCGCTAGCCCTGGAAAATAGATGGTATGGAATTTTCGCTTAAATGATGCAAAGTCCATAAAAATGAAATGTCCGAATCTCGAGACCTTTGTTTGGGATCAACACAGTGTGTGAGCGTTGACCTAGCTGCCGACAATCAGTTCTGCCACACGTTGCCAATCACAGACAGTCTTCGTAAAAAAGTGTCGTTGGCCAAGCGGCATTGCAAGGCTTGTTTGAAAGAAGAAGAGGAGAAAGAGGAAAGAAGCCGACAGATGACCATCACAAAAAGTTGTAAACATTCACAGCAAAAAAGGAAAATAACTTTGCGACAATGAATTCGGTGCTTCAGAAAACTGAGAGATAAAAAGTAGAGGCATCGGACAAAAAGAAACACACAATGGAATGGAAAACATTGATATGTAGAACTATCGAGCCGGAGTTGATAATAGTGCAGAAAAGCACATTTTGTTCTGCTCGAATTAGATTCATTGGCACACAAGTTTTCGGCCTAAGACCTTCGTCTGTTGCAGAAATAATGTGATCATAACATTAATTCGGCTACCAAATTATTCCTGCAATTTACTGCAAATAGATGTCAAAATTTGATGATTGTGCAGTCGCCACTGATCGACTTCAGTTCCTCCACTTGCCGGAAAATTTGGGGTGGACCTATATCCTCAAGCTAGATGCATTCCGAGACGGAGAAAATTGATGGGAAATATCAGTGCAATATTAGTGGAAAACCAAGCAAGATAGCTGTGTGAGGAGCAGGAGTCAATGGAAAGAGAATATCATACTCAGAGACATCATGCTTAAGGTTTTTATGTACAGGATTGTTGCATCTTTACAAGTTAAGATTTCCACACCGCTGAATTTTTACATCATCCGTTATTTCTCTTTCGATCCGCAATCATTGCTTGCTTTCTTTTGATGAGAACTTCTTCTTTCTGCCATTTGCTGATTGGGCTATTTCCTTTTGTTGTGACCTTCCTGTCAGGGGCTGTTATCAACTAGAACGGATCATGTCTTAAATGACATTTAGTAACATGAATTTTTGTTGCAAAGTTTTTGTTGATGGTTTAGTTGTAAGATACGTGACTTTTGGCTATATTTGCTGCATGCACATGTATGTACTAGTTTATAAGATGGATTCGGCAACAAAATGCCAGTTTTATAATATAGGTAGTTTAGCATTAACAAAATGGCTCCTAAGAAACAATAGATGGTGGTAGTAGCAAGTTCATGTAATCAGATAGTTACGAAAATTTTTTGTGACTCATCACTGACGGAACGTAGTTACTTTCGAAAAATCTGGCTTATTACAAGAAAGCACTTAATTGCGGATATTGCACAAGACATTTTGAAAAATCAGTTTATCCCGACAGATATTGGGCGTTGGTCAAGTTTTGATAAGAGCGGTGTTTTATTCTTCGTAATCATGAAATATGATGCTATAATTTGCTGGTATTAGTAGAGCTGCGAAAAAAGTGGAAAAATCTCTGTCCCGACCACTGCCTCATACATCAAGACTTAACAATGGGAGTTCTCTCAGCTCCCGTAAGCCACGCTAAGCGCTCCCCATTCACCCTTCACCGCCTCCCATATTATACAATAATTATTAAGCAAGTTTGCCACTATTCTGAATACCAGGCAGAGATAACTAGTAAAGCGCATGGCCTAAGTAACAACGTCTACTTCACCTTACTCCTCGTTTATTGTCTCTTCTTCCCCAGGTTTGAGGGTTGGACCCTGAGTCACCAGGAGGATCCATTGATTCGAATAGTAACAGATGAGATGACTGATGAATCACTTTAGTCAACAGCGTGCTGAGGCAGTGGCTTCGCTACAGGAATTTCTACAGACAAATGAACCGGATAATGTTATCCCTTATCTGTAACAGTGATATCTACATGTAACACTCATATGTCTGAGACCTTCCGGGTATAATACT
Organism: Prostheceraeus crozeri; assembly: GCA_907163375.1. Taxonomy (NCBI): domain Eukaryota; kingdom Metazoa; phylum Platyhelminthes; order Polycladida; family Euryleptidae; genus Prostheceraeus; species Prostheceraeus crozeri. The sequence continues at coordinate 28,130 of CAJQUW010008780.1, forward strand.
AAGAGATTTTTGATGTTGGGTACGTTTTTTTAACATGAAGGGGTCCTACTGATGGATGTCCGCCAAAGAAAGCATGTAAGAAAGGTGGCATACAAAAATCAGCGGAAAAGAGGAATGGACGAATTACGACCTTTTCCTCATGAAATTTGTAAAACAGTTTGTCGTTTTTCAATTAGCTTTATATACATTGTATAAGATGGATCACATTCATCACGGCACCAAACTTATCCCTTAAAATGTCGAAATGACAGTTCGTTTGACTTCGAGAACTTTATTATACTACAGTACTATGACAGCATTATGATGTGACGATTTTCAATGAGAGTTGAATTCAAGGACTGACGGTGACGTTATTGACTAGCAGATATATGAAATCGAAGATGTATGTAGGCGAACGGTTATGAAGTCGGAGATGTATGTAGGCGAACGGTTATGAAGTCGGAGATGTATGTAGGCGAACGGTTATGAAGTCGAAGATGTATGTAGGCGAACGGTTATGAAGTCGAAGATGTATGTAGGCGAACGGTTATGAAGTCGAAGATGTATGTAGGCGAACGGTTATGAAGTCGAAGATGTATGTAGGCGAACGGTTATGAAGTCGAAGATGTATGTAGGCGAACGGTTATGAAGTCGGAGATGTATGTTATGTCGAACGGTTATGAAGTCGAAGATGTATGTTATGTCGAACGGTTATGAAGTCGAAGATGTATGTAGGCGAACGGTTATGAAGTCGGAGATGTATGTAGGCGAACGGTTATGAAGTCGGAGATGTATGTAGGCGAACGGTTATGAAGTCGAAGATGTATGTAGGCGAACGGTTATGAAGTCGAAGATGTATGTTATGTCGAACGGTTATGAAGTCGAAGATGTATGTAGGCGAACGGTTATGAAGTCGAAGATGTATGTAGGCGAATGGTTATGAAGTCGAAGATGTATGTAGGCAAACGGTTATGAAGTTTCGAAGATGTATGTAGGCGAACGGTTATGAAGTCGGAGATGTATGTTATGTCGAACGGTTATGAAGTCGAAGATGTATGTAGGCGAACGGTTATGAAAGTTCGAGATGTATGTCATTGTTATGTCGAACGGTTATGAAGTCGAAGATGTATGTAGGCGAACGGTTATGAAGTCCGAGAAGTATGTTATGTCGTCGACGGTATGGAGTCGGAGATGTATGTAGGCGAACGGTTATGAAGTCGAAGATGTATGTAGGCGAACGGTTATGAAGTCGGAGATGTATGTTGGCGAACGGTTATGGATAGTCGAAGATGTATGTAGGCGAACGGTTTATGAAGTCGAAGATGTTGTAGGCGAACTGTTGAAGTCGACGATTTGTGTTAGGCGAACGGTTATGAAGTCTGAGATGTATGTAGGCGATACGGTTATGAAGTCGAAGATGTTATGTAGGCGAACGGTTATGAAAGTCGGTGATGTATGTAGGCGAACGGTTATGAAGTTCGAAGATGTATGTAGGCGAACGGTTATGAAGTCGGAGATGTATGTAGGCGAACGTGTTATGAGTCGAAGATGTATGTAGGTGAACGGTTATGAAGTCGAAGATGTATGTCATGTCGAACGGTTATGAAGTCGAAGATGTATGTAGGCGAACGGTTATGAAGTCGAAGATGTATGTAGGCGAACGGTTATGAAGTCGAAGATGTATGTAGGCGAACGGTTATGAAGTCGGAGATGTATGTAGGCGAACGGTTATGAAGTCCGAAGATGTATGTAGGCGAACGGTTATGAAGTCGAAGATGTATGTAGGCGAACGGGTTATGAAGTCTGAGATGTATGTAGGCGAACGGTTATGAAGTCGAATTCGAAGATGTATTTTATGTCGAACGGTTATGAAGTCGAAGATGTTTGTAGGCGAACGGTTATGAAGTCGAAGATGTATGTAGGCGAACGGTTATGAAGTCGAAGATGTATGTAGGCAAACGGTTATGGAAGTCGAAGATGTATGTAGGCGAACGGTTATGAAGTCGGAGATGTATGTTATGTCGAACGGTTATGAAGTCGAAGATGTATGTAGGCGAACGGTTATGAAGTCGAAGATGTATGTTATGTCGAACGGTTATGAAGTCGAAGATGTATGTAGGCGAACGGTTATGAAGTCGGAGATGTATGTAGGCGAACGGTTATGAAGTCGAAGATGTATGTAGGCGAACGGTTATGAAGTCGGAGATGTATGTAGGCGAACGGTTATGAAGTCGAAGATGTATGTAGGCGAACGGTTATGAAGTCGAAGATGTGTGTAGGCGAACGGTTATGAAGTCTGAGATGTATGTAGGCGAACGGTTATGAAGTCGAAGATGTATGTAGGCGAACGGTTATGAAGTCGGAGATGTATGTAGGCGAACGGTTATGAAGTCGAAGATGTATGTAGGCGAACGGTTATGAAGTCGGAGATGTATGTAGGCGAACGGTTATGAAGTCGAAGATGTATGTAGGTGAACGGTTATGAAGTCGAAGATGTATGTCATGGGGATCGACGGGTCTTTTATGAAGTCGAAGATGTGTGTAGGCGAACGGTTATTTTATGAAGTCGAAGATGTTTTTAGGCGAACGGTTATGAAGTCGAAGATGTATGTAGGCGAATGTCAGTTATGAAGTCGAAGATGTATGTAGGCGAACGGTTATGAAGTCAAAGATGTATGTAGGCGAACGGTTATGAAGTCGAAGATGTATGTAGGCGAACGGTTATGAAGTCGAAGATGTATGTAGGCGAACGGTTATGAAGTCGGAGATGTATGTAGGCGAACGGTTATGAAGTCGAAGATGTATGTAGGCGAACGGTTATGAAGTCGGAGATGTATGTAGGCGAACTGTTATGAAGTCGTAGATGTATGTAGGCGAACGGTTATGAAGTCAAAGATGTATGTAGGCGAACGGTTATGAAGTCGAAGATGTATGTAGGCGAACGGTTATGAAGTCGAAGATGTATGTAGGCGAACGGTTATGAAGTCGAAGATGTATGTAGGCGAACGGTTATGAAGTCGAAGATGTATGTAGGCGAACGGTTATGAAGTCGGAGATGTATGTAGGCGAACGGTTATGAAGTCGAAGATGTATGTAGGTGAACGGTTATGAAGTCGAAGATGTATGTCATGTCGAACGGTTATGAAGTCGAAGATGTGTGTAGGCGAACGGTTATGAAGTCGAAGATGTATGTAGGCGAACGGTTATGAAGTCGAAGATGTATGTAGGCGAATGTCAGTTATGAAGTCGAAGATGTATGTAGGCGAACGGTTATGAAGTCAAAGATGTATGTAGGCGAACGGTTATGAAGTCGAAGATGTATGTAGGCGAACGGTTATGAAGTCGAAGATGTATGTAGGCGAACGGTTATGAAGTCGAAGATGTATGTAGGCGAAACGGTTATGAAGTCGGAGATGTATGTAGGCGGAAAAAAACAAAACGGTTATGAAGTCGAAGATGTATGTAGGCGAACGGTTATGAAGTCGAAGATGTATGTAGGCGAAAAAAACGCGGTTATGAAGTTGATGTAGGCGATGTATGTAGGCGAACGTTATGAAGTCGAAGATGTATGTAGAGCGAACGGTTATGAAGTCGAAGATGTGTGTAGGCGAACGGTTATGAAGTCGAAGATGTATGTAGGCGAACGGTTATGAAGTCGAAGATGTGTTTTTGGTAGGCGAAACGGTTATGAAGTCGCCCCCCAAAGATGTATGTAGGGCGAACGGTTATGAAGTCGAAGATGTATGTAGGCGAACGGTTATGAAGTCGAAGATGTATGTAGGCGAACGGTTATGAAGTCGAAGATGTATGTAGGCGAAACGGTTATGAAGTCGGAGATGTATGTAGGCGAACGGTTATGAAGTCGATGAGATGTATGTAGGCGAACGTTTATGAAGTCGGCGAGATGTATGCAGGGCGAACGGTTATGAAGTCGAAGATGTATGTAGGCGAAAACGGTTATGAAGTCGAAGATGTATGTAGGCGAGCACGGTTATGAAGTCGCGGAGATGTATGTCTCGCGAGGAAATAAGTGGGTATGAGATCATACTATGTATTTGAGGATGAATCTTTTCATGCGTATGAAAAAAGAAAATTTTCATCTTGACTCATGAATCGTAGTATGAAAGTTTCATACTTTTGCTTTAAAAAATTAGGTTTTTACTAACTTTTTGCTGCTACAGCAGACTTGCTGTTTACCTTGCGAGAGGTAATAATTGTGCAGAATCGCTGCCGTGAACCGGCGTCGCAAGACAGCGTGAATCAAGAAACTTAAAAAATCAGTGGCGGACCCGCAAAGAACAGGCAGATTATATCGATAGTAACAGACAAACGATGAAGACGAAGAAGAGACTATTGTGAATGAGCTTGTTGATTCATCAGTTAAAGAAACCTATTTAATTATTTGACGATCGAGCCTAAGTCATTTTTTCTATATAGAATGATATACTGTGAAGGCCTGTATGGCGATTTTTATTTTGCAGTTGGTGTAGGACTAAGAATAGTGAAAAAAGTTTTGTAAATGCGTTCTATTCTAATTCTAGTAATACTTAGTCCACTGAACCATCACAAATGCAAGGTGATCTTCTTAATTTTAAGCGAATAATTTATTATGCTAGCGGTTCTCATTTGTAGCATACCATCACATGCCCCTTATGTTTAACACTTGAAGATTGACCAGAAATGATTTCAGGTTTTATTACAGCTGCTGATAGCACTATTTCTTTGCAGCCGCATAACATTGCGTCGTTTCGCCTTCAAGAGCCATCAGCATGGTTGGAAATGGTTCAAACTAGCCTATGATATCGAAATGGGTCAAGCAAGATAAAGTTAGACGGGGAAACAGATTGATCTGCGTTTATTTATCATGGTTTTGCCGTGCGGCTGATAAATGAGATATCTGTCAATGCCTTTGGCTGGGCATAATAGGCGGACATGTCCAGATTTAAAAAATCAAGCTCTGAATAACTTAAGTCACCGGCACTGCTTTCTCCCAAAAGTACTCCAGATCTTGATTTTTATCAAGTATGTGCACAGTCTCCCCCATCTATATGCCCAGCCAGGAGCATTGACACTGGGATCTTTCAATTATCAGCTGCACGTCAAGGACAGGATAAAGAAACGCAGATCAACCTGTTCGACCACTTGGATATCACACGCTATTTTGGGCCATTCAATCTATACTGATGAGCTCTTGTGCGAAAAACGGTGTCTACGCCTTCTAATGAAACAGGTGTTTCAGCTGTTTAAGGATGTGGTTATTCTTCTATTCTACATGACCAACACTATGATGAACACTATGTAAATAACTTATTCATCATATTCCGCCTATATCGTCATTCTCAGACCTGATAACTTCCCCAGTTGACTTATGGGATGTACAATATTATCTTGTTTATACCTTTATATTGTAAACGATTTTCTCTAATTTCTCTTGCTATAGAAAGCCTTCACAGTATTTTGATCACTAGCATTATTCTCTGGACTTGATGAATGTACAGATTTATACTATGTAATTTTGTGAAACATGAACTATCAAAGTCAAACGCATTTTCATTTTAAATGTTATTCCTGGAATAATAGATTAAATCACCATTTGAAGATCAGGATAGTATCCTTGGAAGAATATCTGTTGGAACAGATCAGCTGATCTGTTGTGTAGATAGCATTGATGGTTATTTAATGGGAGAAGTGTCATTATTGAGAGGTTTGGATTCAGCAGTAAACTGTTCAAGGTCTGATTTTTTGCATTTAAGATGCAGACTTAAAAATTATTATTCCTTAAATAAAGAATTCATCATTATTATTATAAACTCTATCTCTTCGTAGTCATAAACGTAAAGATTTTAATGATCAGTATAGGAAGAAAGGATATACACTGTAGAATGATTTAATACGATTTAATATAGATGATTACATTACGAAAATTCGCGTAGAATTTAGGCATGGAACGAACCCCTGCGCGGATGACAAATAGCAGTATGAAATTTTCATACTATGATTTGTGTACAAAAAATATTTCACTTTCATACTATGATCATATGAAACGTATGATCATACCCTCTCATTTCCTCGCGGGACTACTATAACACTTATTTTCTACTTGTTCACCATTTGCCCAAACACAATGTGATTCTTCGGTCAGCAGCTCAAGAACATATCTCTACACAATCGTCGATCTGCAAAATTCTTTTCCCCAGTTCATCCAAATGCATAGGATGACTCTAATGCACCATTTCTTAAACGTGTCCAAAAGAAAAAAGTCACGGCATTGAATCTGGTGGTATCGGAGGCCATTCCAAAGGCTCCCATGACGGCCAATCCAAGATTTAGGAAATTGCTGCTGAAATAATTTACGATGGGTCTGTGGTAGTGCGCTGACATTCCGTCCTGCATGACATTCGGTATATTTTATACAGCATGGAAAGAAAGATTGTACCATGCATTCTCGGTTTCTCGAAAGAAAAATGGCTCCCCCAGAGAGAATGCCTGTTCAAGCAATTAGACTTATTGTAGCAGCTATGGCACCTAAAAAGTCGGTGCAATTTGTGACGATGAATACCTGTTTTTCTTAGCATGAACGAGTGTCCGAATAAACAACATCCATGGCGAAGAATCCGTTTATAGATAATTTGAAAACAAGTACAGGTATTCGTTTTAATTCTTTACACCTGTATTTGGGCATTCGCATGTATTCCTTTTATGCCATGAGTAGAATGGTGAAATCGCTGTCTTTCAACATGCAATGAAGATCGCAGCACGACTGCTCTGGATGTGAATATTTTTCCATTGAAATGGTTAGGCCGACATGCACCTAAATGGCGATAAAAGCATTCATCCTACGTGCTCTTGCATTTGATGCCTCGTGGAATTACATGTATATGCAACTTTTTGTGCATTGGTTGAGTGAATGATCAAAATTATTTTCTGAAACAATACAGGTTTCGATCTGATGTGTCGATATGAACACTACGTATTACCTATTATACAATTCATATTCGTAGATAGCGTCTATGTGGTCAATGAATGGATGACATCCAGAATACACCACCAGACTGTGGTCTCCGTGGCACAGTGGTTAAGTGCTTGTCCTAGCGATCTTTTGGTCCAGAGGTCGAGCCCCGAAGCTGTCATTGGAAGTCGGCAGGAAGGGCATCCGGGCAAAAAGTACTACAACGCTCCATAAGTCTGACTATGTCAGCACCGTCCAAGCCCCAAGTATGGGGAGTAGTGACATAAAAGCTTCATTTTCATTTTTTTCATCCAGAATACACCAGTGTTAGGGGCTAGAGATGACTACATTTTTAGTTCAGTCATATGAAGGGAGGCCCCACAAATGGATCACATCGTTCATTCTAAGATTTTACCTCTGAAATTAACATACAGTATGACTCAGCAAGTTTGCATCAAGCCTGAAATTTGCGAATTTTGAGTGTATAACCATTTCAAATCAATATAAAAGCAAACACACCTCGTGATTATTTAGAATACATTGTATAGGATAAGAAAACATGAAAGTAGAAACTTTCTAAGTTACCAATATTAAGTGTGTCCACCACGGTTAGCGATCATTGAAGCTATTCGTCTTGGTACATTTTCAACCAAAGGCGTGCACATTTCTTGAGTTTCTCCATTTCGATTCCATATTTTTACAAATGAAGATGCTATTTCGCTGCGAGAATGAGATTTGCAATCTCTGAGTCTGTGTTCCACAATGCCCCTTAAATTCTCAATTGGGTTGGAGAATCGTTGGATTGAGCAGGACAGCTCAGGACGTTGAGGCTATGCATATCGAGACAAGCTATGGTTCTTCGTGAGTTATGAGAGGGGGCATTGTCCAGCTGAAGAACACTTGAGGCACCTGGAAACCATCCAAGCATTTGTTGAGTCACTTTTGGGTTTTTCTCAGACAATTGACGAATATGGCGAATGTCTCTTTCGTCGAATTTCTTGTTCCGTCCTCCGCAATTCTCATAATTTGTGGTGAAGTCACCAGTTGCACTCTATTGTTTGAGGACTCGTTGAGCGGGTGACTGGTCTACAGCTTCGGCAACTTGTCTTTGTATTTTAGAAGTATGGTCAGCCAGGATAGCTCGTATTTATTTAAGGTCCGTCATCACGTCGCCATACTGTCGGAATAGGCTGCCCATTTCAAATGAGTAGAATTTCAAATTCTATTTATCTAGATATCTTCGGAAATTAATGCCTATTTCAAGTAACATAATATTCAAAGTTTGTTGACTATAGTATCTATGTACATGTAACATAATGAAAGTAATCCGCCTATTGATGGTAAACATCCAGAGCAGCAGTGGAGAGGTTTACGGAGTCATCGCTATATTTTGATGCTTGATGCAAACTCGCTGAGCCATGCTGTATACATGTATGTATGTACATGAGAGTATTTAAGTCAGGTAGGTGGGGTGAAAATGATTGAAAATGCATTATTGACATCCGCAAAAATGATGCACGAATTTTTCAAAATTTAAGAATCCGACCACTGATTTCAATGTCATATTCAACTAATCTTATTCAGTTAGAATCGCGCGTCGAATTGTTTTTTAGATGTATGATATAATCATTTCAATGATATAACTACAAAATAAATATTTTGAATTACAATACAATGTCACCTATTCGATGTTTGTGCCTGTTATTTTGATTTATCAGAATTAGAATAGATTTTCTAGAAAATCCAGTGGAAAGACTGTATTAAGTCACCCCGTTCTGCGTACGGTGCATGAAGCTTTATTTCGTAATAAACATGATTTTCTATGCATAATGTAAGTCCTACTTGCAACCTTGACATATTTAGGAAGCTCTGTAAATTTCTTATATTCCTGGCAGGATAAGGAGAGCGACTTAGCGCCTTAGTCGGGGAACTTCGTCGGCATGGTGATCGATGCTGTTGATATTCAACCATTTCATTCAAATTGTACGCAGTGATGGATAAGTTTATCGACCGACTATGTGAAAATGCAACAAGCACACACATGAGGCTTCTTTTAGAAACGTTGAGGGACTCAAGGGAACGTGCAGTAGCCTACATAGCACACATTTGTATGAAAATATAGGAATTTCCCGCTCTATCGATGTCTTTGTGATGACAGAGAACGTTGACAATAGACCTGCGAAATACAGATAATGGGAAACGTTATGCGTTAATTCTGTGCATGTTTTGACTGAAGAATTATTTGATTGTCATTCATTCCTAATGTCTGTTTTGCTCTGAACGTTGATGAATTGATTTTTATTTTACAGATATTCCCAAGAAGGATTCAAGTGTACAATGTTCTCCTCCTCCTCCTACTCAGTCTTGTAAGTTGAATTTCTGCTGAAATTGTTTTACTTAACATTCAGTCTAGATAGAATTTCATAGAAACATCACCGGAAGGAGCGTGAGCACGGGTTAAGTCTGCACTCAAATTCTCATTGATATTTCAAAAGTAAAGGAATTTTACAGCTAATAAATTCAAATATCTGTCTTTCTCACGAAGCTGGATTCAGGGAACTAAACTTATGTGTTAACAGATGGATTCATGACGAAGACAGACATTAATAGGACTTTATTGGTTATAAAACAAACATGTGTTAACTTGGTATTCACTAACTTTTCAATCATTTGTGAATGCATCGACACTGAAGCTCCGAATTGATAATACAGACTGAGATAAATGCTGTTCGTTCCTCTGAACTGAAACGCGATATCGATAACGAAACAAATTTATTACTAGTTATAAAGTTCTTTGAAATCTGAAGTTCTCAGAATGAACTGCTTTGAACATGACGGAGTTTAAAAGGTAAATTTGTAGCTTAGATGTCTCCTACTGACATTCTACGATAACGAATTCTATTTAGAACAACGCAGACTCGTCCTCCTTGACGGGAATGATAAAAAAAGATGAAATCCGACAAAACAAGTTAAATCTGAAAGAAATGAAAACAAAAAATTATTCAATATTTTTCCATTTCGATGACTTTTGATTGTCATTTTCATTGGATTTCAATCATTGAATGCGGAGAATCCGTTTTTGAAAGATTTTCTTTTAATAAATGAATTGTAGACAGAAAAGATGAATAAGAGAAGAAATGAATGGAAAAGACGTTCACAGGACGATCAGCAGTTGTCAATTCTCCGTTTCCAAACAGTGAAAAATGATTCGATTAACAGAACGGAACCTTCAACTGATTTTCCTTCCAAACAACTTCTTTGCGTGAAATTCTTTCATTTTCTCTTCTTTGCAGTTGGATTCTATCTGACGGACGGAACGGGCGCAGGGAAAGGAGGTTTCCAGGACTTGCAACTGCCACAGACGCCGACAGTCGGCGATGTACGAAATGCTGTGGCGGAGCTGTGTGGGAGACGTCCGCAGAATACAAAGATTGAACGATACAGAGCGAAGTCGAAGGTTGGAGAGAAATGCTTATTCCTGGTGGTGAAGGAAGGAGGAGGCTATTGGACAACAGCTGATGGAAAGGAAGAATTTTCATCGCTGCAGTGGAAGGATGGGAAGTCTGAAACTCTAGAAAACGATGCGGAACTTCTTCTCCTTCCTCCGGGACACTGTCTGTGGCTCGGAATCCTTCCCCGATGAAAATTCAACAAAAAACTTCAAATTTCCTTCCATTTTGCATTTGTCATCTTTTCCCTTTCATTTCCCAATAAATTGTTTTCCTCATTGAAGATTTTCGTCAAAAATTTAGAAATGTCGTCGATTTTTGGAAATTCAATGAAAATAATTTTTGGTTTCCATTTTGCAAATAAATGACCACCGACAAGAATTCCTGAATGAAAGAGATGAGAAAGTACTTTCCGATTCATTTTCACATCAAATCAGTTTCACATTTCTTTCCATCCAATTGTCTATCATCAAAACGTTTTCTCCTCTCACAAACACGTGGCAATGAAAAGCGTTACAAAGTGTCTGAATGATATCTGTGAAAGATTTTGATCATCATTGAATTTTTGAATTCAAAATGAATTACATAGTTGATCACAGAATAGACACATCAGGGATAGATATCTTCATCCGCACTATGCGATGAATAAGCATGCGTACATAACAATCGTAGATATCTATAATTTTGAATCCATCGCCGTTCTGGTGGAAACATTCACTCTATAGTCATCGATCATGAATGCAGGGTTGCCAACATTTGATGAGTGCAATTATGCGTGAGATTTTTTATATTAGATAAATACAACGCAAAACTTGAGACGTCCAACGCGGGTCTTCCCATTTTTTCTGTATCTCAAAGAAGTTCCTCATAGATATCTAGACCTGAATATTGGAGTATGCATGCATTTGAAATCGAAGGAAGGCACGCGGGAACGATTTCTCGGTAGAGGGGCTACAATTTTGGATATTGCAAAACGAATGTTTAGGCGACTAGCGGAAGATTTTACAGCATCCGCCAAAAAGATCGGGAACAGCCTGTATAGGGGAGAAATGGCCCACCAAATTCGAATTTTTGTTCTTATACCTCTAGTGGCCATAGTTTTGCAGAAATTTACTTCAAATTTCGTGTGAACATCCACACGCATACATTCTGTCGCGTCGATCTATAAAGTAATTTAGACAATAACTTCCTACAAAGATTGTCTTAGATACATGGAATATCAAATTACACGGCATGCTATCGAGGCTATACGCGAAAGGCTTGTTGTATGAAACAAAAACTTGTAAGTTTTTGATGGAAAAACATTAGCTTCATAATTCAAGCTTAGAACGCGTATTAGAGTTTTATAGAAAACAATAACAAAACATAGAAAAGTGAACTCCCCACGAACATGTGCAGTGCGACGCAAAAGTTCAGCAATTGTCTTTAAACTTAACCTTCCGATACCGCTGGGGTCCACATTGGAACCCAGCTAGTTTTCGAAGCAATTGCAAACATCCAATGCTTTCACAATTTTGACGAAATGCTTTAAAAATAACAGAAAATTGTCTTTGGTCATCCAGCCGCTTGGATGCGCTACCCCAATGGATCCAGTTGGAGAACCTCGGATGAAATGGTCTTTGTTTGCAGCTTCCTTGTTTTCTTGTAACGAATGTGGTACATCAAGATCGAGTTTTACTGCATATTCATAGGCTAAACTCCTTACCTCTTTAACAGATAACCCGTAGTACAGCGATGAAGCTTTTGATATGTAATCAACGAGAGCTTTCCCGTGTGCAGCACTGAAGACAAATCTGTTGTTGAAATAGCCACATCTTTCCAGGGAAATTTTCTCATTATCTTTCTGGATTTTTTCTCTGTATCTTATACAATATCTTCTCAGAGTAACATGAAGAATATCAAAGTCATTTGCAACCGATCGACAGGGTCTCTTATTTAATAACACCTCCATCGCCTTTTCCATATCTACCTTCGGAGTCTTGCCTCTGTCAGATTTTCTTTTATGATGTCGCATGTCGCCACCAACTTTAACACGAGTCCTGAAAAGTAAATTGACTTCTACAGTATACTGTATAGACAGTAAGTAGTAGTCTAATAAAAAGAACCAGGTAGATAGTCAGTGCAGCTATCTAGCAAAGATTCTGTGGCCTAGTGGCTAAGGTAACAGTAATTGATGATTTTACCGTTGAATGATATGCGGTTCGAGTCCCACTCGGGCATACTTTTGCTTACTGATGAGAACTTATGTAAGGTTCGAGAAAGCGGCAATTAATCTTAATCTATCTTTATACATGGACTGATTTAATTTTTCCTCTTTTTTCTTTGCTGCAATATGATTATGTCGCAGTAGCACAACTCTATCAATATATTTGTTTACTTCTAAGACTTCCGTTTTTAGGGATTTATAAAATACAGTGTGACAATATGCCGGTGTCATTGCAAAAACAAGCCTTTAAGTAATGTAAATCTACACGGGCCTCATTGGAACATGACATGGGGTTTGTTGGAACAATGCTTCAACTAACCCCAAGTGTGATCTATATGGGTTTGTAAGTAGGGGAGACTGGGGATCAAAGTGCATTTTTTCACTCATTCTCATTTTTTGACGAAATTATTGCAAATCAGAACTCAAAATTTTACACAGATGTGAAAGATATCTTCACAAATAAATTATTTTTTGAAGTGTAACTCTAGCATATCTAGTTTTTGCACAAGACATGTTTTTGTAACATGTAACGACCCTGCACATTGGTCCCCTATAGCGGGGACCAATGTGCACTGCATGGGGACCAAAGTGCACTGAATAAAAAAACCATGATTGCGCAAGGAAATTTCATTTTATAAAATAGATATCGCTAAAGCACATTTTTCTATGATTTTTACTGTATTCATTTAATTTTTGTGAATTAGTAAGTGGATATAAAAACTATCAATAGGCAAAAAATGAATTAATTTTTTATAGCAATTTTTACTAATTGCTTATTGGACGCATCTTTATTAGATTAATTAACTGTAAATAGTCAATTCTGATGTGGTGAGTTCAAAAATAATAATCATTTCTCTCTATGAGATTAATATTTTGACCTAGGATAAAATCTTTATTATAGGCCTAGGCCTATATAGGCCTACCCCACTTTCTTCTCATAAATTTAAAGATGTGTTTGACTTCTGAATATAATTACCTTTACGGACAAAAATGGTCATAATGGTTCAACAGATTGGATTTGGCAAGAAGGAAGTAAACAATTATTTTTTAAAAAAGTAAACTTTTCAGATAGGTCTACCAACAAAAATTGCCAAAAAGTCGATTTTTGAATATACATGTATATGCAAATAGTGCATTATGTAACATAATAAAAACAGACAGGAGTCGGGAATGTCGCTTTAAAAACATTTGTCTTGTACTCAACCAGAATGTGTTCGTCACATTCCAGTTGAACCGTGTTTTCAATTGAGGAGTCCTGGGTTTCGTTACTTTTGGATGCAGCATTCTCCGGGGGCATATCGGTGATAATAGTTGATTTTCTTTTCTTGATCGTTTGTGCTTAAATTTTTCAGATAGAGCCTTCGTCGGATAAGGTCTGATTATTTCAGGTAACACTGGCTCACATAATTATCACGCCTCGTCGTCAACAGGGCACCGTCATCAGCAGGAGAAATTGGGCCTGTGGTTGTAGAAGGTTGTTCAATTTACGAAGTTCAAGCACTCAATCGGAGGGAATGGATAGCAGGAAATCCTGCTGAAAGCTGAAAGCGTTTTAGTTGACTGGGAATATGCCGGCTTTTTGAAAGCCCGATACGATATTCATGGGCGTAAAAGCTTTGTAAAATGAAGCTGAACTTAGTGAGGCAACGTCATGAATAGTAATTGGCTTTCATGGATGAGTGAGCATTTGATTGTTGCACTCACTCACATAGTCTTAAATGGACCATAGACGCAGACGTCCAAGGGCTGCATGCGATGGATTAAATTACATTTTTTAAGGTTTAATTACACTTATTTCATTACGTTGAGACACTGAATACATGGTTTGCAAAATACAAAGGAAAAAAGGAAATTTATGATGCATTGCACTTTGGTCCCCATTTCAGAGGGCACTTTGGACCCCAAAGCAACTCATTTTCAAAAAACCAACATTGACAAATAACTGGGTATACAGATGCCATCCCCGAATTATGAAGCAATTCTAGATGCCTTAAATGTTAAAAATTATTGTTATTCTAGGCACAATGTTGACGAATGAAATTTAGAAAAAATAAACAATGGAGACTCAAAAATTTACTTTCGACTGCATTAAATGTATTTCAAGACCTACCAAATAAAATATTTTGAGATAAATCTTGATTTTTCCGTTGAAAGTCATGTTTGATCAGAGAATTACTCAACTAGAAGAAGAAGTTCGAATTCGGTCTTTATCACGTCGAACTGGCAGATGCACTTTGGTCCCCTATGCTCATAGGTCCCCAATCTCCCCTACAACTTGCTAACATCTAAGTCATAGTAAAAGCTGCTTCTTGTGTGATGCCAGTGTTCTAAATGCTACTGCTTGAGTGATTAGTGACTTCGATAATGTTTCTATTACGCCCAATAAAAACACGTTTTTGGCAGAAAGAATATTTACTCGAAACATCGGAAAATAAATTTACTTGTCTCCTTATCAAACAATTCACAATGAACGAACGAAATTGAAGCGAAAATGTGTAAATTGAAATTATCATTACAATATTACTTCTGAACATTAAAGTTTTATTTTATATACTCAAACAAATGGAATGTTTCAACTAACCCCGTGTTCCAACTAGCCCCGCTCTCCCCTAATTGTGAAATGTTGAATCAATTTTAATGAGTACATTCTGCGGTCATGACTCAAAATAATTCACAAAGCAGCGTCACTGCACTTTGTTTATATAGCATCCTTGAGACGAATATTACTTAATCACACCTGACAAATTGGCCTACTTGAGAGTTGATATTCTTGAGATCTAGTTAACATATCTGGTATCCATTGGTCCAATTTCGCACATATTTGGTACCCTTTACTGCCATTGTTTATAATATTTCATTTCCAGGTGTGTTGCAGAAATGCTTTACAGTGCAGCCCGAACGGTTTCCTACATTGTGGAAAGAAGTCAAGGCTTCGTTAAATCAGTGTTTCAGAGAAGGGAATAGGAACAAGAAGGCATCAAACATCCATAATGAAACATTTTGAAAAGTTCAGACTTCCAAATTATGCATGATGTTTTTGTAATGTTTCGTCTTTATTGCTCATTGAAAGTGATTAAACTGATTACACTTTATAGATAGCTTCCCAGTGCAATTGACTGCATGAAAACTTGTCATCGAGTTGGTGGCATAACGTTACTTCTCCGTGTTTAATTGTCACTAAATTGGTCTTCTTCATTTATATGTAATTCAGTCGATGGAATTAATTGCTTTTGCGTAAAAACGAATATACTGTCGTATGAGTCACAATATATGGATGGGTTCTCTGTTATGACAATCATGTACTACCGGTAACTACTTAGTCTGAGGGAGGAGTGTACAGTCACAGCCACTGGTTGACTGGATTATCATCACCTCGTTAGAATTCAATAATAATCAATAACTTGATACAGTAGCATGTAACACAATAACTGGAATTAAGTAATATTTTGCTGAATACATTTTAAGCATATTCATCACTCAAAAATTTTAAATTGATAAGATTTCAATACCGCGTTGAACCAGCCCTTGCTCCCAAGACTATGAATTCACTGTCATATATATTCAGTCAGTATTTAACAGAATTCTGTGGTGATTATTTTGCACCACACATTTTAATTGGCTTTAGGTTGATGGCTTTTACTTTAACTACAATCAAGTCTTCTATGAGTTCCTCGCACAAGGACTTACAGTCGTTGGCAGTTTAGCATTAATTTATATCGAAGGATCATATCAAAAGTAACGGGCACTATAACAGATCTTGGGTCTTCATATGGGTCTCTAAATTAGTTGAGACAACTAAGAAGTATCTCAGTCTTGGTGAATTCATTGGCCATGCTTATTTGCGAATGATTGTAGAACTTAAATTCAAAAATTAAATACCGTGACTACAGCCTAGAAATATTGATAGAGAGCATGTTATAGATATCCAACAGGTTAATATGTTATCGCAGATATAGATAACAAAT
Source organism: Prostheceraeus crozeri (assembly GCA_907163375.1). NCBI lineage: Eukaryota > Metazoa > Platyhelminthes > Polycladida > Euryleptidae > Prostheceraeus > Prostheceraeus crozeri. Next base: position 44,678 of record CAJQUW010008780.1, read on the forward strand.
TAACTGAAAATCGGTTGTGTGAAAGTGATGCTAATCAAGTGGCCTTGACCGTATATGATGATCATGGGGCTAGTCAAATGATATGCATATTATAACTTCGTATAACAGGGATGAAAATCTTAAGCGGATTTCCGCCAGTGTCCCTTGAGACGCTGTAATGAACTTCTTTAAATTTTCTATTCAGGGCCCTTCACAAGTTGATTTTTTGTCAGAGCTCCTAATTGCCCGTTCTCATCCCTTATAAAAGGCTTGAAGGAGCACAAACTAACTTACAAGCCAACATTACAAAATGAATAGAAAGTCAAAGATGATAAAACGAAAGACTCATATCAGGAAGATATGACGAAACCCTGAAAAGTCTGAAGGATGCGGATGCAAATCTGAAGGTTTTTCTGAATGAAATGTCGAAACTAATAAATGAGAAAATCCTGAATCAGACACACTATTTCAAAAGTTCATGAAAAGAAGGATGATCAGTGTGAACCAGAGTTTTACTATACATCAAATTTTAAATCTTTAGTATTTACCATGAATTTTGCTTATCTCATTCTTTTCCTGATAATGGCTATGGTATACAGGGTGTCCCAGAAAAAACGATACCAAAAAGACTTTTTGTATCAACATTAAGAACTTTATATTTTTACTCGTTCTAAGGTTGATAGTTTACATAAACGTGTATACATCACAAAGTCACATGCCAAATGCACATTTCAAACTCTAGTTCTGTTCAAATTGTAAACCATTAGATCCTATGCAAGCGTCAACTCGTCTTAGGAATGATTTGTAAGCATTGTCAAACATCACCTGAAGAAAATTTTGAATTTCTTCGATTCTGCGAGCCAGTTGATTTTTGTTGTTTGGTCTATACCTGAACTGCTAATCAATTAATTCATATGCCTGTTGCCGTATACTATATACATGTTATGTCTCCTGAGTAATGACAGCCATTTCAAGATGATCTTATGAAATGTGATCAGAGATATTTGCTCTCAAACTGAATCAGTTGCTTCTTTTTGTCGATTTCTGAAATCTATAAAAAATGAGGTTTATTCGCAAATGTCAGAGATATTTTTACCCGATATTTCAAAAGTATTTATGGGGATTTTCTATTTCGTTGTCACATTAACTTCACTTAGAAATGCATCTACAATGCATTTCCTGATAAGTTTTTACACTGTTTTATGCAAAACTGATGTTGGGTCGTTTTCGACCCACCCGGAACAAATAACCCTAAAATTCGCATAAGATTCATGAAATCTATGATGAATAATTAAACAAAATTTTGATGAAATCATGCTATATATAGCATTTTTCTTTTACATGTTGTGGTTTTGTTTTGATATTTCAAAATTTTTAATAGTTCTTTTTTTCAAATGGAGGATTTTGATTATACAACATGGCGACAATGTCAAAGAAAAGGTAAGAATTATCTTAACTCTGTATATCGATAGAGTAAATTTATCATTTGTAATACCATATTTCAATCAGTACTTTTTGATTCATTTGACTGCTGTTTATTCAACTATTCAATTTACCTATTCAATAATGCAAATTATCCATCTAGCTTTCCAAAGCTCTACAAATACATGCAGAACCATGCGTTTTTGAATAAGACTTATTAGTTAGCATTTCATCTTTTTTTAATTTACCAGTAACACTTGAAAATAATTCAGCTCACGTAATGACGAAAATAGGAAATGCAAAACAAAAACTGGAGCATATCACAGATAAAAATTTAACTACTTTCTTGATAGTGTACGAACTAGAACCCAGGTACTTATACCTCTTCAGTATGACGACATGGGAAATAGCATGGTTAAAAAAGCTATGTCGCGTGACACATGTGACAAAATTCTTCAATACCTTCATTTCAAGAACAACAATGAATTGAATATAGACGATAAGTTCACAAAGTTGCGTCCGATTTTTGATATCACCCAAAAAGCGTGCTTGAAATACTGTCAGTGGACTCAGAGTGCTCTTCTGTTGACTAAAGCATGGTAGAATATTTTGGTAAACATGGTGCCAAGCAGTGTATCAGGAACAAGCCGATACGATACGGATTCAAAGTGTGGACTCACAATCTATCGAATGGATACCTCATCAACTTTGATCCTTCTTGTTTGTAATGTCCGAACAGTTTCACTCAGAAATATTCAGAAGAATTCACTCTTCCCAACAGTGTGATTCTTGGATTTGCAGACTTTTTGACGGCTGGATCGCAATCATATTTTGATAATTATTTTTCTTCAGTTTCTCTCATGGACGAGGTATCTCACGAAAAATTCTTGCGACTGGGACTCTCAGAGAGAACATGATCATGAGATGCCCAGTCACTCCCAAAGGTAAGATGAAAAAGCAGCCAAGAGGCAAGTTTGAGGTATTTCATGACCTAGGGTGTCTCGAATCTGATAATCCGATGGTTGGATAATGCTGTCGTCACACAAATATCAAATTTCGACAAAGCGGATCCAGTAGGACAAGCTCGACGATGGAGTTCCAATTTGAAGAAAAGCATATCTGTCGATAGACCTCATTCCGTTTCGGAATATAACAAGTACATGGGAGGGTCCGATAGGATGAACCAAAATACCAATAAATACAAGGTCCGTATACGGAGTCGAAAATGGTGGAACCCTTTGTATCGATGGAACATTGACATCCCGTTGAACAATGCCTGGATTCTATTCAAGGAATCAAAAGGTTCAAATATGGATTTGCTGGAGTTCAGGAGACGCGTTGTGCTGGAATATTTACAAAAACATGGCAAGGATCGCAAACCGAAGAGATATCGACCTTCATGCCTGACCGAGAATAGTACAAATCCTCGGTGCGATGGCAAAGGACATTTCATTTGCTCCTCATCTCGACTTCGATGTCGAGTATGTGAAAACAAAACGGTGAAATCTTGTTTGAAGTGTAAAGTAAATCTTCACGAGGATTGCTTCGTAAGCTATCATACTTCTACATATCAACCATTTTTCTATATATATATATATATATATATATATATATATATATACAGCCCTGTGAATTGAATTAGCAATCTTCTCATCCTGCAATCTTTTATGATAATAAGCGACACAAGTAGTTATTGAAATTACTATATCTTTATCTTTTTCAGTGAATATATTGAAATTGTCTTGTCATTCATAATGACTGATAAAAAGTCAATTAATTTGATGCTCATTCAATATTTTGTTGCTGCTCCTTTTGACTTCAACACCGCAATGATTCGATTTGGCATGCTATCCACCAACTTGGTCAAAACACTTGTCTCAATGGAATGATGCCAGACATGAATTATGGATGCCAGTAATTCTGATTTGGTCCTCGGTTTTCTCTCATTCACCCGTTTCTTTGTAATGCCCCATAAATTTTCGATGGGGTTGAGGTCCGGACTGTTCCCAGGCCAAGGAAGAGACCTCAACCCCACCTGATTCTTGAAGTTGGCTACTGTCTTCGCTCGGTGAGATGGAGCGGAATCATCTTGGAAAACCATCTCGTCATTACAAAAAAATCTTCGTTTGTATGGAAGCACTCTCGTCCTAATAATTTTGATGTATTCCTTTTGATCGTCCGTCTTTTCACATGAATGAAGATACCCGATTCCACGATGACTGAAGGATCCCCAAATCATGGCAGATTGTGGGAATTTGACCGTTGGAATGTAGCTAAAGTTTTTCGATCTTCCATTCACAAATCGTCGCACTCCTTGTCTTCCACTATTAAACTGCAGTTGAATCTTGCTTTCGTCGGAGAACAAAACATTTCGCCAATGTTCTTTTGGATGATCTTTGTACTTTTTGCACCACTATACGCGTGCAGCCGTTTGTCTCTTGTTCAATAGCGGCTTCTTCGTCTTCCTTCTCGAAATTAATCCGAGCTTGATGAGCTTCTTTCGTATAGAGGAAGCCTGTGATTTTCTATACCAGTAGAATCGAAAAATTCTCTCTTTAATTCATTCGATGTAAGCTCTCTGTTCTTCAAGCACAATCGTTTTAGGACATTATCAGATCGAGTTGTAGTTTTTTTCACTCCTTTGCAATTACTTCTCCTCGATGGTCTGTTCATGCTGTATTTTTTGAAACGACAAACCGCAGATGTTGAGATCTTCAGCCTTTCAGCAATGGTCTTTGGTGTATAGTTTTCGGCATGCAAAAGTTTGATACAGGCTTTGGTGGATGAACAAAGATCCTTTCTTCTGCCCATTCTGTTCAGATTTTCTGAGTTCCGCTTCCTCTCGAAAAAACTCAATGACTAACTTCAATTGTATTGGCACAAGATGTTCACAAGCAAATTTGTTACAGGGATGTCCCACGAGTCTATTTTTAGTAACATATATCCGTAATTAGCAGCAGCTCTCCGCAATCGACTCGAAATCAGGTCATTCATATTTCGAGTCACCAAAATTAAGAAATTGCTAATTCAATTCACAGGGCTGTATATATATGTATGCACTTGCAATTGTTTCATTTATCTGCAGTCAGATAAGTCGAAATTAGTCGAAGTACGCAACTTGCACGTATGTACCGGAAGTTTTATAGCAAACTACATAGATAATTGTGTATATTCTTGCCACAGAAACTGCTGTAAATTGTCTATTTTGGTCTGTATGTTCTTGGTAAACTGTTTTTTTTGATTATTTGTTGAATGTTGATAGTAAACATTTTTAGGGTTATTTGTTCCGAGTGGGTCGAAAACGACCCAATCCTAAGAATCGATCTGATTGTTTATCAAAACGTTTCTAAGGGAAATGATAGTTGTTTTTCATGTTGTTGGGGTTTATAATGTTCAAAAATAATTAAATCTACAAAAATTAATGCCCAGGCACTAATGGGTTAAGCATTAACTTGACCTGAATTCAGCATTCAGGGTTAGTTATCAGTTTGGGGATTCAGATTTACTTTGTGATGGTTACTTACATCATTCACAAGTTGGACTTGCGACAAATGTAAAAATTCTAGTTTGATAATGAAACTTGGCGGTGATTTCATGGTTTTATGAGAAGTCAAAAGTCAAAATGATTTTATTCCAAAAAAAATTGGATAATCATAACATAATTGCAACATATCAAAATTGTACGTGTATTCCAGCACCAGGAAATATGACACCAAAGAAAAGCGTTGAGAAATGTTCATTAATAAACTCATCCCGGCAATGATAAATGAACCACTAGAAGTAGGCGGGGTAGCTCCTCAGGTCTCAGAGGGTGCAGAACTTCTTATTAAAATAGTATATGAAAACGGATTTTGCTCATGTCTCTGATGGTGCATTAATGTATGAGATTCACTCAGTTATTGTTTCACATTTGCGCGTGTAGCCGTGTTTTGCGATAAAAGACTGCAAATGCGAGTGTTTTTTGTACATGATAGCGCGTTGCGGGTTAGCCCATATAATCAATCTTTCAGCATGAAACAAAAAATATTAGGCCTTAAGTTTATAAGCATTCGGCAACAAGCAGTTAACCTATTTCAATGAAATGAAATACATGCAAGGTTTTTTTGTAGCAGTAGACACCATGAAATTGCTTCTTAATACATTTGATACTTTTGAAACGCTACTATCGTATGTTTAAGAAAGCTGAACGACGCTCACCGTCAAACCAGGTTAATCACGTTTTACATAAAATAAGCTACCCCGAAGTTTTGACACCGATTCTAGATGTAAAACTTAGTCCCACAATATCGGCCGGGTATGGAAAACTCAGGTCTGTGAGGGTTAAATATGTACCAAATCGATGACTTTTCAAGTGCGTTCTATGTATAATGCTGTCATTTTCACTGAAATTGTCTGACAAAAATATTCTATTTTTAACACAGTATGCTTAGAAATCTACAAATAGTTGCTTTCTGACCAAAACATAGCGCTGCTGATTCACATCGTTAATGATGATAATTTGAAATGTGATCATATATTTTTGAAATCCTTAAATTGAGGCCCTTGTGTAATTATGCTTCAGTATCGTACAGGATACGTTTTTCGACATAATTGTATGACATTTAATTACTTATATCAGGGATTCGACCTCGAAGTGGATTTTGATCCAGACTTGCGATCAATCGGATAAAGTAATGCGACTTCTCGTCTTTTGGTCTTAACTAGGTATAAAAAACACATGTGCAAATGCGCATTCGGTAATCTTCATCAGTTTCGAACATTTTTAGAGTCTTTGATACCCATTGAAGGCCAGTAGTCGCATTACTTAAAAGTAAAAATAACCAAGTTGAAACTAGTCATGACCACTGAATTTAAACGAGTAATCAGATAGCCTAATCACAGAAGATATTCTCCACTCATAATTTTGTATCTGTTTTTTTCATCTGATTTGTTCCATTACGCTTACTTGTCAATTTCCTAATAAAAGAAGTAGTGAAATATTAGAAATAAATGTTATGACTCAATCTTGCTGTTAAGAGCAATGTTCAGCAAAATAGCAATAAATAACGGTACCACAGTCGGTCGTTCATAAAAACTGTGGGATTTGTAAAATTCCATAAGGCAAGAATCCGATGTACCTGTAATGAACTGTTCATTTTTAACAACGGTTGTCCGACATGAAACTGAGATTATAGTAGACCGCCAACTGGGGTGTGGCACACCCCAGGATCAATAAAATCCCTCCATGGTATGAAATTGAATAATCGTCATGTTTTCAATTACTTTTTGTTTCTTACGTAACATACATACATTTTAAGCAAAATATTCCAAGTCATAGATATCGGACGAATGTTTAGTACATAGATATTTCATCAAATGAAGACTATTGAAATCATTTTTATAATTATTTATGTCATGAAAATGACTATTTTAATTGTTTCAAAATAATTTAATTGCTTCAATCGCCTTGAATGGTCAATAGCAGTCACTTCTTAACTGTCAAACTTGTGTAGTCATGGACAATTACTTAGGCCGATAAAGCTAATAGTTATCTGCCGTAAACCTAATAATCAGACATGCATAAAATATTTGAAAGTTTGAATATTCAAAATTATCTTGGTGGACATGTAGGCCTAATACATATCATGGAAGATTCAATATGAAACGCTGATTATGAATGTAAGTATAAAAAAGATTATTTTTTTTCGTAAAGAATCTGTAATTCAAACAAATAATATACTAGAGAAGTTGTTTTAATTTTGAAATGTAATTATTCTTAAGCAGCATAATTTAAATGATAAAGTAGAATGAATTAAGCCAAGCTGCTGATTATATTTTATTATAATTTGTAAATTTTCGCCGGTATAACGGCCTGTTCACATATCAAAGAATCAAGGACACAAATTTCAAATATCATCAATGTGAAAGTCAAAGAACACAAGACTCAGAAGAGCTCTAGTGTATTCAAACATAAAGACACATGCTCTCCCCATTCAGTCTTCCCATTTTCAGTAAAAATTTTGGCTTCCGATATCAATGCCATCAATCTGAGGTTCAGGGAAGCTATGTTAATAGAATCCATGAAACCTGCCCTGAACAACAAGGATGAGTGCAGAGCCTACCAATCGTTGATGTTCTGATATCTTGATGCGTGCGTATACTTAAGTGCCATTGAATTTTTGATAATTTTGATATCTTCATATTTTGATGATATTTGAAATTTGTGTCCTAGATTCTTTGATATGTGAACAGGCCGTTATACCGGCGAAAATTTGTAAATTAAAATAAAATATAATCAGCAGCTTGGCTTAATTCATTTTACTTTATCATGTTTTAATTTTGTTTTCTTCCGCTCTCTGGATTCTTCGAATTTTTAACCGTGCCGTGATTTAATTTTATTGTATTTCATGTCATGGATAAGATTTAATGAGAAACGCATTAGCGTGCGTACATCTTGTTATATTGATATTATAAAAGTTTGCATCAGACTGCGATAAAACATCACCGGACTCACTTTGGAGAAATTCGTGTTGTTTCATGCACAGTTCTTGCAACAAGGGACAATAATTGTGCTATCATCCAAATATTCTCGAACTGTGGCTAACTTATTCCTAGAACGAATGTAACTACTAAAAGAAAAGAAAAGATGAAAAACTTCCAAATTTACATAAAAATCCCTTCAAATTTCGCTTTATAGCTGGTGCTAGCCACTGTACTACTAAGCAACTTTCCAATAAGATTAACAAAGGTTTGTCTGCTATCAGAGACCATTTTAGGAAGTTCTGCAACGCAATTCATAGTAATAGTGGTATTGACTGCATAGTATCGTCCGTTGAATTCCTCAATAAAATTCAAAACATTACAGCATGTGACGAACAAATATTCGATTTTTCCACTTTGTACACCATTCTGGATCATAAAGATGTTTTTACTCACATTTCCGACCTGCTTGAATTATTTTTCAACGATTCTAATAGGAAATATTTGTGTATAGGTTTTGAAAGAAGCTTCTTATATGATGTCAGGTATCAAGTTTGCAGTGTGTTCACTAAGGATAAATTTAATGAAGTCACTGAGTTCATTACAAACGAAGCTTTCGCTACATTCGGTGGTTTAAGTCTTTCAAAACGTAAGAAGCATTCCTATGGGTGGCAATTGCAGTCCTTTTCTTGCAGATTTATTTCTTTTTCTCGCATATTGAGAAATTGTTTTTATGACTTATTTAATGAAGAATCAGAAATACGGTCTAGCTAGATCATTATGTAATTCTTCTAGATACATCGACGATTTATGTATTATTAATTACATAAAGAATCGATTCCTTTACACCATTGATTTACTCATCTAGTCTAGAAGCCAACACGGGGAGCAACAACAAGCAAGTAGAATATCGTGATAATAATATTAAAATCACAGACGGCGGCACAATTACATCTGTTTTTCATAAAGTCGACCACTTTAATTTCCCTGTCACTCTTTTAACATTTTCACAAAACTTGCCCTACAGAACACGAGCTAGAGTGTTTGCTGGACAAGTTTTGAGATTTGGGCGTATCTGTACATTGGAAAAAGATATCATCGAAAAAGTCAATTATACAGCTACTACTACTCTCATTAAGAGATAACACGACAGCGTAGATATCAAGCAAAGTACTGAGAAGCAGCTGCATAAACATGATGAGACTTTATTGAAATGCGGATCTTTTTCTGCTAAGCAGCTTCTTAATAATTGCGCGTGCTTTCATTGATTTAATTAATTCCGAGGCTGCTTTAGCGTGAGCCCCGCTTGGGTGAGTAGGGGGTGAAACGCGAATCCTTACCCAAGTTCCTGCTGATGACCTCAATTGCACATCTTTTTGATTAGGCAATCTGTTTTAGTTGTTCTTTCCTTTAACTTGTAGGGAACGCTTCATATGAGTCCTATGATGGATCAAATTCTTTTCACTTATCGCTATCTTCTACTTCATCTTCCCCTCAATCCAAGCATTGAGTTTCATTCTGATGCAATCCTGACATCTGTAAGCATTTGAGCGTTCAGATCTGAAGATTCAGATTTATTCATCATACAAGCAGATGATGCAATGACTGCAAAGCCCAACACATACATGTAGTGGTCGTGATAATAATTCTTAATAAAATGTGCATCTTTTTAAATTTAATCATGAATCAGATGAAAGACACTCAATTTACTGATAAAACATCCTCTCCTTCAAACTTCAGATTTCAAATGCACATCTTGTATATACATGAATCCAATCACCTTTGGAACTGCTTCTTAATATTAATAGGTGACATCGTTATATAATTGTCAATTTTAATATATCTATGAAAACATTGAACACTCTTTTAGGAATTGATAAGTTACACATTGACTTGAATTAATGTTTCTATGTGTTCCAATAAGAACGGAACATTTAAATTGGACATTATGCTGACTGTTTGATTTATAGAATCATGCCGCTATGATAGTTCGCTTGTGAAAGGCCTGCCATTTCAACTGTTGTGATATTATGTACTCTATATGATGATACTTTGTGTAATGATATTTCTGATGGTGGTCTGCCTTTAAGATGTTCTTTTAAGAGAGTGACGACTGGCGGTCAGATAACGCTATTTACGCCCTATACACTTATTGTCGACAATTCTTAGAATTCACTTCACCTTGACAACCACTGTCTAAGGACCAGTGTTCAATAGATAAATGAGGATGTTTACCGTCTCCGTTGCTATAGATCCACGTCGTCTGTCTGAAGATTTGGTTCAATTAGCAGCAGTGAATTTAATAAGACTCAATCAACTCTCAATTGCTGAATTCATAGCGTCGTATATAACTTATATGAGTGCTTTGAACGACATTTTGCTGTAATATTCCAAAGGGACAAATGTCTCATGTCTGTCGTTCACATCAAGTCAAAAAACAATAGCTGCTATTGGGGATGTGTGCGGTGCACAGAAATGTATAAATTTCGATCAATTGATGCTTTACTGTGAAGTTTCAATCACAATTATCTCATTGTATCTGTTATCTTGGTCACAACAAATTGGAGGGGGAAATATTTTAAGCTTACATTATAATTAATCCAACCAGGAGAATACTATTCAATTCTATTCATCAATTCAAACTTTAAAATTCTATATTGTGAAAATGGAACCACGAGCTTGAAAATCACGACCATGTCATAAAACAGCCGATGCATTTCCTGATGTTGAGAGAAAGTGTGAAAATGGTGACAAAAATGAGATAATTCAAGTTCACAACAAATCATTTTTGTCCACGAAATCCCAATTCCCGCGACCTCAGACTTCGAAATCTCAAAGTGAATACTGTGGTGTACTCTGCTGTTGTTTCTCTTGTTAAGACATAGACTATCTTGGCATAAGAACGGCCAGTGATCCATCCGGAAGACTTTCTTCGGCCTCCGGTGGCATTATCGCACCACAGAGAGACTGCTTGAAGCCGAGTAATGTCGAGATCTTGATCTTCCTGCATAGTAATTTCCAGATAACGTGACATTGCCTCGAATCTTTCTACATTTCCTGATGCGTTCAGGCAATTAGAAAAAGAATCAGAAATATACTCTTCCTTTGCTGTAGAGGACCTACATCATTTTAAATGAATCAATTAAAACCCAACGTTTCGTCTGCGAGTTTAGCCAGCAATTTAATCGTTGTAATTTTTCATTACTTTTGTCACATTTCTGTTTTCATAAGAATTCCTGAGCTGTCATAGAGACGCACGGATTAAGTCTGATGACAGCCACTTGTAAGTGCTGGCAAAATGGAATTCAAGGAGGTCTTTGAAATTCCGCTTCAAATTCTTTAGCATTACTAGAATTTTCCTGATACTCTATAAAATTTGCGCTGAATTAGAAAAGATGAATGTTTAATATGAAAGATAGAGAACCTTCCTACAAGATTTTGAAGCTCTAAGTGACTATCTCGCGACAATCTAGAATGCAAAACAAAAGATATTTCGCTTGAATATATTTTCCTTGAGGGCAACTTTTTAAAATGTTCTGCGTACCAAACGGTGTAGCGGTGTGGGCAAGTACGGCTGGCGCACAGCTCTAGTTGCTATTAATCGTAGCAAATCAAGATTATTTCCAGCAGAAAAAGCATTAAATTCTGAAATGATTGCTGCATGTGACGGTGTAGACAAGGGAAATTTCGACGTATTTTATCCCATCAGATATAGTAGAGAGCTGAGCTGGCTGGTAAATCCAGAGACCTCAGTAGGCGGACAGTGGGACGCACGTCAGTTGGTGGTTAGAAGAGAAGAGAGAGAAATATAGATTCATTCAAATGAAAATCAGGAATTGCATGAAATCAGGTCAACTTGTACAAGTTATTCACAAGCAAAGTTGACAAGACTGCAAAAATCTTCTGTCTACGCTTCGTGGATGAAAATTCAACACGTATTCGATCGTTCGCGGTTGGGTGTGCGGTGGTGTCAAAAAGGGGATGATCGGGATGATAGCATTTCTCATAAAACTTGTTGAAAATGGTTCGTCGACGATTGATGAAACATGCAAGTGTGTTGCAACGATTACAATCCTAAGTACTTCTGAAATTACTCTCTCTCTCTCTCAGCCCTTCTAAAAAATCTTTTCTTACCATATTGCAAAGGTTATTCAAGGTTCAATATACCAAATAGCGGCAAACAATAGAGTGGACTCTCAATATTGGCTGTAAAAACACTCCACAATTCATCATGAATGAGTACAGGTTTCAACACTCTCAAGATACACAATTTACGAGAACATTTCAATTCTAACTCATGAAAGTGAGTTGTCCACTTTCAATTGCTAGTCCACGTCACACCTAGGATTTTCAGTTCATCGTCAACATCAATAGGAACTGACGCAAGAATCTATGGCAAACATGGCAGCCTGAATCAGTTGCCCTTTTAGGCCTACTGAGTTGAAGCGGACTAACGAATCGATTTTTTAACTAACTTTTCCAATAATTCTTCGCGCCGCATCACCTGACTATTTCTGATTGGTTCTTAAAAGATTAACTTTTTCCCATTGTTGCAGATACACTTCTGAGTTCTTTAGAATTGACAAGATCATCTAATCGTCCTTAACACAGACTTCTCCAAAAGTATCGGCATTCGTTCTGGATGTTCCCGGAACACTGTTCCGACATGCTTCCCCTTTCGGTGTTTCACAACTTCGATCCAAGAGCGATTCTAGAGAAGTTTCCTGTCCAGATGATAGCATTAAGAAGTCTATGCGCAGTGTTGTCAATCTTTGATGTTCTATGTTTATTGAATCATGCTGAACAACCTGCTATGATCACGATTGATGGATGGAAATTACATGTCAATCGGTTCGATATCTTGAATTCACGATTGGATATACTCAGGATTTCAGCTCACACTCGTTTCTCTCTGACAGTTCTCAATATTCAGACTTCAAACTTAGCAAACAAAAACTTATGGGTATTTTGCATTTGTGTACAAAAAATCAGCTGAATCGAATGGAAAAAGACCAAAGCACAAGTGTTTAGTTTCCGGGACTTTTTTGGGGCACCCGGCATAACTTTACTGTCAATTAACTGATATCATTTATATAAACACGCAACCTTCTCTTTGCTAGGGCATGCACCTCTATGTTTTAAGTATTAACTCAAATTTATGTGCTCTGGACTTTAAGAAACCTAATTAATGACACCATTTTCCACTAGAGAAGTTGTTTTAATTGTGTTTTCTTCCGCTCCCTGGATTCTTCGAATTTTTAACCGTGACGGGATTTAATTTAATTCCATTTCATTTCATGGAAAAGATTTGACAATTTTATCAATTTGGTAGCTTAAAATATTGGATTACTTCTAATTAGGTCCTAATGACAAATAAAACGTCCATGAATAACGTCTCTTAGAATTCAATAGCGAAATGACTCACGTTATACACAGCGATTGACTGTTCGCGTAAACAAGAACCTATCTAGAATCCTAAATCTTCTGTATGAATGATGTAAAATCGATCGTGTTTAGTGTCTCATTCGTACTTAGTCATCAATAAAGCACAATAATCTAGGATAATCGTTCATTGGATTAACCAAAGTAGAATGAGCACTGACTAATTACGCAACCTTGTAATATGTGCTTCATTCTGTTTCAGTTGTCGCGATTGGAAGCTATGATTCAAGGTGTGAATGAGTCATCAAAGAAGATGAGATCGACTATTTCAAAGTGCTTATGTACATTAAGTCCAAAAACCTCTACCAGTGAACAATCAACGATTAATAAAACAACCAGGGCGGTGTTTCGGTTAATAGCCCCTGATGAAGTATTTCAATATTATACACGGGAAGCTACAATGAAATCAACGAAAAAACCTCTGGCTTCAATACATCCTCGATTAAACCAGTTGGTGACGACAGGTTGTGACGTCAAAGTGATGCTGACAAAGATCTTGACGTCAACGCCGGATTAATTTATTTTGTTCTGTTGTCACGTGTTGTTGAACAGAATTTTCCGGTGTCTTAAGTGAAATCGGGCCTTGGCTATTTTTCTAACTTTTAAGCAACTTGCTACAGATTGTCATATTTCTTCCAAAATTCTTCTAGTTCAGTTTTGGTGCACTCGTGACTGTGACAGTTACAACTGTGATTCTACTTTAGTAAATTTTATTTTATTTAACGCATTAACTACGATGAGTATGTTGATCAACCCAAGTAACACAGATACGTTGGTACTACGTTGGACCAATGTTGGCTATTTACAATGGTCAAAAGTTGGAAATGATACAGCGGGCCTACATTGGTTCTATGAAGGCAATCCAACCTAGAACCGGTCTTGAGCCAACGTAATCCAACTTATTTTCGTGCGATGGCCATCCAAGCGCCGCTCTAGCCATCCTTATGCCAACAAACGCCAATTTAATCCCACTTTATTGCCTCTTTAAGCCTTTAGAACCGTAACCTTTAGCTGCCGCCGATAGCTTATATTGGTCAACCTAATCCCACCGTAGCTTCCCATTAGCAAACATTAGTCGACTTAATGTATTAAATGTATTGCGACTAAACGCGATTTTCACTTTTTGCACTCGATCGAGCACGAATTAGCGTGATTGTCAATACATCACTTTTGATCGAGAGCGAAGAAGCGTGATTACATCAAATTTCGAACTCGATTGAGGGCATTCATATGAAGCGTAGTTCTAATATTGCGGCGATATCTGACTCGTTCTATTCTTACATTGTTACTCCTTGATGTGTCCGGCTAGATTCAACTGCTGCATGAGTATGAAAACATATGAACAGTTATTCCATTTATGAAAAATGCTGTCTTTACTTGTTAATTGAGTTATCGAGAATGAGCACGACTTTGACACATGTGCGAAGCATTTCAGCAATAATAAATTCAAAAAATTTATAATATTTAGTGTTCATGTAGTATTGCTTCATAAGTATTTCCAAGATTTTTTAAACGTGATTGTACATGATGTTTCGCTCATACGTCAAGGTCTCGCTGCTCGAAAACTCCATGAATAGACAAGAACAGCATTTCCGGAAACAATCTGTTCATGCATTTTCCTTATCAAATAGAAGTTGAATTAACCGTGCGAATACATACCGATCAGCAACAATGCAAGAATAAAACGAGTCTGTTATCACTGAACCTTACCTTGTCATACCGCTGGCCTACTTTGAACTCATAAACTCTTCTACGGGAAACAGTTGTCCTCTGCAGCCTGCATTTGGATGTTGGTGGAATTGAATCATGAGCGCAGTGCTTCATCATCTGCAAAGTAAACCCATGGACGTGTACTATAAAAATATATCAATTTCTCCAATTCGCAATCCCGATTCTTGTCTTACCAGAATGTGTTGGAACTCCTGATGCTGTAGCCAATTCAGATGATTATGCCAAATAATTCAAATATTTCGTGAAAATGATGAACAATAAAGCAAATACTTCACCATAATCACTTATAGCTCTGAATTTTGGCAAAATGGACTGAAAACTAATTAGAAACATTAGATACAAGGACATAATAACAAGCAAATAAGATGTTGATGAATAAGAATTGAATCATGAGCGCAGTGCTTCATCATCTGCAAAGTAAACCCATAGACGTGTATTTCAAAAATGTCTCAATTTCTCCAATTCGCAATCCCGATTCTTGTCTTACCGGAATGTGTTGGAACTCCTGATGCTGTAGCCAATTCAGATGATTATGCCAAATAATTCAAATATTTCGTGAAAATGATGAGCAATAAAGCAAACACTTCACCATAATCACTTATAGCTCTGAATTTTGGCAAAATGGACTGAAAACTAATTAGAAACATTAGATACAAGGACATAATAACAAGCAAATAAGATGTTGATGAGTAAGAATTGAATCATGAGCGCAGGGAACTGAATCATAACGCGATAAGATATAATTAAGATGCAAACATGGTTTTAGTTAGGTATTGACAAAAGCACTGAGTGCTGAAACCACGTCGACCAGTCTGCATAATTTTAGTAACAAATAAAGTTTCGGCTAAAAGAAAAAAATATTGGAATGCATGTATATGGAATGCACTGTATTATATTTATCAAAATTCTGGCGAGATACAAACCTGACTGTAAACAAACAAGAAAATGCACATTAGGGGAAATCCGCAAATGAGTCCTAATACTGTGTCTTTTCTGGAGAGTCCAGCAAAATTAGTGAACCATCCTAGTTTTTCATATTTGCATTGCTTGTTGGTATGAAGATGAGTCCCACTTGTCGTTTCCAAGATCTGCTGAATACATGCTTTTTGAAATCTTGCGAAAAAATGGGGGAAATGCGTGTCTTCGGTATGTAACACATATATTCAGGTACATATCTGAGCAACACACCTACAATTTTTTTCAAAAGGGTTGGTCGTGGATATTTAGTTGAGATAGGTATTTGCATCAAAGTCCATTACAGATTGGACAAATTATATCTTATATATGAATTCTACATTTTTCAGTTGTCCACTAAAATCATTTGTCCCTCAGCCGACGCGATTTTTGTCCACTAGCCGACGCATCAGGATGGGCCACTAGCATAAAATAGGTATTTGAATGATTCATGTGTGTTCTTCTTGTGTCACTGGGATGACTTCATGTCAATATCTAAGAAAAAGTTGTCTTATTTCAGGAGCTAGAACAAAAAATGAATTTTTTAGTTTCGAATTCACCACAAAATGTCCCCTAGTCGACGCATCGAAACATGCAATTTGCCAATAGATCAAACTTACTGTAGTTTAATCAGCTCAGAATTTGAGGAGTCCTCTTAAAACGTGACATCAGCATACAGTTTCATTTAGTAATTTACTTAATAGATTTATGCAAAATTCAAAGCAAAAGCACAGATGTCCCTTAGCCGACACGCGTCGGCCAAGGGACACAATTCCATTTTTAAAGCTTCACTTTCCAAGGATCGTCGTCAGCAGACTACATCTTAGAATGCTTTTATTTGGATCTCTATGTTAGTATGTCGGAATCAGAGCATCACTATTCTTCAATATGCGAAGAGTTTCGCAACCATAGCAACGCCGTTCGAATTCGATATCTATGAAGCTACACAGGTCGTCGAAGACATCTATTGTCAGTCCAACCGCAACATTTTCAATTGATTGGAGGTTCAATCGAAATGGTGAGTGTTGAAAGCTTCTACTCATGTTCGGAATTATCATGAATCGAAAAGAACTGCGCTTGGAAGACAAAAGCAAATTTGCATTCACTTCATACTTCTGACGCTGGGCATTCTTTCGATTTGCTGTTTTTGTATATTGAGACCAAGTGTTCGTTGTCTCATTCTTGTCATTGTAACTCCTTAACGCGGTGCTTGGGGGTAGGAGCTTCTCCACACCCTCTCTAAGGTTAGCTGGCTTATTCAATTTAACCCAGAACTTGTTAAAGAATTTTGGAGGTCATCCATAGTCAGGACCTTGAGACTTAGTGAGCATTTCAGGGGAGCATCTAGCCACGCGCTTGGATGTATTAGGCGCAACTTGGGAGATTATCTAGTCAGAAAGGTCAGTGGGGCTTAGAATCTATGCATGAAGAATATGGCTGTGAAAATGTGTGGGCAGAGCATTTAATTCCATGCACACGTAGGCCTATAGTTCATCAATTCTATGTCATGTTGTCCATGTGTGGACAAAGTAGTGATCTAATTGTGCAAATTGAAGAAATGTAATATTTCTTCAAAAACAAAATGCTGAATAATATTTTCCCTTTTCTAGGTGTCAAGGAAGCTAGAATTGAAGAGAGAGCGAGATCGCAGGTATAGACTCAAAAAGAACGACCTCGAGTATAAGAGACGCAAGATCGAGTCAGTCAAGAAATGCTATGAGAAAAAGAAGCTGAGAGAATCTGAGAGGGATGGCAGAATGAGAAGGAAGTATGAAAGAGAAGGGAAGCGTAGATACAGGTTGGCAAAGAAGAACATTGGGACAGTGAAGAGCGAGGAAATATTGAATTCTCCGAGTAAGTCTAAATCAGAGGCAGCAGCACTGAGAGAAAAGAAGAAGCTTAAAAGAAGAACTTTGAGGTTAAAGTCGGTGAACAAATCACTCCAAAGAAAAATTTGGAAGATGCGTAAAGCAGAAGAACGGAAGAAGTCAAGAGAGATTGAAGTTTATGAAAGAAGCAGCTCGCCATCCAAAATGGCGGATGCCACACCTCGATCTCCAAATGAAACAAGAAAGGCATTAATTGCACATTACGCGATTATGCGTCACTATCGATCAAGAACGCAAGCCAAAAGCATTCTCACGGCGGCTGCTCGATGCATTGCCCTAAAGTACAAGGGCATGCGAAAGCACTTCAAAACTCATGATGTGTCTAGGCCTACATAAATATTGATAGGGCTTACTGACAAGTAATTGGCAACTCTTGCCAACAGCTTGAATAAATATAGCTGTATTTCCAGATAACTCAAGTAGATATTCGCATGTCTTACGTTCATGTATCAGAAACTAAGAAGCTACACAGAGTTGATCACGCTATTTGAAGACAAGATGAAATCCTATGCAAGCCATCTTTATCGCCTGGTCCACCAGTGTCGACAGATCAGAGCAGTGAAGTCACAAATTCAGCCGAATGAGCTTGTGCTGCATATAGATTTCTCAGAGAACTATTCAGCCAAGTATGGACGCGAAGTACAAATGGCGCATTTCGGACACCGGCATCAGGTAGTGATACACCGATGTGCTACACGAATTCGAAGTCTCCACAGTCATACGTTACTCTTTCCGATGATAACCGGAAGACAGCAGAGGCGGTTGCTGCTCATCTAAATTCCTACATGACATACCTAGACTCCTCTATTACGAAGCTGATCATAATTTCGGACTCTCCCACGAGTCAGTACCGAAATCGGTCGATGATGTACCTTATGGCACAAATCTGCAAATCCCATTGGAGTCAGTGCTTTTGAGTGGATGATCTCTGAAGCTGACCACGGAAAAGGTGCACACGATGGCGTTGGTGCGTCAGTTAAACGGCTGGCGGATGCGTTTGTAGCTCAACAGCTACATTCCATACATGCTGCAAAAGACATCTTACCTTTATTGGATGAAACCAAAATCAACGCAATGATTGTGAGTATTTGTCTGTATGTTGTGTGTGTTGTTGGCTGTAGGCCATGAGAGGTATCCTTGATTTCTTATAGACCTAGGCAATGACTGTGGATTGCTCTACGATTGTATTTGGACTTCAGGCATGAACTGATGCTTTCTCTTTGTGCATGCATACAAAATACTGTTTACTATATTGCACATTGTTTTTTAGCAAACCTGTACAGTATATTGGAAATTGAAAACTTGCTTAAAATCACATCAAAATATCTTCTTGTAGGTCACAACTCGAGAGATTGAAGTAATGAAGCGAATGCTGCTCAATATTCGCCTGCGACCAATGACTGGAATAGCCAAGTGTCACCGAGTAAAATACAAGGAAGTCGATGACGTTTTCATTTACAGGCATCTTGCTTGCCGTTGCACTCAAGCATGTGATTGCTATGATACAAAGACATGGAAAGTTTGATATGTGACATTTTACAGCTTTTAACAATAAAGGAAAATTCATGAATGTCAAAAGCTTTTCAAATAATGGGGCCGATGCCAATTAGATCTAATTGGAAGCTATATTTTGCAATTTGCATGCATTAAGCTTATCCAATTATATTGCTTGGGTTATTAGAAAATATAATCTTTTTGAGGTGCTGTTGCAACAACATTCATTTGCAGAACAGTCAAACAACAATGACCCTTTACCGATGCAAATGTCCCTTAGCCGACGAAGACTGTCCCTTAGCCGGCGCAGGATGTCCCCTAACCGACGCAGGCTGTCCCTTAGCCGACGCTTGAAAATTTAAAAGTGGGTCCTATTTCAAAAGCGCGTGAAGTGGTGTGCTTTTTATCAATGAAAAATTGATAAATAGTAGTTAGATAACACGCCTAGCGCATATTTGAGTGCATTTGAGATTCAAAATCTCAAAAAATTAGGATTCATCTGCGGATTTGCCCATTATATGCACAAATTTATACACACATTACTAGAGTGATGAAAAATGAAATGAGGGAATGATTTATAATTCATTATGAATATTATATTATTCCGGAAGCAGCAACGATTTAAGCGATTTGAACTTAGTCTCACATGTAGCCTATATATTGAACAAGTTGCTGCGCTGCTTGTCTTACGTGCCATGTCTTACTCGAAGACATGTCTGCATGGGCATAAGGTCCCCTAACGTCATACTCTTTTGTAGGAATTCAAGACAGCATTATCTGCGTATTGTATGGATATATATTTACTCTTACTCAAAGGACATCAAACGTAGACAATGAAATACACGGACAATACTGTCAGAAATTTCTGCCTAAGTAAACGTCGTTTGGGGTCATTGTCGTGTCCATGCCGATATGGTCTAGGGTTTCGAGTAAGGCATGGCACTCAAGATAAGCCGCGCAATTTGCTCAGATTTTCAGCAACATGAGTTTCTGAGGCAGCAGCAAATGTTTGGACTTGCTCAAGAACAGGTATGAAATTAGTGGTTGTTAAGGTAGGTGCCGTCAATCATGAAGCATTGCACAAATGAAATCATGAAACCCATACGTATAGACTCTGATGTTTAAACAAAACTAAGTGAATAAAGGGATAAAGAGTCTAGTAGATGCAGACGTCGTTAAGGCAAGGATTTTTGACGATAGCAGCGGCAACGAGGACAATGGATCTCTTGCGCGAATGAAAAAATACGACTGATGTGACAAGACATGTTTGAATCAAACTGAAATCACTTTCACTTTCATAAGCAATCCAAAAGCAAATACATTAGTGGGTAGTTTCTACGCGATTACTTTTGGGACACCGTAATAAACAGTGTCCCTAATTTAATGAGGTATAGTTAAATGTTTCTGCCTTCCGATGATATTGGAAACATTTATTAACTTATTAGCCAGACGAATTCCTGACGAATCATTCGAGCAGTCTGATTGGATATTTAACGTGTGCTACGATTAAAAGAGTAATTCAAAAATTGATGAATATTAGTAACTTCACCATTGTAAGAGCATATCGTTTATTTCTCAGTGTGGTCTGGCTCGATCAGTGCCGGCGAACTGAATTTACTCTCAACAATTGAATTCAACGTGAGGGCAGCTAAGTGAGAGGTCCAAAATAGGCCGTGAGAACAGGAAACTGAGCTATAATAGGATGAATCTTGGATTAAATCTACCTGAAGCCGGTATAAATCCCGGTCTGAAGTTCGATCTAGGCCGGCCGCGGAGCCTGACCGACATCAAC
Organism: Prostheceraeus crozeri; assembly: GCA_907163375.1. Classification (NCBI taxonomy): domain Eukaryota; kingdom Metazoa; phylum Platyhelminthes; order Polycladida; family Euryleptidae; genus Prostheceraeus; species Prostheceraeus crozeri. The sequence goes on from CAJQUW010008780.1 coordinate 65,840, forward strand.
ATCCCGGCCGGTTTCCATGTCAGAGTCGAATCATCGACCATCGTGCATTTTCTTAAGTATAATGGCAATTTTCTTCAACAAAGCAACGCTGCTTGTCACTTTAGTCGGAAATGCATGGAACATTATCGAAGGGAGTCAATGTCGCAACTAGGCCTTGAACCAATCAAAAATTTACTGGCTATCGAAACATATCGCAAAGCATAGCAACAGATGGTCTCAACTTTCCTGATGATGTGGTGTCATGATGAAGAAATCAAGGAAACATACACAGGTATGTGGAAAAGAATTCAAATTGTGATCGAATCAAAAGGAGAATGGACAAAGAATCTGCGTAATTCAACCTGTTGGTGATACACAGTATTGCACTCACTTTTCTATGAAGCATTGCAAATTGTTGTCGCGATAGTCAAGAAAATCATGATCGAAACAAGATAAGGCCGGCTGATAAAATAACAAAAATAGAGAATGGAAGCAAAAAAATGCAACGACACTATGCATAGCTGCCAACAGAAGAAATTCGTTTTGGCGGAAATTTTTTAAACATCAAAAGGTCGAATGGCCGGATAATAAAATCTCCAAAAATATATTAGACGACAGTCACGATACAACCAATACCTGAGAGCCACTGTAGACAATTATCAGGTTGAAGCAGTTTGAAGCATGTAACATTAACGATTTCACTGAATTCATAGAGAGCAAGCCGTCCGTGTCCGTGGATGAAAAAAGTCGACTTTTCAGACCCTTTTTTGGCGAATTTCAGCCAGATGGCGGAAGACTGGCAGCCGATTATGACATATACGTGGTGTGATCCAAAATGTCCCGGACTAACCTACTTGCAGATAACCTGTGATAACGAATACTACTTCAGATGTAAATTTAGGTCTTTAAGGCATGAGAAATATGGTCGCCGAAATTTTTCCGGTCAGTTTTCTATTTTTAAAAAATATTTTTACATTTTAACATGAATTTCTGTATTTTCTGAATTGATCGAGATCCGATTTGTCTTATTGTTATAGTTAGATTGATTTTGATTTGTACCTTATTTGACGGATATCTTTGCCATGAATATTGCACGTCTTTTGTTTAATTGCTTCATGTGTTACGATATCAATCAGTGAAGTTCATTCAGCACGCATTCATTAAGAAATCCGTGTCAACGATGGTTCTTTGTTCTATCAGTTTTCATGATGGATGTGACAAGCGTGTCTTCAGTCGAATATCGCAGTGTGATACGATACCTCCTGATCCGCGGCTTCGCTAATGGTGACATTCTAAAGGAATTAAGCCTGGCATATGGAAGCAAAGCTCCATCGAGAACTACTGCTTATTTCTGGATAAGCGAATTTTTAAACGCGGAAGACAATCTGTGGAGCAAGATTTTTCAACTGTTGGTCGGCCGCAGGAGATTCCGGAAGAGAAATCGAGTCAGTGCGATGAAGTGATTACAGCACACAGAAGGATAACCATCCGTGAGTTGTCAAGAGAGTTGCGAATCAGTTATCACTCCTGTCATGACATCATCGAAAGACTTGGATATCGCAAACTGGCATCACGTTTCGTACCGAAGTTTCTGTCACCTGAAATGAAGGAGAACAGACTTCTGGCGGCACAGTCAAATTTGGATCTCCTCGAAATGCACGGAGATCAGTTCTGAACTGCATCCTTACAGAGGATGAAACACCTTTAAGTTTGTATCTGCCTCAAAGTAAGCGAGAATCTGCAGAGTGGCGAAAATCAGGCGAGTCTGCCCCTTTGAAAATGCGATCCGAACATCACATCGCCGGTCGTTGATGCTGACGGTCTTTTGGAACGCTTCGGGAATCCAATGGTTGACTTTGCGGATAAAGGAGTAAGAATCAATAGCGAATATTATTCCAATCTGTTATCTGAAGCGAGGAAGAAAATAAGAAAGCACGAAACATTCCCCTCTACTTGCTTCATGACAATGCTCCGATTCACACCTCGCAGGAGACAACCAATGCCTTAACGAGAAACGGATTTCAACTATTGAGCCATCCTCCTTATTCACCTGACTTGGCCCCAAGTAAATTCTATCTGTTTAGATTCCTCAAAAAGCATCTTCGTGGACACCATTTTGAATCGCCAGTTGAACTGCGGGATGCAGTTACTGAGTTTTTTGATTCTTTGACACCGGAATTTTTTCATAAAGCTTTTTGTGAATTGAGACTTCGTTGGCAAAAAGTGACGAATGCTAACGGCTCATACATTGAAAAGTAAACTGTTTTCTGGAACAAAACATTAGTTTTTCCGTTAATTATTAGTCAGGTTATTAGTGATAGCTTAACTGTCAAGTTAATCTAAATATATTAATTCTAAATCGCTAGAATTTATAGGAAAATCTTGAAATTCAGACAAAAATGTTTGAAAATTTTGAAAAAATAGAAAACTGACCGGAAAAATTTCGGCAACCATATTTCTCATGCCTTAAAGACCTAAATTTACATCTGAAGTAGTATTCGTTATCACAGGTTATCTGCAAGTAGGTTAGTCCGGGACATTTTGGATCACACCACGTAGCTATGTGTAGGCGTATACTAGAACTTAATAGAAATGATGCTACACACTAGAAGTGACACTACACAAAATAAATAACTACCCTTCTTCTACATTTCTACATAGTAGTGGGATACAACACTTATGCCAAAATTCTACTGATGATCAATTTCTACCAATACTGAACCTATTTACCAAGGGACGTAGGCCTACTAATGCTGGAGGAGGTCAGTCATCAGCAGGTACTCATCTAGTTCGTTTCGACCTTAACCTAAACACTCAAACCCTGACGAGCGGGGTTTCACACACATTGCGATTGACACCATGCTCAACTTGCAGCGATGTATTCGGAAAGACATGCCAACATGTTGATAAAACATCATGGAAATGCTACGTTTCCAACATATGCGCTGATCCTGTCTCTTCATTCATCCCATCTGTAAGTGCTTCATAATATAAGTGATTCCCGAATGATAACGAATTCTGCACATCCTAAATTCTAAATGTAGAAAGCGGCATATCATGTGTTAACAATTCGCACATACGCATATGAGTAGGATTACCTCCTACCCTACAAAAAGTGAGGATGTTCCATTCCACTAAGCTTGCTTTTGTATGTGTGCATCGTAAGAATTGCATGTGTAAGAATCGTAGTCTGAGAATTCACGATTCGCATTCTGAGATCTCATCGTGACTATAGTCTAGTTTTGTTGTCATTAAACTGTAACAATGGCCAATCTCAATCAGGAATTCGAATATTATCAAAGCGAATATATCACTCACTCTAGCCGTCACTGAATACGTCTCTTACTTTTGTGGTTTCTTCCAATCTTGTGCTCATTGCTTGAAAGTGAAAACTTAAAACAAAAGAGCAAAACAAAAAGAATTGTGATGTAGTAAGTCTTTCCTTAATTCAAACACATTTCACATCACGAGCAACTTTCACACTGTCTAATGACATCTATTTATGGAGGGTAAAACGTCATTTACAAAAGAGAATGGCCAATGGGTGCTGGTTGATAGATCATCAGACAATTGATAATTCAGGTCTTTAGTGTGAATCAAAGTTTACAATAGGTTGATTTGCCTGTTTTGAGGTACAAATTTCCTAAAAATTACAGACTTAATGTTGACAACGAGAAGTAGAGAAATCTGTAGCTTTGTTGTGCTTGTCAGTTGACGAATTCTAATAACTAAATTCCTGAACATTTCATGAAACATTCAGCGTCATCTACAACCCATACGTTTATCGATAATTTAATCTGATTCAGAATTATATATCCATTAAAATATTGTAATAAAACAATAATAGAGCAACGCTAATAGAGTATGTTCCATGATAATTTTTTTCTTCCTATGCACTTTATTCAACTGTAATCTAGCCTTTCTGTCAAAATTACCATTAATGGTCCATCATTGGCTCGAAGACGGCAATCTACATTTTCATTTTACGTTGGATCATTAAAGGATTAAGATGGCCAGTGTAAGCCAACTCCAAGCCAACCAATTTTCGAAACCAATGGAGAGATACACACGTTGGACCCATGTTGGCTTATGTCGGCTAACGAAGGCCACTGAAAGCCAATGTAACATTCAAAGGACCAATGTAGGACCAACGTATGTAAGGAGTTTGTGCTACTTGGGGCAGCAGGTGTGGGGATAGAGAAAGTCAAGAAGTGGTTAAGGAGTCAACCGACTTACACTCTTCACAAAAATGCATGTTTAGTTATATTACTGGTACTGCAAACCCTCAACTTTTGTTGTTATGATTGTTAAGCGACTCGTTTCTCTGTAAAATCATGCTGACGTAATTGTTTTTATATTGGACACCTGAGATGCATGATTAGTTTTATTACTGGTACTCAGAACCCTCAACTTTTGTTATTATCATAACTGTTTAGATTTCTGTAATTCACGTGCGCTGAAATCTAAATCTCGGGACCAGAAGTTTGAAGCGGCTTTTCAGAGCAATTTCGATGTGAGCGTGTTCCGCAAAGATTTATAGATGACATGTCAGTAAGAAATAGACTTCGAAAAAGACAGTCTCATGTTCAGTCGCTTAAAAGTCATAATGTGGAATTGTTTAGTGTCAAAAGTGCTTATAAAGCTGCCATGGTTGAGAGGTTCAATCGCACACTGAAGACAAAAATATGGCGCTATTTCACTGCAAAAAATACGCATGTTTGGATAGGTGAGCTGCAGAAATTTGTTATGAATTACAATGAAAGCTACCATCGAATCATTAAGATGAAACCTGTTGATGTTACCCCAGATAATGCGATGGATGTATGGCTTCGATTGTATGATAAGAAACCGAAAAACATTTCCAATGAAAAGAAAATTAATGTTGGTGATAGAGTTCGGATTTCAAAGGTTAAGTCTACATTTGAGAAGGGGTATCTACCTAATTGGACTGAAGAAGAGTTTTTTGTAGATGAAGTAAATACAAAATTTAGACCCCACCATGTATAAATTAATAGATTACCATGGCAATCCAATTGAAGGAAAATTTTACTCTTATGAATTGCAAGTAGTAGACAGAAGTGAAGAGGTGTATATGATTGACAAAATAATTAGGAGGAAAGGTCATGGCAATCAAAGGAAATATCTAGTTAAATGGAAAGGATATCCTGATTCATTCAATAGCTGGATAACGCACCAGGATCTACAAAATGTGGAGGTGGGAGACACTCGTAACTTTTAAGCTAATATGGCATGTGACTTCTTACATATATGAGGTCAACATGTCTACTAACTTCAACATCATTCTTCCAAGCAATAGCAACCCCAAGATATTCCCAAGTAACAAACCATCTCTCTACTCTGTTGAATTCGCTAATCCAATTACTCTGCATGGATCTCATGAAGTTGCTCTAACTGAAATTACTTATTACAACGATATCAGTTTGCTAAAGAACAACTATTTTGAATTACATAAAGAAGTGCGAGAGAAGGATGATTGCTTTCGTATATTTCAAAATAGTCTACATGGTACATGGGCTTTTCATCATCTAACTTTACATCCTTTTTCAACATCTTTACCATCTGTCCAAAACATGATTAAAATTCAAAAGGCATTTGCAACGTCAACTTTTGATTCTAAAGTTCCCACAATGAGCTTGCAACATACAGAAAAGGAAATCGGTAGAATGTGTGAACGAATAAATGATCTCTTCAAGCTGACTTTGAATAAATTCTACAAACCAGTCATAAAGGGGTCAACAAAATTGATGAAGGAAGGGAAGCATGTTCTTCTTGTATTAGGTAAGGATTTGAGTCATACTTTTGGGTATTCCAGAACAACTTTCTCATCAAGGTATTGGTACAATGGACGTGGGTGGAATTCGGAGAGGAAAGTCACTGATTTTCAATGTAGAATTGTGCCATTGTATGCATTACAAAAAAGGAGCATCCGAGTAAAAAATAAATTTGAGGTCATTAGAAGTGTTGAAGACTTTGCAAGAAAGTTTCAAGGATCAGTGCCAGAAACGTTAATGACTTGTGAATATAAGAAAGAGAAAGTAACTTTATTTACTGTTGAAACGGAGGCAGAATTTATTGTTTTTACTAAAAAGACACCATTGGAAAAGTCTGAGTCCGCTTTTATTGAATTCGGAACTGAAATGATTGGGATGTTTAAGGGCCTTGAAAGCGCACCTTGGTTGACAGAATTAAATGATACATTCAAGGTTCAATTGTCCTCTTCTAAACTCAAAGCATCAACAAATGCTTCATGGGATATCCACGTATACAGCGAAGACATATTGGGTGATGAATTGTCTACTTCCAGTGAACTTGTAAAAAGAGTTAATTTGAACACTGAAAGCTTGAAAACGCCATCTGAATTGTGTACAAAGTTAAATGAGTTTGGTGTAGATTACCTTGATGCAGATGAATATCACTTTTCTTATGATCCACATAAGAAACGCATGATTCTAAAGGTAGGGAAGAACTCTCTTATCAAGCTGGATAGCGTGTTAACGTCCACATTGGGATTCTCAAAATCAACTATTTATGAAGGCACATCAATAGGCGATACAGCCCCATCACTAGAGCGTGATATAAGTAACTTATACGTCTATTGTAACATTATTGAATATACAAGGGTTGGCGACATTGAGGGCCCCACTTCTGCGCACATTTCCTCTCTCATCCGTAAGGAAGCAACTAATCAATCGAGAATTTATTAACACGATGTATGTACCAATGAGCAGAAATGTCATCAATAGAATTGAAATATCAATTCATGATGATACAGGTGAAGTAGTACCATTCTGTGGTGGTGTTACTGTTTTAACACTACACATCAGGACACGAGAATAAGGCTTTACGCTATTGTGGGATCTATAATTATCTACAGGACATAATGTCAGGCATTTACAGTGGTCCATCCTATCAGAGCGGCTATCCCGTGTTTGCTGGAGGTAGACGACAAGTTGGAGGAGGCATATTCGGTGCACTAAGACGTATGGTTCTCCCAACACTCAAAAAGTATGGCGTACCATTCATGAAGCGGGTTGGAAACAGAGCTTTAGACTTTGGTGCAAATGTTGCAGCTGATGCACTTCAAGGGGAGAATATCGGTGAATCCATGAAATTGCGTGCACAGCAATCTGCCATAGACGCATTAGATGATTTAACAAAGACGAGGCGTACAGTTCGGAAGAAACGTAGGAAGTCAAGACAAGTTGGATCAGGTCGAGTTACTAAGCAAAGGCGTAGGAGAAGTAAAAAGCCCACCAGAGCAGCACGTTCTAAATCAAGACGTCGTGTGAAAGCAAGAAAGCGCAAACGAAATTCCACAGCGACTGGAAACAAGTCAAAACGAAGGAAGACAACATATTTGTAAAGCTAATACGATGCAGAGTATCAATTCGGCTTTGTGTTTCTTTGATTCACCACCTCATGAAACTGACAATATTTCCTCAACTATTGTTGATATAGTCCCCACAACAAATATCGATGGTAACCAACAGCCTATTCAGTTTGATATACCTGCTAATCCTCAAGATTATATTGACTGTCAATCCATTCATTTAGAATTGTGTATACAAATTAAGAAGACTGATGGTACCAATATTGATTCAACTAAGGATAAAGTGGGATTGACAAATCTTCCTATTGCCAGTCTATTCTCAGATGTGTATTTAATATTGAATGACAAACAGATTGAAGGAGGGGATCGAGCATATCCCTATGGAGCATACATAAATACAATGACGCAATTTCAGAAGCAAGCTAAACAGTCACACTTGCAAGTTGCCGGCTGGTATGATGATCAGCAAGGGAAATTTGATGAGGTTTCAAATGGAGGTTAAAAAAAACGAATGGAATTGACAGCAGATTCAAAGGAATTATACTTGAAAGGACCTGTCTATCTTGATTTCCTTCGTCAATCTAGATATCTACTATCACAGGTTAAAATGCAAATAAAATTTATTCGCGCAAATCCTGAGTTCGCGTTAATGGCTTTTGGAGCTACAAACTATCAAATCAACAGAAGTAGTGCCGTGCTCAATGTAAGGAGAGTAACAATGAACCCGTCAGTCATCAACGAGCATGCGACAGGATTGAGGAAAAGCAATGCAATATATCCAGTTAATCACAGTGTGTTAACAAACTTCACAATTGGTGCGGGATCATCCTCTCATGCCTACCCAAATCTTTTTCCCACTGCGATGCCGAAGGCGGTGTATATCACATTTGTCGAAAATGAGTCATTTATTGGTGCTTTCGAAAAGAATCCATTTAATTTCCAACACTTTAATGTTAGCAAACTTGCACTCTATCAGGATGGAAAATTTGTTGCTTGCAAAGCTTATGAGCCTAATTTTAAAGAGGGTAAATTTGCACGTGAATATGGTTCTACTTTCACTGCACTGAGCATGTTTAACACAGATGATTCAAATGGAATTACAATGGATATGTATAAAAATGGTTACTTCTTCATTATATACAATCTCACAGCAGATGCTGATCTAGGTGGTGAAAGCGTAGGAGTTACAAAGCCTGGTAATCTACGACTAGAGGTGTCATTTGAGTCACCTTTGAAGAAAACAATTACTTGCCTCATTTATGCTATCTATGATAGCAAAGTTGAAATAACGAGAATGCGAGACGTAACTGTCAGCTATCAGAGATGAGTAACTTAAGCAACATACAAATCTTGAGGAAAATGGGAAATGCTCATCCCTACTCCAAGTCAATATTTCTTGATGTCTTTCTAGAGATAATTTACCTAATTCAATTCCTTTCTAACCTTGTTCGCTTATCATCAATACGGACAGCAACAATCTTCCTGGTAAACATTGGGTTGCAGTGTACATCAATCGCTATAAAGTGGCTGAATATTTTGACTCTCTTAATCTACCTCGCTTACATGACATTGCACTATGGATGAATAGGTTCTCCTGGACGATTAAGAAAGTTACATCGTTTCCACTTCAAAGCAATGTATCTCTCATGTGCGGCGGTTATGTGCTATATTTCATCAACGAGAGACCATTGAAAAATAACTGTAAAAGTGTTTTACAACTTTTTTCGAAAGACTGCTATAAAAATGATGTAATTCTTACAAAGTATATTGAAACTGTTTTGTAATAAAGTTTTATTTTATATGTAAATATCCTTGTTTTATGTTCCAAATCGTTGGGTTTAGAGGGAAAGCAAAACATGTTTACATTTCAATATGTATTTACAAATATACAGTTCTTTTCTAAATATTTACATAGCTACAATGTAGATTTCACAAATATTTTTCTCAAATCACATAGGATGGGAGGAACATCATTTATGTCTTTAATGCCGGTTATCACAATCTTTCCATTATGGAATACATGAACATGATATGGGTGCCAGTTAGTCATCTGTGCTGCTGGAAATAGTTCCACTTCATAAGTGAGATTATTTGATGATGTGACTTTACGAAAGTCATAATGATAGTTCAATTCACATAGCACAGTCATTGTCTTCACTTCCTATTCAGATAATGAGTCACTAAGTAAATTTTCCAACGTAGAATGTAGATATGGTAGATCACCATCAGTGAAGCCACCAACACACTGGATTGTTCCATTTGGAAAGAATAGGATAGTCACATATTTATCCTTCCTCTGTATCCTCCATGTTAACATTGAGGGTCTTCCCAGATGTAGATTCGTTGTCGGCTTCATCTTGTGTTTTATTAATAACCATTGCTTTCGATTGGGAATGTTCCGCTCGTTTTCTTGAAGATTGAGTTTTGAGTTTACTTTTGTAGTTAACATGCGATTCACGACTTCCATCCGCTTGATGTCCTCCATCCTTAATGAATGAAATCATATGTGGTAGTATCTCTTTTGTAAAGTTTCTCCATGTGACGTCACTGAAACGGAAAAATCGATAGTCAATATCTTCTCTCTTTGGTGAACAGACGTATAGCTTGACGGTAGAGTCACACTTTATCCATACCTTTTGATCGAGGGGAATCTTCATCCGTGTCTTATGGTTGTCAATCAGATCAGCGAAGTCTTTCAGTGAAGATAATGCGTCAAGGCTAATGCAAACGCCACGATGTTTTCCACCACTATTTGTTATTAAGTGACGAAAGACTACTTTCTTAGAATTTGTTATGTGAATGCTTTGTGAGTCATTTAATTTCCATGTTCTAATGTAATGAGGCATGTTTTCAAATATAAACCTAAATTTATTTGTTTGCATAAAGCTTGCTATTTTACATCTCAACATATCGGAATGATGTTGAGTGCTACGTCTTCAATTCATAGTAGGACTACCTATGTTTTAGTAATTATTTCTACACATCGGAAAGATGTAGAAATTTCATTTTATATTTAATCTACCTATATATTATTAAGCATGACTACGCAGAAATGTAGTGATTGGTTAGTTTACTTTGTTAAATTTCTTAAACTTCTACGTCACCTGTAGCAGGAAGGCATCTCCTTCTCTTTGAAGGTGGGGGAAGACCTAAACTATAGTGTCCATATGGTAGAGATAGATTTTTATTTAACCAACAGCGCTTATCCTCCCAAAGTGAAAGTCCTCGTTTTCTAAATGATTTTGTAGTGACGTGATTTGTTGAATTTATAATTGTCATTTCCTCATTTGTATCTTTCTCACTGTAGTACACAGTCCTATAATCATTATGTTGTAATTTTTTAACTGCAGCTCTCTGCACTCCTTTTGCCCGCTTGATGCTATCACAAGTTGAATCTAGATATTTCATTGAATACATTTTTGGTTTTAGCAAGATCATTTCCTCAAGCAACTTTCCCGCACACTCATCCTTAAAACAACCTAATCTGGCTCTGTTTGTTACTGAGTATAGTCGGTGATCACTGTCATAGTTTGTCATAGAGAAATTTTTCACCAAAATATAGCAGTACATCCTCCAAGCTGACAGATGGTGAGGTGTACAAACATAGGAAAAAACTATCGGTATCACCTCCACAAAGCCGCGTTCTATTTATCAGTGGACATATTTTCAAATCATTGTAGTATAACTGGTACATTTCGAATTTGCTATAGTCAAGTACCGCCTGACCAACATAAATCAATTTATTCAACATTATTGAAGGTTTATACATTTCCATGCCAACTAGATCTTCATCAAATATCTTATGCTGTACATAGAGAGGATGATTTGATAATTTTCGACATTGTTCCACGCTGTTTACTAATTTGAATTTTCTCCTTCGTCTTACATTTTCCATTGTTTTACCATATAAAGAATTATTTTTCAACTTATAAAATGACTTTTCAAAGTTGGTACTTGATTGAGCTCTCTTTTGTGAATTCATATCAATGTACGTTCTCAACCATGGCTTTTGTGTGAACTTTATACCGTTGTGAATTTCTGTGATTTTCATACCCATGGATAAATAAAATTTTAATATTGAATAGTGTACAACATAATTTTCCCTATTGAATTGATGAAGCAAGAGTTTTTTAGTTAAACTGAATTTAATGTCTGGTCTTATTTTCCTATGTAAATCCTTCATATAAGTTGAGAACATATTTTGCTCTACGGTCTGCATCTCTGGCGCTAATGGGAAATCGGCAGTGTCATCATGTATGTTTGCAGGATATTCCAAGTTCAAATCAAAAATATAGCCAATTTCACCATCATCATCGATAGCTTGTATATTTTCTTCGTTTAGAAAATAGCTTACTTCACTATCACTCAACCATTTAAAATTTGAATGTGGTAGACTCTTACTGAGCGAAGAACCGTAAAGGTTATTGACATCAATGTAAGATAAGTGACGACTTTCATTTGTATTATTTTGTAATTCTGAAATGCGTGCACGTGCTCTGTGAATGTTCGTAAAAGTCATTCCACCCCTTATTCCCCTTTCGAAGAGATTATACATACTTTCGTCTTGTATGTAGTGTGGAGGATCATTAGATGTCAAATTTAAAGCTGAAGTAAAGCTAAGATGTGGAAGCCTAACGAAATGTACAGGATCTACTTCATCTTCACTTTGACTTAGTGACCTAAAAACTTCAAAAATATCTGTCAGTAATAATACATCCAGTTTCAAATATGCAAGCATGTAATCACCAAAATCGTTACAATTGAAAGCAAACCACGCATTACTAGCGTGCTTATATTCTTCATCTGAACAATGTTCACGAGTGAGATCATTATAAAATTCACATTGTGGTGGCAGACATTTTTCTGACAATGTATTTAGACTTTTGAAATAACAGTAGGGAAACACTCCCTTTTGATAAAGAATATCATCTGTTAACAGGGGAAATTCATTTCTTAGTTTTTCTACATGTTCATAAACTTGCAATCCTCTTGCTAACTCACTCAATGATGCACTTAAAAATTGATAAGAATCTAAGAATTTTAACTTGAAGTAGATTGTTTTTCCTTTGTATTCGTTCACAGGGACGCTGGCGGATAGAGTTATATACTTTTCAGCTGTTGCTGCTACTACTTCCAATTTCCATGACTTCTTCTTTCCAATTGCTTTATAGCAAACGATATGACTATCATAATTCTTAAAATTATGGAAGAAGATGGGTAGTTCCCGCCTATTTAGTTTTAATCGAAGATTGCATTTACTGCATATTGTTTGTCTATATCTTCCTGTTAAATGGTCGTGATCTCTTACTTTTATGCAATCATCACTAAATACAGCTTTACATTTATTACAATTTTTTTACATTTTTATGTTTTTCTTCTTCATCAGAAGAAAGAGACATTGGTTGCCGGCTTATTGCGCGCTGATTATCATATAAGTTTTGAGCTATATTCTCTAGGTGATCCAAGAAGTCCATAATACAATTCTCTCCTTTGAAGACATAATATTTGTTTTCAAATCTGGACTGGAGAGCTTTATGCCAAACATGATAAACACCAACTGCTGCCGGTTTGTGTACTTTATTATCGATGTAGCACTCTATATCTGCATAAACAACTAAAGGAGGACTTAATTGATATTCCATACTACTTGTGCTTACCTCTAGTTGTTTAGGCATTCTTTCTATTTGTGCCTTTCCACGAACACAAAATTGATAATGTCGCTCCAAAGTTGTCTTATATGTAAACGATTGGGTACATCGATCGCAGAAATGTTTATATCTTCTATTTATTTTTCTATATAATCTTGATAGTTTTCTGATTCCACAATAGTGCGCACGTTCATTGTTTATAATTAGTAGTATATTCACAGTTCGTTTACCAATAAAGTTGCTGCTATATCGAACACCTTTTAGTCCTTTTTCGTAAAGGTGAATGTTGATTTTAATGTCATTATTTTTCTCAAACTTAGGAATATCTTTAATTGATACGGGTGTACAGATGTCATTCATATTTAGTTCAGATGTCCATTTACTATATGATTTTATCTCATTCCTAGAATATGATACATCATTGTAATGTAACATTGATAGAACTGAATACAAGAAACGGTCATTTGCATTTGAATGTACATTAATTACAGCCTTCGAATCTTTCAGACTCTTTGGTAGATGAAATACTTCTCCCCCAGAAAGTAATGGACTAGTAATAACATTGAATTCTATATTTAGTATTTCATCTATAACCCAATTGCTACCCTTATTTGCAAAAGCTTCAATATGACTTGAGAGACTATTTAAGTTATCTTGGAACCATGTATCATAGTCATAAATATAGTTTGTGGATGATGAAGTAAAGTGTGCGAGAAAACGTTTCATCTTCCTGAGGATTTGATCGCACATAACGAATTTGTGCTACCAGACGACCACGTAGTTGAAAATTTTCTAGAAGGTTTGTCACTAAGTTCTCTAATATAGATCGCATACTTAATAAAAAGGAAGTTATATCTACTGTGTGTGCTGATGGTGTGATGTCGTATACACGAGCATGACCGTTGAGCGCGCTTTCGCTGAGACTTACAGTTCCATGATTATTTTGAATATTCATCTCACTATTTGTATTATGCATATTCATATGCTGACGGAATTTGCTTAAAGAATTATACGTTTTACCACAGCGGGAGCAGCATTGCATAAAGATCAAACTATTATTTGAAGCGCTGATTGGTATATGTCTAGACGTTGATTCAGCAGTACTAGATTCGGGTATTTCACTATCATTAGCTGAGATACTTCGAGGATTTGAATTTAAATTACAATTACTTGGTTGCTTATCACAGACTAGATTGTGTCGCTTTAGATTATCCTGTCGTTTCGTTTCATATGGACACTTCCTACACTGATAAGTTTTTCCTAACTTACAAAACTTTTCATGGCGTTGCAAATTACCATTAAGAGTAAACGTTTTTCCACATTTAGAACAGACAACCATGTTTATTAAACTGGTGAGGATTATAATTTTGCAGACTATATATATTTTTTTATCATCCTATGACGTCACAACGATTACTAACCAATGACATTTGTTCCAATCTACTATGAAATAAGAAGACAGGACTTGTATCAAATTCTTTTTCCATTAAGTTAAAAAGTCAAAGTAAAAGAAATTACAACTTTTGACACTTTATCATGTCACTGTGTGAGAGTTTCACATGCTGGCACTGCTCGCAACAGTCGGACGTATCCTCCATCCGAGTCAGTCTAACTCGTGAAATGAGACCTTCACGATATACGATGTGCATGAGCGTCTCACGTTCGAATTGCCGATTGCCTCGGGCCACAGAAGAGGACAATAGCAAGTTTGACTGTGTCAAATTGCGAACAGACACAATCAAACCCCTATTCTCCTCCCTGAGCTTGCTCTCCCGCTGTTCAGCCATCCGAAGTCGTTGCTGACACAACTTGAGTTTCTCCTCCAGTCGCTCATCACCTTCTAACGTTTCGTCAAGGTCCACATTATATTCCCGCAGAGGTAATGGAGCGGGAGCAGGAACAGGGACCGGATCGGGATTAGGAGCAGGATCAGTAAAAGGGACTGGAGCGGGAGCAGGAGCAAAAGCAGGATTAGAAGCAAGCATGCCGGCACGGGGTGGGCAGGGTGGGCAAAGCCCATGCTGCCCTTTTCACAGGGTGGGCAGGGTGGGCAATGCTGCCTTTTTAGAGGAGGGGCAAATTGCCTTTTCACGGGATGGGCAAATTTGTTTAATTACCTATATTACGCTCGTATATTGCCCTTTTTTCAAGTACGATGTAAGTGACTTCAATTAGGATGTTTCCTTTAGACAGGATGGACAAGTTAATATGTGTCGCCTTTTGGTTGACAGAGTGGGCAAGTTGATCAACATGATTGCCGTAGGGTGAGTGCCTTTTTACATGGTCGGCATAAGTTATTAATGTACATATGTTGCCTTTTTTACGAGTACAAGGTGGGCACGTATTTCTATGTTGCCTTTTTGCGCGGCGGCCAAGTTATTCTACTGTGTCTTGCATTTTGACATCTGCAATTTGCCCCTGTGCAATTTATAGAGGATGGGCAAATAGAAACAATGCTGACTTTTTCACAAGGCATGGGCAAGTCTGCGGTCACATTTACAAAATAGGTAATGTCATACAGTTGGGAGACTCGCGAAAAGTCGAAAGGAATAGTGAATCAATTGAGGGACACCTTTTTGATCGCTAGCATTAAGTGCTCATACGACGTGATCTGTATAATGGAGAATATTTCCAGGACTACTCAAAGATCTGATGTTAGTGCTCAAGAAGCGAATTTCGTCATCAACCTTGCGAAGCAACGATTCAAAGAAATGTGCTGCAATGACGAAGCTAGTAAGATATGGAGTCATGCAGAAAAGCTACAAGCAGAATTAGGGGACGAAATGACAGATAGGATCATGGAGAGGAAGGAAAAGAGAAAAAGAAAACTGCCAGAAATATTGTCCGAAATGACAGACCTGCCTGATGTTGATACACCGGATACAACGTTTCAATCTTTTTCCCAGAAATATTTTGATTTAATCAATTTGATCGACGGAGCAATGCAGAGAAGATTCTCCCAAAATGATTTGAAAATATTAGAAGATATTGAGATAGCCCTGATAGACTCTGTAAATGGCAAACTCGAGAAGGAATCATTTGACAAAATATTTCCAATTGTGTCCAGAGTAATGAAGCTTCAACAATCTCGGAAAGCAGAATTTGAAGAAGAACTAAAGGGTTTTCCAGTCCTCCTCAAAATGAGAAATGAACAGATCAAACCAAGAATAAAGACGGTTACAAAGATATCAACAATTTGTGATATATTTAACGCAATGCCAATGACGAAAAAAGCTTGCAAAATTACCCACGACTTGCTGAAATATTATTGCACAGTACTCATGAGCTCAGCGACAGCGGAAAGAAGTTTCAGCGCAATGCGACGCCTGAAAACATGGACCAGAGCCAAGACTGGACCAAACCACCTTAACAATATCTTGTTTTCAGTATTGCATAAGGATTACATGGACGATGTTAATATCCACACCGTTGCTGATGAATTCATCAAATTCAATGAAAAGAGACTCTCATACTTTGGACATTTCTGATCTGGCTCTTGTTTTTCTTGTTTATATGAGTAGAGTTATCACAGAGGTTTAGATTATATTGTTCGATATTTTGTACATAAATAGATCATAATGATTTGATCAAATATTTTATTTTTGAATATTTTCCGTATCAAAGCTGGATACCGATGTCGTGAATAATAATAACCTTACAGTTAAGTACACATTAAGAATATCAAGTTTCAGTCACTGTATGTAAAAGTGTATATAGAACCTACAATACATGATTCGATTTCGGTTATATCACATTGTCATATTTTTAACTTCTCCTTATTCTATAAGCCTCATATTTTCACACGTTATTTCATCGGAATATAACCTACTTATAATATTGCTAAATCATGGCATTATGTTTATGCATTTGTTAAAAGAAACCTCTATATAAGATCATTTGAACTCCGTATTCATTTAAGCAGAAGAAAAGTAATTCAAAAATCACATATAAAGTCAAAATTTTCAAATAAAAGTTCCACACTTGAGATACAAATAAAGGTGCCGATACCGATGCGAACATGCAATACTATGGACTAATAACCTATGGACTACGGAACTATTCCTACCGCAGCTAATTGTTATTGCAAAGCGATGATTATCATGCTCCGATGTAATGAAATCAAGCTCGATCCACAACGTTCGACACCACGCCTAGCATGGAAATCCGCGCGATTCGCGCGGCAGGGATACTAGTAAGTACTTCCTGGCCTATGGTTATATAATTTAAATAAATAAAGGCGTATAAAATAGTTCAATTTCTTGTATATAGGTGTGCATATGCAAAATGCCCTTTTTTTATTCTTGCCCATGCTGCCCCTTTTACGTGCCGGCATGCTTGATTAGAAGAAGGGATCGGAGCGGGAACAGGAGCAGGAACAGGTGACGTAGTAGGAGCTCGTGGTGGTGTGAGAACTCCTCGATGTTCGAGGATCGGCGTAAAAGGAAGCCGAGCGCTACAGTTTGGCGACGCCCGGATCCGCGAGAAGGATATCTCTTGAGATGCGAAATCAATCACATGCTGAAATGAGAAGAAATAATTGTTTACTATCTATATGTCCTTATGATGAGGATAGAGCAATATAGATCTAACAAAATTTATAAAAATTATACCTCAGGAGTGACACTTGATGGATTGTCCCGAAACGAATTGTTCTGAAAATAGATATCACTGCTATAATTTTGAACCACATTTAACATGAGAAATCATGAGATTTAGTTAATAATTATGTTATGTAGTTATTGTTAATTTCGATACTTACAAGAGAGCGTCTTGTGTCATCCTCATCAGAAGATGATGTGGGTGACGACGTCGCCGATGATGTAGTAGACGTCTCATCCGATGAAGACTCCTCTCATCGGATGAGGACTCCCGTATCGTATACGGACGCTCCTCATTATCCTCAACTGATGTGGTCGTAGCCGGAGTTGACGTGATGCTAGCAGCCCTGGATTTTTTCAGGGATAGAGATCGCATTACCTGAAGCGGTAGAAAAAGATAGAATTTTAACTGAGCAATTGGATTATGTATGATACATTAACATGTGACGAGAGGGACTTTTGAAAACGACTATAACAACTGTACTTACGGGACGTGGGGTACTTGTTTCTTCTACCGCACTCAGCTTGGGAACCGGTGGTAGAATTTTGAACAGCTGCAAAGAGAATTAACGCATTATTATACATTGAGGGTGATTAATTTTTATCAACATGTCTTACATTTTTCATTTGAGGCAAACTTTTTGACAACCTTTGTCTTCTTCATCGCGGGAGGCCTCTCACACTGAAAGGTTTTTGAAAAGTTAAATTTACTTCATACATAACGAAACAAATGTTCTTAACATCAATCCTTTTTATTATAAATTTAACATGTACAGTTATCGCCCCGCACCTCTAAATCGCTTGATGAAGAGTCACTATCAATAAATGCTCTTGATTTGAACTTTGGCTTTCTTTTTGTGGGGGGTTTTGCTGGTTCGGAACATTGGCTTAGTACTCCCTCTGCAGCCCTATCCTCCTTCGCGAAAAGCCTAGCGAATTTACTCTTTTCATCCTTTGAGGTTAAATTGCGTCCACCTCTGCCATTTTCCTGCGCACAGGATGCATGCTATGATGAAAGCTTTGGACTTTTCGTCGTTGGCCATTTTTGTGCTTCGCACGTAGGACCGACAGGTGAGGCAATACACATAGGTGCAGCCCTCCTTGAAATTACCTCTTTATGACCACTCTTGTTGGCATGACGCACCGGTTGTTTACATGTTTCGCAAAGTGAAAGATTAATCGCTGGCGTGCGATGCTTGCATGACGAACCATTTCTGTAAGTCATGGAAAACGTTTGTCATTACATTGTCTGTTAGCAAATGTGAATATCATTTAAGTAACTATTGCATAAATGTTGGAAAGTAATTCTACGGTAATTGATTTTTTTAACTTAGAAAAATATTTTCGAGATAGAAACCGAAAGTCGAAATGTTGAATTTATCTTGAAAAGGGTTGTTTACATATGAACATGAAATTGAAATCAGCTGATGTATTATTATTTTATTTCGAAATGAAATCATAGAAACGAAACTGATGTTTTAAAAAAGATAAACATTTCTGACTTTGGTTAAACAACTTTTAATTTGTAAATGGTCCACAGACTATCACTTTGAAAAAAAAATTAGCATTTGAATTATTTTCAAATTTGAAGCACACTTTGGAAATGTTTATCTTTATTTAAACTCTTCATCATATAAACTTGTGTGCTTTATAGGTTTTGAAAATGCTATAATTAATTATGAAAATTAATAATTCTGTTTAATAATATAACATATAGTGTTCCTAACTTAAGATCCAGCCACATGTTTTAAACTATCTGGTTATAAGAACTTAGTAATGTTCCTACTCCCAAACTATAGAAAGTAGTGAATAGAAGAATGTAGAACTCACTTCAGAATTGCAGTTATAAATAGATAAAACGGAGAGACGGAGAACGAGGTCTGCTATGCACACAGAATAATTCAAAAATGAGTGAAGAACGGAGCTCTACAACTTCTTTATATATGATTCTAACAAAGGAACCATGAACAAAGACCGGATGTCATCATAACATCACATTGGTATAGAAAAACAAACTGTTGAATTCAAACAAAACTAAACAGCTGATATATTTTAATGATGAAATAGAAAAGTGCCATCAAAGTCTTTGATGCTAGAGTGGTACATGTAACCGCGAAGTTAAACCAATTAACATGTGATGAAGATGGATTCCCTGCAGTTCTAAACATTTAAAATTCTACTTAAGTTAAGGATTTCATCTAAATTCAAATAATAAAGAAAAAGTCATTCAATTTTAAGAAGTTAAATCCAGACTGCATCATAAAACGCGCAAAAATCGAAATTCAAATTTCGCGCCAAATTTCGAAAAATCAAATTTCGCGCAAAATTTCGAAAAATCAAATTTCGCGCCAAATTTAAATTTAATGTCATCTAGGGTTAGGGTTAAGGTTAGGGTTAGGTTTAGGGTTAGGGAAGCAAGAAGAGTATTTATGGCACCCGGAACCCATGGGTAAATAAATTTTCGAGGGCGCGAAGCGCCCGAGAAATTTTGAGGCCCTCCCCTCCCCGCCGTGTATGAAGATCAAAGGTCAAAGTCAAGTCAAAGGTCAAGGTCAAGTTCATGTGGAAGTTTATGCATTATGGTCATTTCGAGTGATCAAACTTTAACTTTGAAAATTTTCAAAAACTTGAAAACTTAGTTATTTTTGAGAAAAACTTAGAATTTTTCCAGTTGCATACACTTGCATACAACAAGGATTTTTTCATTGAATAGTACATATGCTATATCATTCGAATGCTCTTTTCATGCTGATTCTAATGGTGTATTGTATGACACATGTATGACTCCATCCGAAGCAGCTATAGCCCTTTGAAAGATAGATAGAATTTAGTTGAGAAACTTAGAAATTGAAATCATAAATTTTTCTTCCTGCATACACTTGCATACAACAGGGATTTCTTCATCGAATGGGTACATACCTTATATCATTAGAAAGGTCTTTTCATTCTCTAGCTGATGATGTATTGTATGCAATATGTATGATATCATCCTAAGGTGAAAAAAGCATTCAAAAAACACTGTAAATCTATTCAAACTTTCATCCAATTTGACTATCATTTGAATTACACATTAATATTCATTTCAAATTTGTTCTAGTACGTTCGGTGCTGTTTCAAAGTCTCAAACAAGTGATTTGAAATATATATCTTCCAAATATTAAACTTAGAAATACTTATAGGTAGCTATTTCAGAGATGAATATATCTATCCCCAGTTCCCATTCAAATCCTATTAGAAATTCGATTTGTGAAATTATAAAAACAAGATTGTTCATTTATGTAAGTGTTATTAAAGTTAAAAATGACATATTGTCAATATTGGGGAAAGGAATCAGTCTCTTCAGGTCAACTCGAACACATACTCTTGTCTTTTTGGGGGCACCAGGGCAGCGGCGAGGCGTGGCAGGATCCATTATGCTGAACTCCAGCGCAGTTGTTAAATTCTGTTCTTCAGGCTCTAATCGCAGACATATCCGCTTCATGTTTGTTTTTCGTGGAGCATTTCGAACCTGACTTCCACTACGTGTCTTGACTGTTATAACAGCTTCCACCGGTGTTTCGATGATACTCCTCTGTAGTACCAAACTTTCATCTTCTGATGATATTGGATCAGGAGTTACAGGTCCTCTTACGAACACTCTGGGTTCGCATGGCGATTCCGTCCTTTCAACAGGAGAAGCGGGAGGTGCTGTGACACGTTCCATTTTTAATGTGATTAGAATAATATAGATAAAATAGCTATGGTACTTGAGGATTAGAACCTTTGATAAGAATTGGTACACAACTAGGACTTATATACTTTTCAAACAAAGGAATTCCCAACAGCCAATCAGAGAGGTTCCGATTTTCCCTAAAGGGATATATAAGGATGTAATTGTTCCAATTAAGCAAGTTCTAATCCTCGTGACTTGAGTAGACATTAAGAATCTATTACGAATCTATTTCATGATGAGTACCCAGAAACAACTGTTCTGTTACCAAAATGAAAGCCAAGTAATTATGGGTGGATCGTTGGATGCGAAGGTTAATTTGTGTTGCGGATGCAAAGTGGAACTCTGGAAGACTTTAACAGTGACAGCACTCCAAAGGAGAAAAGGACTGTCGGCGAAGTGCCCTATACACGAGTGTGATCACGACTTCACAAACAATGCAACATTCCTCGAATGGGCTGAGGACTTCTTGAAGTTAACGGAGTCCCCCGAGGGACGTGACTTACCTTCTTTCATTTTTTATGGTTAATTACACTTACATTGTAAACCTCTTGTTTTCATTTCGCAAATTCTGTAAATGGGATTCTGATTAGTAAATAATAGAACATTCATAACATAATTTCTGATCTGTAAACGCATTATGAAAATAAATAAAATTGTCATCATAGTCACAATGGCCACAATTGTCGCATTTGAGCAAGCAGTCTCAAAACAAACACCTGTTTAAGTAGCGAAATAGATGTTCGCATCCCTATTCTAATTCACATACTCTAATTCAATTTCGGAACAAGGCGTTCCGAATCATTGAGTATGATCTCAATTCGCCTATCAATCGGAACGCGGTTCCTATTTACATGTTCCTATTCATGTTCGCATCCATTCGCAATTCGGAACATGTTCATATCCATGTTCGCATTCGCAATTCGGAACATGTTCACATTGGCAATTCGGAACACATGTTCCTATCCATGTTCGTATCCACTATCAGTGCGTCCGCAATTCTAACTACTGTTGTCATTATGTAATGAATGAATGATAAATTAGGCTCGAATGAATGATAAAGACAATTCAATAAGAAAGCCAATCGCTTTCGTAGTGTATGAGCACGAACAATCCTTTCGTACATTTTGTTATTCTCGTTTACATCGGTTTCGTAGTCAAAATCAGCCAGCTTTCGCACTCTACAGTTAACTTTCGCTAGTTTTCACTACAGTTTACTTTCACAGTTACAGTTCACTCTACAGCTACACATTAAACGTTTAATTTACTGTACACATTATTGTTCGTGAAATAAATTTTGATAAAGCACTGATATTTTACTTCACACATAGAAAGTCCGTTAAATCCGTACATTAAATCTATAACTCGGACTTTTTTAAATGTATAAAGTAAAATATCAGTGCTTTATCATATACGTAATCGACATGGTTGATTACACTGACCGTTTGATGCTCTAGGGCAAATCCATTTTATATGACTCTTTTCGCAGTACGAAAAATTGAAAAAATAACGCAGAAGAAAAACATTTTTTATGTGTTATATACAGAGTTGGAAAAGTCGGAATTGGAATTAATTCCGATCCAATTCCATTTTTCGTCGGAATTGGAATTGGAATTGACGATATTTAAATCTACTGGAATTGGAATTGACCTTGATAAACCTAAATTCCACTTTTTCGATAGACCTGTGATAAATCTATTTGTACAAAAATTGAAATCGCAGTACTCGGCCGTTGTGTTAACTGCATGCAGAGATAAGAGAGAGAGAGAGAGAGAGAGAGATCGACAGAGGTAGTTTTATTCTATTCTTGAATAAAGGGTGTTTTTTGTGACTTCGATAGGCCTACAGCCCCGGACCATATTATTTCAGCGATTGAGAAGACAATGAAAATACAATCAACTTTGTTCAAACTGTTATTTAGTTATTTATCAAGTAAGATAATTAATCAAAATAAAGCAATTGTTGAATTTAGTTCTTCATAGGATATGCACAAAAATTGGAGATTAACTTAATTGTTGTACACACGAAAAACTATTTATTTGGAAAGAGGAAAATTAGCGCTGCATTAAAGGGCGGCAACCCTGTCAGTTCAAATCATAATATAGACAGTGTCAACAAATTATTCTAATATAATTGATTATTCCATTACATGAACTATTATTCAACTTCCAATCACAACAATTAACAATATTAATTTCTAAGACTACAGTTATATAGATGTGATGCGCAACGATAAAAGAAACACTTTACACTTACAGTTTACTTCTTAATGTTGAATTCACTTCAGTTCGATCGGACTCACTTATGCCAAAATAATATCATAAATATCAGCGTCACTCATACCGTCAATCTTCAATCGCGCTCGCTGATGTGTTGCCGTATACGCTGCTGTGTTGTTGCTCGCTGGCAGGCAGTTGTTGTTACTTCTGTAGTTATGTTACTCCGCAAGAGCCCGAAGTTCTTCTAACAGCTACTGAAGATGTCGCATGTGTTGTTGTTGTGTAAATTTCTCATGGTTTCTAATTTATAAAAATTTTTTAGACTTGACGATAAAAGCACTTCTTTTTGAAAATTGAAAAAGTTTCCTTTAATCACTGCTTGCTAGCTTTCGACCCGACCACATTTCGTTCTTTTCACGGAATTTTTAATCTCCTTTTTTAACATGGACCATTAGCCAGATTTCATGATATCATTTTTATTGTCGTTTTTTCTTTCATCAGCAATCACGTTATTTGCATACTGAATTTCTTTCTTCTGTCAGTTTATTAATATATTTATTTGCATCTCATCTCTCTCTCTCTCTCTCTCAACGTTTGATTCTTTGCTGATCGTTAACTTTTTTTTCTTTTTTTCACGAGATATTGAATATCTCGTTTGCGAAACGAAAATGGCGTAGGCTGACCGGTTACATATATACATGTACACAAGAAATATGAACTATGAACATGAAAACGCACATAGGAACGACGCAGGGAACGGGACACAGGAACAACGAGGATAGGATAAGGGCACATGGGTTAGATTGAAACGAACAAACTTTAGATGCGCGACATGCAATTATCGGAATTGAATCTTATTATGGAATTGGAATTGAATTGAACTTTTTCGACTGGAATTGGAATTGCATTTGGAATTGAAATTTCTGCTCCGGAATTGGAATTAAAAAATTTCAGTGGAATTTTTCCAGCTCTGGTTATACATGCAATTTAAGCATGCTGAACACGAATATCACACTAAAAAGCACACGAAACACACAGATTTTGTCACATTGAGGAACAAAGCTGTTTGCATGTCGATCATAACGAAACCTGCGTCGATCATAACGAATCTTGTGTCGATCATAGCGAATACTATACGACTAACTTAAGTGCGTTGATCGCAACCATTGCGCTCAGAAGCAATTAATCAATCTTCATTAAGCAGTCTTATAAATAAATCAATGGATTTAGACGATGCAGATCCACCAGTTAGCCTACAACATTATTGATGCTGCAAACCATCAAAATCATCATCAGTTTTATTTCCGCCTACTTGAAATTATCATTTATCAGCCTTTTCATCGATACCTGCTATCATGTAATATACTGAAATAATTGACAAAGCGGACTGATTTTATTGCGCATGTAGCACCAATAGAATAACAAATTCAATGAGAAAAACATGGAGTACCAATAAATGGAATCTATAATTCAAAATTATTCTAACCACTACAATCACTACAAAAGTCCTCTAAAGAAAGTCGTTCACAGTTCTTCATATAACTTCATGATATACGGATATTCATCTTCTTGAAGACAATATGTATTCATCCGCGAGGTTGAAGAGCTGGCAAGTACTTCCGGTTCATTACGTAGATTCCAAATTATGGATCTGATGTGCACCATATCCTCTTCCGCCGAATATTTCCACAGGAACCTGTAAAGGAATATTTCAAATTTTGTAACACAACTGCTACAGTTACTATTTGAAGATATTGTATTATACCTACATAATCTAAATCAATAAACATTATCATATTCTAGTTCTACGTAAAGCAATAGTCAAAGATTAAACAACTAGATGAAAACAAAAATATCAAGAAAATCATCCAGGTCTTAAAATAGCATTTCATTTATTCATTCTAGTGAAACTCCTGAGAAAATTTCTTTTGATACATAGTGATGAAATTGTGCAATTTGATCAAGAAATGTAATAGATTCTCATACTCTGATTTGATGCACTAATCGATATGTTAACACACTCACTACACATTTTGTCAGAAGAGCGACATCAGTGTTCTTTCAATTTTATACTACGGTATGTTATGCATCTGTATCAGTTATTAATAAAACTAAGACACTAACTTTTCAAACTCGTTAAATTGACATGCTATGTTAGTTAGATGTAGGACGATGTCTTCAACATACACGTACATGTAAATCTTGCTTTACATATAAAAGTATGAAAGTTTTATGCTGTCAAGCTCATCTATTTCTGCTATTTTCCTTCATGAATGTCACTTTGACATAGTTCCCATTCACTTAACTTGACTCAGATACCATATATCACACAGGACGACGACATAGTAGTCGTCTTCAATTTTTCCAATTGTCGTATTTTCATATTCGTCGTCATCGTCTTCGGCCTACTCGATGCCTTTCCATTCTGTTGTATTGAAGCACTGACAATTAGAATCTTCATGATGACAGGCCAAGCTTCTAATTAACAATTTTGCATTATTTGTGTTTTCGCATATCACTTGATGTGCATTTGAGATACCTTTGATCACTTTCGTCTTCATAGCGTCCCTCATTTCTTTCATACGATCTATTTCTCCTTTACTGACAATTTTGTGTGTTATGACCGTTTCAGCGCTAAACAACAGATTTTGGATATCTGTTGCACAATTTATTTTCCCTCCACTCGATATGAAGGCATCGCATTGACGTTTCACGGCTGCACCGACCCCATCAGGGATTCCCTTTCCGTGTCCGCTTTCAGAAAACAGCCACTGGAATTTTTTGATTCTTTTTGTGTCACAAATGGTTCTGATCAAATCTAGAGTATACCTGTTCCGATATTGTGAAGACAGCCACAGAATTAGATTCATCTGAGCGCGCTTCGGTTTCCTAGAAAGGAAGAATTGCATGTAGCCTTAATATCGAAATTGCACATCACAGAATTAGACAACCTGCACCTTCTCGAATGGATAATTCGTGTATCGCTTGCTATTGGAAATGGCAAACAATAAGCTGTCAGCAGAGGACACCAGAGCCAGTGAGAGATGCGTGAGTGCTGTGATATCACTTCGCACACACCAAAACACACATCGATGCCTGACTTCGATTCAATGTATGCACTATACAGTGAGGAATACCGAGGAGAGGATGTGAAATCATTAGGTGAACTAATTTTCGTGCGACTGCTACTTTCTTTAATGATGATCGGAAGGGCCAACATTATGGAGAAAACTTGTGGGCAATGATCTGAATTCTTCGAATCTGAAGGAATTTTGGCAATCGAGGCACTTTGCTGGAACTCCCTTTGATCCGCAACCGACGCACGACTTTTTCCCTACCTCTGTAAGGTATAAGGAATTCCTTTTTGCCCACCTAATAGGTTCCTCGATGTGCCGTCAATTTCTTATTAATCATACTTCCAGCAAACCGAAGCAGATAAACAAAATATTCAATTCTGTGGAGGACAGCGCATCACTTACAATTATGACTTACTCATATTCTCCAGTAATATATTCTTCAAGAATGCTGTCGACATGTACGGCCACAGCTTCGGCCGATTTTCGTGTGTCATCTGACAATTTAACAAACGACCTTGGCTCTACATCTCGTTCATATACAATCCCTTGATGTATTACTATTTGATTTCTAGATCCAAAGTGAGCAGCTTGCACTTCTTCACCGTACGCGGTCGAATAATTTTCCGAAAAATCGAAGTGGAACAGTAGATCCTTTTCGCCAAGACTTTCCTTAGCCTTTTGAATAGCCTGGTATTGGTGTTTGATTCGGAAAGCGTGACCGGCAAATTCATTGAGACTTTCCTGGAACATAGTTGCGACTTGGGCGGCTGATTCGTAGTACTCGTATGGTTTCGTTGAAATGTGACCGAAAGCATCAGATTTTCTTTCCCACTTATGAATGCGAATGACGATTGGTTTCACTTTGCTACTGTTGTAGGCGATCTTGTTAGTGCAGTCGTTGCAGGTTCTGTTTGCACACTGATAGCTATTTTCGGAGCAAGTTATACTTTGGAGAAGTACACTTTTTTCTCTACTGGAAACAATGAGGTTAGCAAAGAGGGCGTCGATAAGCAGCTGTAGGTCTTCGCAACGCATGCATAGACATTGGTCTCGATTATGCATACCTGGCTTTTTTACATAGAATACTTTGTTAGCATATGTTTAGAAGGTCGATCTTCCGATAATGTTACCATATTCACTGCAAAATTTCGAGTACAAAATATCCAAAGAGAAATTTAAGTACCTCTTCTGTTCAGTGCGATTTCTTTTCTTCTGAATTTCTTTTTTACCTGAGGTAATTCGAGAATTATCATCCCTACACAAAAACTCCTCTACTTTCTGCGGATCCAACTTTATTGATCGTTTTGTTTTCATATCAGCCAATCTGACTGTGTGACTAGAAATGTTGACTGTCTCATGTAGATGCTTTTTTCCTCTTCTCACTTCTTTGCATACCTTTTTGAGGACAGTCTTGTCTTTTGAACTTTTCAAGCTCTTCATTATGCCGTACTGCATTTTCAATGCAGTTGCTATAGTTGGGTAACCAGATTTAACCATTTTCTTGACATATTTATCTTGGGACGGCAATTTCAAACCACTGTTTTTCTCATGCTTTTTGAGTAATATTGAAATTCTTTTTCTCAATGTCATATTATCTGTCTTCAATCGATTAATTCGTTTCTCTAGGTATTGATTTCTTCTTCTTAGGTACTGTATAGTAGCTTTTCGCTTTCTTTCTTCTCTTGTGGCTGCTGCTTCACTTTTGGAATGCTTAGAGATTGCGGTAGAAATGTTAAGTGCCACGGAACTATTTGGATCAACACATTCCTCAGTGCTTGAGGACGAATTTTGATGTGCGTCATCCACCAATGTTCTACCTTCATCTGTCTCATCATGAGCAATATCCCCTTGCTTCTATTTCCTGATGTTGCGGTGCTTCCGAACATTCAGGTTCCGATTGATGGGGACCTGACAAACTGGGATCATGCTTCTTCAAGTGAAAAGCGCTCCACGTTTTCTGTTCATTGCCCGTCTTTCTCTAGCAGACATAGTATTCTTCTTCTTCTCATAATATCGTTTTGCGGCAACTCGTCTATGTTCGGCGTATGTTTCACTATGCAATTCCTTCATCTTTGCAACATACTTCCTGTCGCGCTCTTTTTTTGTTCTGGTCATTGTAGTTTGACGGCCTGAAATGAAAGCAAATTATAAGCGGAGTGTGGAATTGAACATTGAAAATTCTGACAGCCTAAAGGCCAGGAAATAATGTTCGGTCAGAAATTTGTGATTTTCATGCGAGTATCTTATAAAAATATAAATACACTCGTCGCAGTATTTATGAGAATTTTGCAATTGCAACTGTATACTATAGGGTCTAGTACATTAATAAAAGTAATTGCAATTTGACGTTTATTTGGCGATTGCTTCGACAATGAAAATCACAAAGCATGCAGCTAGACAAAAACAAAATAATCTAAGCGAAGTTCTTATCAAAAATTGATTAAATAAAATAAGCATCAAACAGATAAATATTCTCGCTTACGAGTTGGATTAGGTTATTAAGAAAAAATGATCACACAAAAAATTATAATGTAATGCTAATGCTGATATAGTGTACTATCGGGCCATAGCATGAGATATAAGGAGTGTTACTGCATATTTTACTGGTATATCATCACCAGTGGCGTCTTCTCCGTACCTGCGAGGCCTTCGGCGCATCCTCTGAAATTCCAACAATTATAAAAATGAAAAGTGTCATCATTTATTTAAATTCGATAGCTTCTCGTGATAGCTGTGCACAGCCTTCCGTCTCTAAATCAAACTCTAAACCTCAGAGTGAACAGTCTTGCAGCACGTGCTTGAATCACAGCTGTTTTCTTCGGACAATTAGACACACAAGCTAGTCGTGTGTTCAGACGGAGCATTGATGTTCAGACATAGCGAAAGAGAGTTGTGTGCGTGTGAGGCAATAAGCGCACGCGCCCGCGTCAATACTGGCTTTCCCGATAGACAATTTTTGCAATGAAATTCTACGCAATTCTTGATCGAGGCGTGGTACCTAAATATAGTAATGGAAGCGCAACCCAATTGTTCCTAGCTTCGCTCAATGTGAAAGAGGCCACTACGTCAACAGTAGCAGATGGCTGACGTTCAGACAAGACTGCAATCAGATGATGAGCGTTCTCCAATGAATGCAGAGTAATGCATCTGACTCGAACACCCAGATTCGGTAGAATTCCATAATTTGTTTTTACGTGATTGATGTGACGCTATGTTTAGTACTGCAGATGAGATAATAACCACGCCTTTCGTCCGAAGGGAATATACCGAAAAGATGGAAGTCGTCAAGCAAGGTAGGCCAGCACCTGATATAAAAATTGAAAGTACTCATAGAGAAAGAAATAAGAAATACACAAGACATTTTAATGCATCAAAATTTCAAACATGTGAGTGGCTGACCGGCCGTGAGAAACACAAGAATCTGTTGGCCTTGCCTCCTTTTTTCTCGAGAAAATGTGGTCTGGACAGAAAGGGGATATAGTGATCTCAGTTCCTTCAGTAATGCGCTTAAGCGACATGAGCAATCACTTCTCATGTGCACTTTCACTTGACCTTAAAAAATGTTCAAGAAATTGTTACAAAAAATCCAGCTTTTATGAAAATTAATGTTGTAACATAAAAGCGTTTGGTATAGAAATAGTATTCCAATGCCGAGTGAAGGCCTATGGTCAGGGAGCACGCGACGCCACTGATCAGCACTATTTTCAACCAAGCCAAAGAAACGTGTTCTATTTGTTGAACGACGTAATTCGTTAGTAAATTCTAAGTGACCGTCGGAAAATATCATCTTACCCTAAATTATGCGTAAATGCTCCTTTATGACGTGAAGAGGAGATTTTTATAAATCTAAAATTGTAACTAACAATAGATGATTGTCTTTCTAGCAAAAAAATGATCACTGAAGCTTATCAGTTTGAGTTGCGAGATATATTTCGAACAATTCACAGCAATGATTTTAGGTATAAAAGTCCTGACTATTCAGTATCCTATCAATACTCGTTCTCATTCAACACTTGACGACATTTTAATACCCTATTGCATCGAAATTACATGATGCCATGTTCGCACTTCGTAAAATCAAATCCGTGGAAATTCAATCAGGACATCAATATCAACATCAATAAGCCTGCATTTTAGAAAACATCTGAGTTAACTCCGTAAGTAATGTGTCATCTCATGACTTTGCAAATGTACATGTATGCACAATACTTGACACAATGTAACAAATTCTAGGGGCAGCAAATTAAGGGTGTCCACATAAGGGTTATTTAGCGCATGTTCGAACACGCAGTCCAGCTATAATAGTAATTAAGACTCGCATTTATTCTAATCATGATTGTGCTTACATATGATTTCTCAACCATTATCTACTTGTTACCGTGTCAATTTGAATGCACCTGTCGATAAACGTGAACTCTTTCGTCTCCGCTGTAGCTAAGACTGATTGGAGCTATCTTGATGCCTTCATTAGAAGAAATTGCTCGTATATGCATAATCGTGAAAGACCTTATCAATCAGAGATGGCATGCGTATCGTACAAAAAACTTTGAAATGGAAAGTGAAGGAGGAAATTGAGAAATCAAAAATGATTTGGTTCAAAAAGAATCAGTTAAATCAACTTTGATGTCATTATTAAATGAATTCCATCTCTACAAGACGGAGTAGAAGCGATCAACACTCAACTCTCGTCAGTATTTCAGAAATCCGAACCATGCGCAAGACTAACTGAATATGGTAATGACTCTCAAGATATTGAAAGACTCATAAATCTAATCCCATCGAACAAATCGTCACCTGACTTGCCGACTATACTTTATAAAAGTGCATCCTGTTTCCTAGCCGAACCAATCGATCTCGACAGGTCCCCGAACTTTGGAAAACGTCGTAAAATTTCAAATCCTTCCTTAAATGACTTGAGACCAATCTCGTTGATTAGACTGCTGGAAAATTGCTCGAGCAAATTGTGGCAAAAACTATGGACTTCAGCAATTTGGATTTCGATCGTCGACGTGCTGCGCATTGATTTATTGTCCGACAGAAATTTGAAACTGGTCTACATTGGTGTTGTATCTCTCTTGGTACTGCTACTGCTCTTCACTCTCTTGCGATTGCTTATGACAGATGTGACCTCTAGAGAACGCATACAGAGGAGATTGCAAGCTTTTATGAGACTTTGCCAGCTTTGATCTCGAAGGCATAACCAGGAAGGGATGCGCTATTCAACTGCATTCCCGCATGTCTCTGAATCTGGATAAGACATTTTGCCATCCAGACGAACAGACAAGACGAGCGTTTTTTTTCATTTTATACGTGTGTTCTTTCTACAATTCTTTTCACCAACGAATATTTCGAAGGGCCTTGGACGTTCAACTACACATTGCAGTTGAATTAATTTTTCTTCCTCTCTCATTAAATACTTTTATAATAAGAAACCCAAACAAATTAATGGATCTGCCATATGATCGCTCATGCTGTAAATCCATGTATCATTGATTTCTGCTCAATTGTAGAAGAAGGAAAATCGAGGGAAATTCTTGAATTATATGACATTAAAATATCTGGCAGTTCTATATCATTTCAAGATGCGGAATTTATTGCGCACATTATTTATTTCTTACTCGATGCTTTTTTTGAAACCATTTAGGATTCAATTGACCTATACGAGTCTACGTTGTATTTAGAATTTCGCTGTATTGAAACAGTATAGCTAGTTGTGAACGATTTGAAATGTCTTACCTTGATTCAGCGGCAGTGCGAATGATAGTAAATCCGTTTCGGCAACTCCAGAAGTTCAACAACACTGGTGAAGAATCGATGGAAAATTGTCTGTTAGACTGCAGTGTCGGCAATATGTGGGTCCACAGAATCGGATGTCGCGTGCGCTTACGCAATAGCAGGAATTCGGCGAATTGCATCGAATAAGTTTTGGGAGATTTAATAGATTGCGTAATCATAACGACTGTCTGAGAGTGGAATCATTACAAAGCGCGTGCGAGCTGCCCGGACTTGGCTAATATGATGTCAAACATATGTGATGAATCATCGTAGAAGCTATCTAGGAAAGCTCTCCACTATTCAATGAAAAGCAAAGCGCATGCTAATTTTCGTTATGATCAACAATTGTTTCGTTATGATCGGCGTCGATCATAACGAAACTGTGGTCGCATCTCAATTAAAAAGTTACTTATGAAGTAGCTGCGATTTTGAAAAGTAGTGGAAAAACACAATAAAATTCACAAGCTTTTAGTAGAGCATTCAAAATTTGTGCATTAGAAGCACTTTCCTGTAAATTTTAATTTTTGAGGCGTCGATCATAACGAAATTTGTGGTTGAATATTATTTTTTAAAGAACTGATATTATTTTTTTTTTGACAAAAATAATCTCAGAGTGTCTGAACAGGTATGATATTCTTGAATAGTCATATATTCTGCAGCCGAACATGGTATAGATAAGACACTCTACTCAATATTTTGTCTTTATGACATCACAATGTATGATGGATGTTTGAAAAAAAAGCACCTGCATATTCAATGGGTGAAATTGACAAAGTGCGATGTAGGGGTCAGAAAATAATTCCCATAGCACTCTATGCTGTATGTAGACTTAAAGAAATACATTGTTACTGAGTAAGTAGGGTTGTCGCCGATATTTCACATGTCATTTTTCTATGAAAGTCGTCCATATATCTCCAAATCCAAATTAGACGGCCTTAATTGCATGATTAAGGCCGTCTAATTTGTTATGTAATACCATTGAGGTAGGAGCATTTCACCGTCCATCTTCGCATTCCCAGTGAAAATGACGTTGAAGTGATTCCTATGGTTCACAATTTGGACTCGTAGATATCTCAACCTTTACATACTTCCATGCTCTGAGCTGCATGGGCTATGTAGGAAATTATCATAGATTTGAGTCTTTTGCAGATCAAAATCTTGGTTTTTTGATGTCATAGATTTTAAGTTCAGTAACAATGCATATATTACCTTTCAAATGATCAGCCGAAATCGTCTGGCGCTACGCGCCGACGATTTAGGCTGTCATTTGAAAGGTAATATATCTTCATTGTACAGTCTCCATTGTAAAAATTATCACATGAAATCCACAATGCTTGTGTACAAAGCATCAAGTAGATAGGCAAAAATGCAATAAAAAATCATAAAAATTGTTAAGTACGAGTAATTCAATTCGACATTATTCAAAAACTAAAGTTCTTTCGTGCTTTCTGAAAGCATTCGTGTGGTAGATATCCAAGGTTGTACTGAAAAAAAATTGGACTGAATTATGTTTATTAGAGCAACAGAAGGAGCGATAATAGTAATATTCTTTTTCTGCTGGAAAAGAATCATTTAAAATGGATTCATTCGCCCTCTCATTCCGATACAACGAGTTGAACTCTCTGAAAGTTCCCATGGAATTCATCAATGTAGGAAAATTCTTCATAAGCTTGTAAAATGGTTCAATCAATCATTTTAAATATCTGCTGGTCTTGTTGTATTACAGATGAACAACTCACTCGATTTGCTTGTGAAAACTGCATTATGGAACAAAACTCATCGCACACAGACGTCGCCAAGATTCTGAAGATACCTTCACTATTTCGACAACTTGCGGAATTCGGGAGTCTTTGGCACATCCGGCGACATTCTCCAATTCTTTGTTCTTGTGCAGCAGTACGCTTTTTCTTCCGTGCGGAATCCATCACACTGCCTGTCCCAATTTTGACCGCGGCTGCTGTCACATTCAAGGACGCAATCCCTGTAATTATATTTCAAATGCCCATGAATCTTGCGACATTCTAAGTAATGTTGATGGCAGCCGCGTACAATTGGAGTGCTTTCCGTTCGCTTTCTAACATCGATACCCATGGGGAATTGTCATCATTTTTTTCTGATGATTTGGAGAGATAAGCTACTCGAAATGATAGTCCTTGAGATGCGAAGCATAAAACAAAAGTGGACAGAAGTAGCCACATTGCTCCCATTCTGCTCCAAATCTGAACTGATTCGGGAAACATGAACGTACTTCTAAGAGATGAGGCATATTGAGTAGCGTGCTATCCTCAAAAAGTAGACTTTCTGAAAAATCTCAAAGTGTTTGTTAACTGAAAATGGTTCACGCGCTCAATATAGTCGTTGCATCTCGCCCATACGATAAGAAGATTTCGTTCACGAACCATTCACAAGAAAGGCATTCTCACTTCATCTCCCGCTCTCCGGCATGCCGAAATATTGAATATTGATAATAACACACCAATGGCGCGCAATCTGAATAGAATGTTATGAATATTATTAATTATTAGAATATTAGAATATTATGAATGAATGTAATGAATAGAATATTATTAGAATATTAGAATATTATGAATATGAATGTTATGAATAGAATGAAATGAGTAGAATGAATAGAAATGCGATGAGATCGACGTACTTTTGGTTGGTCCGTTTAAATCAGACTGATTTTGTGTTGACTGAATTTGTTGTCTTCGCCTTCCTCATAACCCTTTAACCCTGGATGACGAGTCAACTCCTTAAATGCGTTGCATGCGAGTTAATTTGTTATGCTGATATATGCCATCAAACTATTATGGTCCCTTCGCTTCCGCGCATTCCGTTTGTCACTTAAATACATTCAAAATCGCTACAGATATTTGATTTGGCAGTAAGCATTTTATGGTTTTTAGAGACATTTGGTTTAGCAGGCAAATATATCTGTAAATGTTTGCTGGAGACATTTTTGTATAATACAGCAATTCTAAACATTCAAAATTTAAATGCCTGTCAATTTATGTTTCACAGTGCAAAATCTCTATAATTATTTCTTTCATTACGCGCCCTCTAGTGCCTTTCATTGTCGACCAAAGAAATCTATGTTAATAATATTGTGTGTAATTGAAATGGATTGGGCAGCAATGTAGGAAGAAAGCGGGCAACAATGCTATGAATACACATGCAGATATGCGCTCACTGAGATTTCTAAAATATCTTTCACATGCATAGATACAGACATCATCTTTGTGAGATGTTGCCTTTTTTTTCTCACATCATTATAAGATTGTATAATGTTTTTGCTGTCTGATTTGTTTTATAATGCCCGCAAATTTATTGTCGGCCCGGAAAACTGTACATTGTTTATAGCAACAGATTTCCATTTCATTGTAGACAAATAGAGTAGGCCATGCATGCCATTCGTATTATATATTATTATGTATCTATGCAGTCTTGCAACAATGTTTAACAGCACCTCCCCTCCTACCCAATACGTTAATGACAGGTAATAGATACGAGATTCCTGCACCCACACTAGGTGACATGCCACGCTCAATCACGCGTAATTCACGCGTAAACTACGCGTAATTACACATGACCCTATAAACATCCGTGGCTATGCGTGACATTGCTGCAACATCTGTCGACAGTCCTGCTATATAGACTTTGCGTCTCATGTGTCTGCATGTATCAGAGTCTAAACAATGTGAAAGGACCTCAATTTCATGCTCAGGGAAGACAGAACATGCTTAGCGGTTCATCCGTGTTTCAAGCGGCAACGCAGGAAAACCGTAGACGACGCGCAAACTATAAACGCTCGCCCGCGCGTATTCATAAACATTCCCCATGTTTTAACAGCATCAGATCAAGTGATTTCTGACTCTTAATGTTTCGCGTATGTACGCGCGTAGAAGAATAGAATGTCTTTAACCACGGATGTTTGGCGTGGTGCTCCGTATATATAGCCATCAAATTAATATTAATTAAATTAATTACTAAATGTTGAATAGTGCACCAACACAAATTTTCATCGATTTTGATGGTGGCCCGGTAATTCCATGTGTTTCATTATTACTAAACGATGATCCTCCTGATAATGACAATTCATGATGTTGAATAAAAATTGATGCTGTGTTCGTATCTTCTTTCTTTTTCATACCCAATCCATGCGATAGCGCTAGCGATAATTTCTTTTTTTCAGTGGATGTCATTTTTTCATTTGATACACTTTCGTAATACCGCTTATGCCCTGTAGACGCCATAACGGCTTGATCACTAAATCTTGTTTCTTTACGAGTCGTTGCTGCCGTTGACCGAATGCAGTGATTCGTACAGATAGACTTGAGATCAGCTCTTTCAGATATTTTTTCATCACATTATTGAGAGAGTTCCTTCCTATTCGAGATAAGTTCAACATTGTGATATCATGTGTAAATGTCGAATGATACTAATTCATGTATTCAAAAATATTACATCTTAATCTGCATAGATATGAGCATGCATAGAGTACGTATATTAGGTAGAGTGGCAACTCCGCATTTATTAAATCCCCAATGTGCATACACTCTCGATTTTATTAAATGAACTCAAGGGAGATACAGGTGGTATTGTCACCAAATTTAAGATGTGCAAATTTTTGCAGTTTTGCAGAAATTACAACGGAATTGAGTGATCATGATTGTAATGCAGAAGGAATGATGGTATTTTGCAGATTCTGAGTGTCATTACAGCCTTGGAGATTTAATAATAATAATAATAATTTATTCCGACAAAATATGATGATACATGGATAATTTTGACATGATTTACATGAATGATTTTTGCGGAAAACGCAGTAATGGCCAAAAGGCACTTACCTTCTGCGTAGGAAAACATTAGAATTCACAATATTGAGTCAGATTTGCTTGTTGTAGTCGTTCTTTAATACTAGAACGCCGAGATGCGTCAATTGACGCAATCTTGATATCTTAGTCAAAATTTCTCCTAAGCCATTATAGATTCTGCCAACATATTCCATGGCTTTTGATATTTCATCAAGTTCTATAACTTGAGCCAATATTGAGTTGATTTGTTCATTTGTTTTAATGTTCTCATGCTAACTACCTAGAATGCCGAGATGCGTCAATTGACGCAAATTGCTGAAATCATTATACCCTGCACAATGCACATGCAGATCAAGCAGAGACCTCAACAACGTCCCACTGATAAAGTAGATCGCTTTACAAGATGTCTTATGATGTCACCTGATAAATGCATTATGTGGAATTAGTCATCAGTTCCCCATCATGTCCAACTGAGATAGTGATCGCTTGCCGTGGCGTAAAGTGATAACTGCATCCTGCTGATTCAGCTCCCCACCGAGTTCCCCTGACGACATGACACGCTTACCTCGCTTGTTATGATGTCACATGATGTCATGTGATAAATACATTCTGAGCAAGTCATGTTGTCATCAGCATACGTCTTCATCGAAAATTTGAAAATCTCAATGCTACGAGCTCGACGTCCACGTAGATATACTGCCGAGGCAGCGTTGCAAGCTTCACAAGACATTCCATCCGATCAGTCAGAAACGGAATCCAACGACGGCGACATTATTGACGACGGCCAATTCGATGACAATGAAAACACCGATCCGACAGGTGTGGAAGATTCGTCGAGCAGCAGTGATTCCGAAGAAGAGATTCTGCCATTGAATCAACGAATTCTAAATTTAGAGGAAGTGATATCGGGTGTGTGCTCACCACAGTCACAAGACAAATCGGCGAATACGACGAAAGGACGGGACAGAACTACATGGAGGCTACTGGTAGCTCAAAAGCATGTGACTGCAGGTCGACTTCCAATTCAAAATGTGCTTCGCAGAAAACCTGGACCAACTGCATACGCTGCGACGAAAGTGAATAAACACAGTCCATTATCTTCGTTCCGTGTATTCTTCGACGAAACTATGCTTCGACACATTCAAAAATGCACTGTAAGTGAAGCTCGGCGCACTACCGGTAGTGACACCTGGAACATCTCCCTCGGTGAGTTAGAACAGTCTGTTGGATTGATTATTGCACGTGGAGTTATCGGGGCAAGGAATGCGCCTGTCAGAAATATGTGATCGAAGGCGTGGGGTAACCAAATCTTCCCTCAAACGATGTCCAGAGATAGATTCTCAGACATCTTGAGATTTCTGAGGTTTGACATAAAGTCGGAGAGGAAAGATCGTCTACAGACGGACAAATTTGCCCTCGCCTCCGAGATCTGGAATCGTTTTATTGCTAACTATAATATGGCGTACAACCCATATGGCTATCTAACCGCAGATGAACAGCTTCTTCCATGTAAAACGAGATGCCGATTTATACAATACATGGCAGACAAGCCAGATAAGTTTGGCCTGAAGTGGACACAGAGACAAAATATCTGTGCAATGGTTATCCATACTTAGGTAAGGATGAGTCTCAAGACGCAAGTGGTAGTCAACCTACTGGAGTAGTTATGAAGTTGTGCGAACCATACTTTGGACTTGGCTACAATGTAACGGTTGACAACTACCCAACAAGTCTTGACCTAGCCAGGAAGCTTCAAAGCCAGCAAATGTCCCTCCTAGGAACGATGCGCAAAAACAGACGCGAACTACCATCAGACATCAAGGCATGCGAGTCACTACACACCACCAAAGTGTTCAAAAATGACGATTCTAGTGCATTGTTGACTGTCTACCAGTGCAAGCGTCAAAAGAATGTTGTACTTTTGAGCACCTTGCACCCTGATGCATTCATTCCCGAAAATCAGAACCCAAAGCAGAAGCCGAACACTGTACTGTCCTACAATTCGCTAAAGGTAGGAGTTGACATCCTGGACCAAATGTCCCGACTCTATTCAGTCAAGGCTGCCAGTAGACGCTGGCCTATGCATGTATTTTACAACATTATCGACATGGCACTGATCAATGCCTGGATCGTGTACAAATCCTGTATATCCACCGAAAAAATTATTAGGAGAAAATTCATTCAAGCTGTTGTTGAAGAATTGATCTCATCTGAACCTACCCGTACAAGCAGAAAACGTATTGCAGATTTAGATGAACATAGGACTACCGATCGCGGGACACCAAGCAAAAAACGAAAAACATGCACCAGTGGTCAATGTAATCGCAACCGATCTACAATGACATGTCATTACTGTGAAAAACCATTGTGTGGCAAGTGCTGCAAACCTATTTGCCCACGTTGTTTCTTATCTGACAAATAGTGAGTCTCGCTCCATGAATTATACCGATTTCATAGCAGTCTTTATCGTTTTCATATTTTGACATGTACTGTGTATTTGTGTATAGGCCTACATGTACATGTATTTGCATAATTTGCTACTCATAAATATGTGATTTGATATTATTTACAATGCGCCCTTTATCATATAAGGTAATGGGGATATGATTAACAACTTAGTCTGGATCTCAGCTGGCATAAAGTAGCTTTGCGTCAATTGACGCATTTCGGCGTTCTAGGTATTTCAAAATTCTCGGCATTCTAGTGTTAAATGCGTTGATAGAGGGCGCATGGACAGTGTCATCAGGTAGACCATTCCAAATAGGACAAATACGTAAGAAGAATATGTTGCGTGAAGACTTATCATGTCCATCGATTTTGCATCTCACTTGACATGGATTCCGTGCTTGCGATCTTGAGAGATATGGATTTGAGATTCGTAAAAAGTATTTATCAAAATCGAGATCGACGAGGTTGTGGTAGAGCTTGTACATAAAACATAAGTCCAAAATTATTCGCCTGTGCTCTAGTGAGTACAAATCGAGTAAACGAAGGCGGTCAGAGTATGAAGTGTAAGAAATATTCAATCGTTTACAGACAGATCGGCTGAAAAATCTCTGAACTCGCTCAATCTTCATAATATCTTTTTGTATGACTGGTGAAAATACTGGACTCGCATATTCAAGCAGAGGCCGAACAAAAGTTTTATATGCTTGTACCATCACTGAAAGATTCGATGTAACAAAGGATTTCAGTAGACAAACTGATCTGCAGTATGCCTTGGCGGAAATCTTGCTACAATGATCACTCATTTTCAAGTCCGATGTCAGGTGTATACCAAGGTCATTGGTGGAGTCAGAAGATGGAATAACTCGACCAAACATTTTGTAATCAAAGCTCGTCTTATTTCGTAGACCAACAGATAAACACTGAGATTTTTCAGGAGAAATAATTAGTTGCCATGAATTGAACCATTTTTCCAGACTACATAACGTTGCTTGCAATGAGAACGACATATCATTTTCGGTACAAGGAGCGTACAGACTTACATCGTCTGCAAATATCTGTATAATGTTTAATCTGTGTAATGTTTGCTAAATTAGCAATTCGATGGGTTCCTATTACTTTCATGCTCAACCTCAAGAGTATTTTCTTAGGCGTGATCATATCACAGGCAACCTGCCACTGGTAGAGCAAAATAACAATAATCAAAGACAATGACTTCATTTAACTTTGAAAGATGTAAATGGTTCCACATCACTATTCAGATTCTAGAAATGAAACATGAATTTAGTGAATCATAAAACGATGCCGATGAAAATTGAATTAAAAACTTGAAATTTCAGCCAAGAAACACAATTTAGATCTCAACTTTTTCATGAAGACTTCCATCATAATGCCGTTCATGAAATTCCTTTGACAATCGGCTTAATTTCCGCTTAGTTATGATGCTCTTTATCAAATATTCATTCCTTTTGATATCCAACTTGTTTCATACTACTTATAAAGAAGACGTCATCTCGGTAGTATTTTTGACGTTGACATGATTTCTCGGTGGCAAATTTTGACTTTTTTCAAAAGTGCTCAAATAATTTTTTAGACCACGGGAACGCAATCTCCTTAAAAAACTGAATCTTTTGATATAACAATTTTCACTGTATACAGATCTTTTTTGAGTCGACACTCTACCTACCGGTATATATCCCTACTCTATGTGAGTATGTTTATTGACAGTCCGATAATCATTGCATTGGAAGAATTATCTAATTCAAATTTCCGGCCTGATAATGCATTGACGGCTGGGAATTTTATTCATAGATTTCTTTTGAAGGATGGTATGCAATAACGTTAATATACACATTTACGGGCTATCAATGGCAAATTTACGGGACGCTAACGCGGACATCAAAACGAGTGTTATCATCTTGTTGAAAGCTATCATTTGGCCCGAAGTCCAATTGAAGCCAGAAAATGATAGCTATCAATGATATTGCATATGACCATATATTCAGGAAGAAAATAATTGATATAGGCTAGTATAAATATGAAACAGTGGGAACGGATTTGTATGAACTGATATTACCATGGACCTCTCTCTCTCTCTCTCTGAAGAACGTACTCGTAATACTAAATCTCGGGCATTCAGTGGAGATATATAACTTTCAAATTACGATTTAGGCTGATCATTTGAAAGATAATTTATGCATTGTTGCTGAACCTAAAATCTATGACACCAAAAATCCAAGATTTTGATCTGCAAAAGACTCAAATCTATGATAATTTTCTACGTAGCCCATGCAGCTCAGAACATTATAGAATTAACATGGATTTTTGAGGGCAACAATGTAGGACATTTGAGGGCGCGTAAGCGCCCTTCAAATATCCTACATGGTTGCCCTCAAAAATCCATGTTAATACTATTGTGCGTACCCACTGGAAAATGTTCCGCTGTTTCAACGGATGTTTTAACGGTGGATGTCGATGTTGGATTATAGGTAAACTTGCACCAGGGTGCATACGTTGTTCCAACGGCATGAAATTCAACAATAGTCCAACGGCATGAAACTCAACGATAATCCAACGGCATGAAGTTCAACGATAATCCAATGGTTGACATCTTCCGTTCATATACAGCAATAAATCTCATTTAGGCCCTAAAGCGAAAATTCTCGCTCCACTGCATGTCAAAAATCTAACAAACCGTACAACTGCAAAGTCACTCAATATTTTCCTTATGCAAATGCTGAGCAATCCAATAACCAAATGATTCCAATGTCATAGAGATAGATAACTGCAAACAATATGACACAGGGAGCCACTGACTATTGGTATACGCACTTTGACACGATTGACAGAAATGTCACTCGAACTTCAAGCCAGCATAATTCTAAATCCGAATTCATTTCAGATGATACTTAACTTACGTGAGATTGAACCTCAATGAAGGGGAAGCTAGGACTTTCGAAGTTCAAAAAGCACCTGAAAAAATGATCGAATTATCACACAAAATAATATATCAACGACTTACTTACATGCGTCAGGGTATAGCCATTCTCGTGGTTTTCTTCTCTAGCCTTAGAAATTCATTTGGTAATTCTCCAATGTATGTTTTCGACAAGAATTCTGAAAAACAAGGCGTCCATGCACTGAGCAGTTTAGATGATGAGAATAAGGTTCTGCACATCACTAGTCGACAGTCTTGGTCTAATCTTGGCAAGATCTTGGTCACCAAGATCATGCCAAGAACACACAAAATCTTAGTAAGATCTTGGTTCTATCAACCAAGATCTTACCAAGAAGCGCCAAGCATTCACCAAGAAGGACCAAGCATTCACCAAGATCTTACCAAGACGCGTCAAGCATTCACCAAGATCTTGGTAAGGATGAACAAGATTTTTTCTGTTAGCGCTCGAATCGTAGCTCGGTTTGTACTAACCCTACTGAGTACACCGGTACCC
This sequence comes from Prostheceraeus crozeri, assembly GCA_907163375.1. Lineage (NCBI taxonomy): Eukaryota > Metazoa > Platyhelminthes > Polycladida > Euryleptidae > Prostheceraeus > Prostheceraeus crozeri. The sequence goes on from CAJQUW010008780.1 coordinate 108,907, forward strand.
ATAATTACGATATTATTATTACACTTCGTATACATCTTATTGAAGGACCCAAAAATAATGAAGAAAAACCAATTGCATACTAAATATATTATCAAAAATTACATTATTCGTTATCACCACTTAGTCGGCGTCTTTTGCAGTCTCTACCAGCCTGTCCTAAACTGGCTTTCACGGCACCCCAATCGTAACACTGCCATACATTTGATAATGCACCTGAAAAGAATGAGAAAATCTGGTATAACAATGCACACGAGACTATTAAACTCAAGACATTTTACTTGTCAAACATTCTACAAGTATTAGGGCTTCGCATTCGGTGACTTGAATTATTGATTATACTGATATGAAAATATTCTGCTTAAGTGCATCGATCCAAACCAACGATATGAACGCACAGAGAATTATATTTTTTTAATTAGTTTTCAATTAATTAATTAGTTAATCATCTTTCCACACAACAAAATTCATAATCAATTGATAAGGCCAGACCGGCGGAATGTTTACTTCGATGTAATGCATTATTTTTTGAGTGTCGTAAGATTGGGAAATACAGAAAACCTTATTTCTTCTTTACCAAATCATTTGAAATCAACTAAAAATTACAGTATTCACAAGGGAAATTTCTTTCATGCACATAATACTATCAATAAATGTTAAATACATTAAATAAAATATTAAAACAAATCAAGTGAATCAAAGCAATTAGCAGAGAATATTAAACAGTATTAATATAGAGAAAGCTGTCCTACATGTATATTCAATACTATTAATTAGGTATCAAATTATTACTTACTTTTCAAAACGGCTATGTCTTCTTCTGACGCCTTCTCTTTTTTTGTTGTCCCAAATTCCTCGAATGAATGCCTTTCGAGGTAGCATGACCCCTTCAATCGTTTCAGGAGCGCTATCGCGAATCTCGCAGGAGTCGTATGTGGAAGTTCCTTCGTTGAAAAGGGTTTGCCTTCGTAGTCAAGAAGTTCCTGCAATGAGCCAAAATCATTATTTGAAATAGTTTTAAAGGATGATATGCAATAAATATGCAATAGAGGCTTTATATTTATGCGTTTAAACATACAGCGTTTAGCCTTATTTATTCGAGGATTTACTCTGCCGTTTAAAACTGAATATTTTGCGCGAGTTGAAAGTTTTCTCGTACTACATGTATCAGTTAGACATGAAAAAATCAAATGAAAAATCAATCGATTAGTTCAGCTATTAATAGCTGAACTAATCGATATCGGCTCATAATACCATAACCTTACCCTGACTTATTAGGTAAATTATATGTTAACTTTCGGTTTATTTATTCTACCACGGTAATATATTTTTGTAGCGACAATAAGTTAATAAACGGCAGCGTGCATTATTGTATTTTATCATTTGGCTGAAAACTTACCATGCAGCTCTTGTCCTCCTGCGGAACGGAGGTTTTTTTATTGGCCGCAAGTCGTTTCAAAAGCCTAGTGTGCTTTTTTAGTTCCGACGTCTGCAGTCTACTTTCAGCGAGCAAGGATTCTGAAAACATAAGATGAAAAGCACATTACTTTTGTTTCGTCGTTCTTATGGACACTATGATGAACACTTAACCCGCATGTGATCGGTAAAAATACAACCGATTTTGATCCAAGAGGACACTTTTGTCCTTTTATCAAAAATAACTAAAAACTGACTGAATTTTGTTAAATACTGAAATTGTTTAGTAGGATGAAAGTCAGTCCAAGTCTAAGAGTATAATTTCTTACAAGAATAACGAGCAAATGAAGATGAAAACATTTATTATACCTACATGTAGGCCTACGAGTACATACGTAGGCCTACATTTTACACACAGTACGAGTATATAGTTCACTTATTTTATTCAGTTATCCAGTGCTGTGTAAACCCCATTGCCAGTAAGTTAATTGCCATCGAACGTCGTGTTTTTCGAATTATAATGGTCTCTTCTGTGCATTTTCCATCTTTGTCAGAAGCTGCAGACTCATCCTGCGTGACAGGTGCAGCGATTGTGTGTGTTGCCCCGAGGCAATGAGTCACATACGTTCAAAGCGAATGTACGTTGACGATCAAGGTCAACCATGCACAGTCATTTTAGAGGATGGGCATATTTTACGTTGTCGGCTGTAGCGTAGCAACTGTTTATCCGAATTGAATGAAATTTGGTTTGTAGAGAGAAAATACCCATATCTAAACGCTCATAAAGTTTCATTACCATCAGACAAGTATAACTAGATTTATTGGATTTTGAAGGAGTGGGGGTAATATAACCTACAAGTACCATAATTTCTACTAAAATAAGCATTTGGGATCAACACTTCCACTTTGCCAAATCAGCTTATGCCCTATATCCCGACAGTTGGATGTCTGAAGATGGTGCAACTCAATTTGGAAGTCGACCTGTGTATTCTATAACTCTATATGGGTGAGATTGAAGCAAGACAGTTGGCCCAAAAGGCCAGAAAACTCAGTTTTCATAATTTCTACTAAAATAAGCGTTTGGGATCAGCAGTTACGTGTTTGCTCTTTGCCAAATCAGCTTATATCCTGACAGTTAGATGTATGGAGATGGTGCAACTCAATTTGGAAGTCCATCCGTGTAATCTGTAACTCTATATGTGTGAGGTTGAAGAAAGACAGTTGGCCCAAAAGGCGCACGAATATTTTGCAATTTTTAATCTTTAAAATATGCCGTTTACAAATGTTATAGGCCTACTTGTGTAGAGTGGAAATTGGCAACTTGAACACGAGTTCATTAATAAAAATATGTTGCCGATTTCCAGATTTCCTGAATCCAAAACCATTTTCTAAAAATGTAAATTTCTTCAATTTCCTTAACTATTGAACAGATAATTACACATGAAAAGTGATCGCCCCTAATAAGTGTGGGGTTGGAATGTGTGGATATTGTTAGTGATGTTCATTTTAACAAAGGTTCCGAACTGCTGGGGCTGAGCTGCAGACTTCCTGCCTTTACAATTGAGTGAAACCCGGAAAGACTGGCCCATTTTCCAATAAAACAAAATCACAGCCCATCAGTTTCCCACTACGCGTTTCGCTTTCAGAAATACATCACATATTTTTTCTGTAATAGTAAATCTTTGTGGATACAATCTGTGTAAAATAGTCTTATCAAAAAAATGTACTAGAGTCCTTTTCAGGAATCATTGTTTTCCTTCTGGAAAAATTCCATAACCAGTCTAATTGCGTTTCATAAAAAATATATAAATCAGTGATTAGTATTAGAGAATTTAAGCAGTCTAATAGAAAATTGCGTTTCATAAAACTAAAATGAAGTAGTAATTAGAAATGGTTGGTGACTAATTAAAATATGTATTTTAAGGAGTCTATGGATTATTTGCGTTTCATATAGAAATGTCAGTTACGCACCAAATTGAATACCTTGATTAAATGCTTGTTATTTTTATCAACCTTCCGAGGATGAATAAAGGCTTCGGGAACATGAAAATATGTTGTAATGTTCTTGTAAAAGCATGGATAAATAATAACTAACAATGATTAATAATAATGCTGCGAAGCTACGCCCAAAATCTTAAGTTGACATAAATTTATTTAGCCATGTGTGTAATATACTTAACTTATGGAATAACTTACAGAAAATTGTGTGATGAATCGACGTATTTCAGCCATTCAACGATAAATTAACATTGATGGCCTCACATTATGATTTAAAAGGCGCGCGTTAGAACAGGGAATTCCGCTGGTTGCTAAGTTTTCATTGTGATTCCCTAAGCGCTGAATGCGGCGAACGAGTGTTGCATACACTTGCTTTCTTGCTAGCGCTGTAAAACCCGCTGTTCACTATGACGCGTTTCAAGTCAAGTCCTTGCGCTTTTCTATCGACAGGCGTGTATGCATGACTACAACGCACACAGATCTACGGCAACGCCAACGCACTGCGTCATAATAGTGCTGACGAAACAGTGAATGAGTCCCTGATGTCATGGGGACGGAATTACCCTCAGCTGACAAACTATAATAAAAAAATGTATTCACAAGTGAATGTTTTCACAAGCCAATTCAAGTACTTAATAATCAAAAAATCGGTTCTTGATGTAGATAAAAGACCGAATTTCTCTATTCACTACTTAAAATTAATGTGACACATATCAGACTGCGTTTTTTTATGAAACAAGCCCCAGGGCCTGCCCATTACATAGTAAATTTTCTTAAAAGAATCAACATAATGAATAAAAAAGATTAAATAAATGTTGTGCTTACTTATATCCGTGGTGTATGAAGAACACGATGTCGTATCGGACAAATCACCGTCACCCGTCCGAAAATAGTCAGTCATTTTAAAATTGTGACCATGAAATTATATGATTTAAATTTATAACTTCGGTTCAGCATTTAAACAAAAACAAAGCGATCGCTCACAAAATCGCGATTCTAATCACAATTTTTCATCATATTTCATTCGCAATAAACAAATGACTTTAAAGATAAACGGAAAAATTTTTGGCCTTTCATGTGAGGTTTCATGAAGACGATATAAAAATATTTTCGCTTTTAAATCATCATCGAAAGAACTATAATTTATCGTACAGCTGGATATTTAGAAGATATGCACCCTCTTATTTGGTAATTTTTCATTTTTCTTCTTGTAAATTAAGCTTGACTGTTTAGGTTGTCTGAATAGATAATTGCCGTGAAATTTGTTGTGGTGTCATTTTGAGCCGCCAAACATTACTGGCAACCTCGAACAGAAATCCTGTATATCATTGTTGGAGAGTTTACTCGTCACGCTGCCTATTTTACTTGTTTCACACGTATTTGAAGTTCGGAAAAGTTCTTTGATCATTAATTACATGCTGAGTAGAAATATTATGCTAATAATACCCATGAATATAGATCTCCGTGTTTTCTTGGTTAATCTTGGCAAGATCTTGCGCGGCAAGATTTGACCAAGCTTGATCAAGATAATTTCTTGGTTATGCTTGTCAAGATCTTGGCAAGATTGATCAAGAATCACCAAGATTGGTCGACTAGTGATGTTTCAAAGCATGCATGCATATTTAAAATTCCAATTGAATTCCTTGAATTGATTATTTGTTCGAAATTATTGATCATCGAGATACATTAGCAGAAGCAAACGCAAAAGCGCTTAAACCCACAATCAACAGAAAGTTCGAACTTTCAGAATACAACCGTCTATACAGATACTCGATCGTAAATAAAAATGACATCTTTGCGACACATCACAGTAAAATTTGCAATAAATGGTAGCAGAAAAAAACTAAATAGCAGAAGCTTTGTCATGTTGCTTTTGTTCTTTTGTGAATCGAAAAAAAATTAAAAAGTTTCTGCACATTTAGTTTCTGGACTGGAGATCGATGTTCTGCAGTCACGTATAGAAAATGATCAGATCTCTTGGGATTGTTTGTAAACCTCCGATAGAAGTCTGTTCATATGTAGGGAATGGGTTTCCGAATAAATTGAACATATGTGTGCACACAAAAAAAATGTGGGAACCAGTAAAATCAAATTTGATAGTTCCGATGTTTCCTCGACTTCCTTGTTGGAGAAGAATTCTGAACATTTTTTCATGCACGCAACGCAAGCAGGTAATTCTACGGAAAGCGATGAAATTTCATCTTTTCAGACTATGAAAGAGACAACAAATGTGTAAAATTTCATATAATATATAATGTCTTTAGTTTATTATACTTGTCCTTTTTTGACGCTTCTTTAGGGAACTGTCGATGATGGCCTGAAATGGGTATTTATGGGTTATCTCCCCCACGTTTTCCAAATTTGTCTAAAAGCCGTAGAAATAAGTCAATCGTCACAAAACTTTAACACGCGTAACTGTAAGTGAGGATATTCTCTAGCCATATACCAAGTTTTGGGGAAATCGGAGAGTTTGAATTAGGAGCGATAACTTGAAGTGTAGCGATGCCGGCAGCTCGATGTGACTTGTCAGTGACCTCATCATCGGAGCAGGTGGCACTTGAGGTCAACAAAGTAATTTCCCGACAACTCGTGAAGCGATCACCAGGCCACATCCCTTACACTAACATGCCTTTTAAAAAGGTGTGGCAAAGTGGATGAGACGAAGAGGAAGAGAGAACAATGCACAGACGAGTAGCAATATGATGCGTCGAACAGACGAAGTCAGATCAAGCTGTTGACAGAAATCAGACGTTGGTTAGCCATTGAGGCAAAACATTACAATGTTAATCAAAATGATAAAATGGTACGCATAAAATGGTTATGATGAAGCAGTCGTTCGAACTTTAGCGGAGAGGAGACATTGACGGCATATTCTGAAATCTAACTGAATAACAATATTCTTTAATATGATTCATGAAAGTATAATTGACTTGGATGCAACTATACAAGCAGAGTCAAATTCAGTACGACAATTACATTTATTATGAATAATCGATAATGCAAACAGCATGACATTTCACAAAACAAGGAAACCCATCTTCAAGTCAAGTCATCGATCTGACATCTTTTTATTTATCAATTTAGTTGATCAGTCACTCTGAATCAGAACTATCATTTTATGAGTTAATAGACGAGTCATGTCTGAAGGTCCGGAGAGTACGTAATCAATTTATCAAATATTATTACAGCAAGTACGTTCATATACAAGATTGATATCAAAGACATAACACTACTTATTATGATATGAATAATATCATTGACACTCACCTGTAATCCATAGAAATTGACAACAATAAAACCTCTAGAATGGAAGTTAAGCTTCATGCAATACACAATAGTGGCACATAAATCGCACGCATTTTCACGTAGATACACTTGTCAACGGCTGCATCATTGGATAAGAATCAGTCACATGCGTAAATGTAAGCTTTTAATTGGCTCTTCATGCCCCAACTTAGTTCCCCCGAATGTGCCGCGACCTTGAGTCAATTTCATTCTAGTCTACTTCAGATAAACAATCTATTTCTATGCCTGTAATCAGAGCGAAAATTATAGGATGGTGAAAAATTACAAAGTGCTCCGGACCTTCCGACTCGTTGCGGTATAGTTCGTATGAAGCATAGAAATAGATTGTTTATCTGAAGTTCGCTAGAATGGAAATTGACTCAAGGTCGCGGCACATCCGGGGGAACTAAGTTGGGGCATGAAGAACCAATTAAAAACTTCGATTTACTCATGTGACTGACTCTAACCCAATGATACAGACGTTGACAGGTGCATCTAAGTGAAAATGCGTGCGATTTCCCGATTAACCAAAATCTATGGCACTCCTATAGGAAACGTGCTACGGAATTATTGTAATTTTCCTATAGCGGGTAGTGCTATTGCTATGGAACTCTATTCTATGGCACTGTTGGAATGTTTTGTCCCATTGAATTTTGGGGAACTTTGATCCTATTGCCTGTGGGACTAATTTGTCCCATAGACTTGTGGGAAATCCTGTCCTATCGAATTTCGGGAAATCCTGTTCTATCGAACTTCTGTCCCATAGAATTTTGGGAAATTCAGTTTTCATGGCAGCTCCTAATGCTACAGCGTGTCTAAACCTTTCCGCGACATACTGACGCTTTATGTGATCATGATTGTAAAGAATAATCAGTTTAGTTTAGCAATTGTGATAATGTCAATTTAAAGACAACATGCATGAAGTATTTGCACTTTTCACTTTCGATCCCCTTGACATGTCGGTGAAAGTCCGACCCAGATTTCAAAAAAAAAATAGTTTGAGAATGAAACACACTATGGAGCATTATTTTTTAGCTAATTTCATGATCATTCACAAAACGCCATTAAATTCAAAAAACAGCCAATGATTTTTGATATCTTCTCTTTTTTAGCCGTTTGAACACTTGCTTCGATGAAAAGTTTCTCAGAAATCATTCACCATATTTCTTTCTCTTCCATTGGGAAATGTAGTAGGAGTTGATCTGCAACAAACAGGAAATACATTATAAATATGCGATAAATGATAAGTTGATGATGGAACATAGACGTTCTGGATATAGGCAGATAAACTTCATTTAAATGAAAAATGTTGCAAAATATTGCAGTTGAAGAGTATTTGATAATTGCCATGTTTCTTGTATTGGAGATTTATATTATTAATATAGGATTATATAATGCAAATGCGCCCCGCTGTGATCTTGCAGATGAAAAATATCGCCAGAAGTTTCATTTTACTTGTTTATTGTCACAACTGCTTTTCGTCTGCTCTCAGTAGTTGTGACACGCAGAATGAATCAAACTGATTGAAACATGATTCCTGCTAGAATATCGATCAGACAATGGTCCTTTCTTTTTATTCAAGTTGTCGAAGCACTTCTTTTCCTATTAGTAATTTTTCTGCATATATACTTTTTAGCTACTACTTATTCATTTCGTGATTGCCTGTCCATTGCTTGATCGATACTCTAGCAGGAATCATGTTTCAATTAGTTTGATTCAGTCTGCGTGTCACACCTAGTGAGAGCAGACAAATAAACTTTTGACAATAAGTAAGTAAAATGAAACTTTATGGAACATTCGACTATATTGGTTTCCATGCATGCATGCATGCGCATATTCAAGGTGTAAGTATGTAAAGTTATTGTCTTTTCTAACTTTTTATAAGCATCTTGCGATAACTGGTAGAATTTTAGATTTAAAAGCGCTGCTATCATTAGAGACAAGATTTATGCTCCTGAGCTTTCACCTACTAAAACCTCATCAGATAAAAAGGAAAGAGGTTAAACTTATTAGGGTGATTATCATGTTTGTATTAAAATTCAAGTGTGAATTTTAATTTTAATAAATAATTAAAATAATTTTAAATATTATGGACCATGGATTCAAGCTTCATAGATAATTAAAATACTGTGGTGGCGGTGATATTAGATTTCTGTCATTACATTTGGTCCATACATGCTTATTTAGAGAGGAACTCATCATCCTTATGAATAGATTCTCTTCTTTGTTTCTTTGAAAAGTCGGTCACCTCACTTTGATGGGAATTGTAGCATGTGAATAACAACGAAAGGGTAATCATGGCTAGTACATATTTAATCTCAATAATACATTAATGGATCACGCATACTTAATTACATGCATGCATAAAGACAAATATAGGAAGCATCACTTATTTGCTGGCGATCGACACACACTCTCAATTGTAGAGTCTCTCGTTTTAACGATCTATTTCTTCACTTATTCAATTAATCAATTAATAAGATTTGATGATGTAAAACCGAAATATAATTATAAGCACAAAGTGGACAGAAGTATCTGTCGAATGTGCTAACTTATAAGCTAAGATAAGCTCGTAGTATTCACTGCTTTGATGTGTTTTATATCATTATTCATCATGCGCTATTCCCACAATGACCTCCACAGTGGGAGATTTTTAACATCTATTTCAAGATTGCATCCCGATTCCCGACAATGCTGTTAATTTCAATTCCGGTCTCACCAATATAAATAAATACCAATTTTGTAATCTCGTTCGCGGTGCTTGAATGTTTTATCATGAATGCCAATCCCTCCCTATGTCGGCGCGCTCTGTTCTTATCTTACCTGTTAACTTCATTTTTATCTTTCAGTGACACGTGTAAATGCCTGCTCAATTTGATTCATTTCATGATTATGAAAATCTGAAGGAAGATGGAAAGCTCGATTAGCTTTCTCTCATTACTAGTGTCACTTTTACTATATTCGAAAAATGGATACTTTCTCGTAATTATTTCCTTCCTTCTAAGAGAATTTCAAATAAAATATTTATCTTCTTTATCATTTAAAAGTTCTTTGATGCAAAGCGACATTTTCCTATCACACACGGAAAGGGGCGGTCACAGAAAATTCCAGTGGGGGGGATTAAATTTAATTGTTCCAATCCTCAAACAGAATAAAATGTGAAATAATCAGCAAATGTCATAAGTTATATTGAATTGCCTGTTTTAAATTACATTTGCATGTATATGTTCATTTAAATGAGATGCCATCATTTGAATTATCAGAGTTAGGAAAACGAAATCCGTTAATTAAGCACGATAGAATATGTGTAAAGCACTTGGTCAACTTTCTTGCATCACAGAGCTGATGGGCAGAACATCTGTTAATTCAAGTGCATCATGTAGGATACGCAATATCACAGCGGGTCATCAACATCTGAGATGCCTAGGATAAACAAACCTATTGCGGAGGCCGCTACATTCCTTGGTTTTACATGTCTTTAAGTTGATAAGCTCTAAATCAGTGATATAAGCGGAAATGATGTAACGAGATAGAGTTCGTTTCGCCGTCCGACTTTTGTACTATTTCAGTGCAGATATATTGCCAAATTATTGCTTGGAAGCTAAAATGTAGAATTTGCTGATGTTAAATTGATAAATTGAATGTTCATATTTTGTATCACAATACTTTGGGCTGGTGGGGGGATGCATCCCGGCATCCCCCCCTTCTGACCACCACTGCATACGTAAAACGCTGCTTGATAGTGATATATTTCCTATCAGAACAACTAAATGTCGGAATTTACACTCCTTTATTTAAGGCGGCCGTCTTGAAATGTATTAATAGATGAAAAGTATTAATTTAATAATTGCAGGATCACAGAACTGAATCCTAGTCCTGATCTTATTAGTGATATTCATGTGGAAAGATATCTTTCATCAGACTCTGGAGCAGGATATTAAATATGAAAATCCGCAAAATCTGAACCATCCAGAAAAGTGCATGAAAATATGAAATTCTTTCAAAATTATGTCTGAAAGCAACTAAATGAAATTAAATAATTTTGGGTCCCAAAGTCCTGGGAGACTTCAAGCCATGTGCTGCTGACTTCGCAACTCTCCCCAACTCCCAGTCAAAATATTGCGTAATCAAATTAGCAAGGGCTAACCTTAGGCGAAACACAGTTAATAATGAATTAAATCACAAATCAAACTATTCAGTAAGTAAAACCAATGTGAAAAATAAAAAATAAAACACAAATGTAAATGTTGAAAATATTCAAATGGTAGGTAATGAAAAAAAGTACTGTGTAAATATAAGTGAGAAAAAAAATTGATGACTTACTCGAGAACTCCTGCCTGTCTGCCACACTGTGTGTTGGGCAGTGTAGTAATTGCGGAAATTGCTTATATGTATTGACAAAACTTAATCTGCAGGTCTGGTCGCCCAGCTGCTTGCACATGTCAATTGCGTCAGAATGAAATTAAATGCTTTGATTGAGGAGAAGATGAAGTAGAAGATAACGATAAGTGTAAAGAATTTGATCCCTCAAAAGGACCCATGTGGCGTTCCCTACAGGTTAAAGGAAATAACAACTACAACAGATTACCTAATTGAAAAAATGTGCAATTGAGGTCATCAGCAAGAACTTAGGTAAGGATTCGCGTTTCGGCCCCTACTCCTGAACGCTCAAACTCACCCAAGCGGGGCCCTGCTATATGAAAGCAGCCTCGAAATTAATTATCGAAATCAATGAAAGCACGCACAATTATTAAGAAGCTGCTTAGCAGAAAAATATCCGTATTTCAATAAAGTTTCACTATGCTTATGCAGCTGCTTCTCAGCACTTTGCTTGAGATCTACGCTGTTATATCCTCTCTTAATGAGAGTAGTAGCTGTACGATTGACTTTTTGGATGAAATCTTTTTCCAATGTACAGATGCGCCCATATCTTAAAACTTGTCATACACATATAACATACACACATAATAACACATACTCGTATAAAATTAGTTCAAGCCATTCACAATTGATCTGACAATTGATTACAGGTTTTAATTTTCGAACTAAAATGGATCCATTTGTCTTCAGTTTTGATAATATTTTTTACAGAGGTCAATATTTTGATAAAGAACATTTTTTTAAACGTGGAGTTATTCATATCGATATGTGATTGATATAGATGTGAATCATTGCTTAATCTCAATGTTTTTAACAAGTAGGTACACAGAACTGATTTTTAACACATAATTTCCATGCTTGCAAATATCATTTCCTCTTCGTTTTTTCCTTCTTCATTTCTATGAAGAAAAATGTGATTTTTTTCAAAACTTGGATTGGCAGTATAAAGCGGCCTCGTTCACATCAGAACAAAGAAATTGAAACACTTCTCAATTAGCTATCTACAAGCACCAAACATGTCAAGCAACAAATTTGATCTAAAAACATTAGCTATGGCAAAAACGAGCCAAACTAAATATAACAAAAAGATTAATATCTTGATTTGAAATTTAAAGCCTGCAGTCAATACCTGAGTCGAAAGGCAAAGCCTTAGACACTAATCACCATATCTTTTGCATCTAGCTCTTGAAATGATTTATTGATCTTTATGAAATGAAATTAGCTCTTGAGAATAAATCAAAATACAAACACACTTTTGAATAATTCTTTTACTATTTCCAATACTCATTAAAAGTAAATTCTCAGAAAAATACATTAATTTAGCACATTGGATTTGCTGATACGCACCCGCATTGACAACTCTATCAACGGTGCTTAAAAAAAATTTGTTACTTTTATATGAAAGAAAGACATGTCTGATCTTTAATCATGCTATTATAAAAAGATTGTTGAAATTAGTCGATCTGAGATGAATATATATGTACGAATTAATGTTGTAACAGAGAAATATGACTATAACACACTATCTATCGCAAAATGTTATGACTGAACTGGAATAATTACAACAATAATAATCTACCTAAAGTTGGGAGGTAGAATAATTAAATATTGAGTTGCATCCTCAGTTGAAAATAATTGAAGCAGATCTGAATAGCTGCTATTTCATCCAAAATCAGGAATCATCAGCAGGCCTAGTTCACATCTCTCAAGATCGACACAATTCCCTATTTAAGGTTGCAGCCATGCCTGGGAAAATTTGGGATTTGCAATTAGCCAGTTAGTGAAATTTCGATTCATTAAATATCACTGTAAACACACTGCTGGCAAATCGCCTAAGTAAGTGCGCCTGCAATAATTAATAATAACTTCTTTTTGCATACACAATGTAAATAGAATAATTAAATATGCCTATTTAATTTTTAATATTGAAAACAATGTTTTCTTATTCCATGTGCATTGTGTTTGCAAAAAGCAGTTTTTATATTAAATTTTATATTATCATATTAATTATTGCAGGTGCAGTAACTTAGGCAATTTGCCAGCAGCAGTGTGTTTAAAGTGATATTCTATGAATGCCCGTCGAAATTTCACTAACTTGCTATTTGGAAATCTTAGAATCTTTAGAATTAACAGTGGAGTCAACCTGATGGAATACATGTCAAAGCTTTTGAAAATGAAATTAAATAACGATTTTCTAAATGATAGCTAAAAGACAAAAAATAATTGAACTATAATTCTTTCAGATAGTAGTGTATAAATTGTTAGAACACCGAGGACTTGATAACTTACTTCATGATTCGAGGATTTCACCAAACGTGGATTTCTCAGAAGACGCAGCAGACTCGTTGAAAGAACCCGATCAACCCTAACTGAAATTTAAAAACATAATCAAAATTGTTTACTTAAAAACTTTGCGTATAGCATTGGATGATATTTGCACAGCTGTTTGAAGTAACTGCTAGACCCCTAGATAACTTACGATGATATGCTTTGGCCAGTGAGAAAGCTATGAAACAAGCGGAATCAAAAGATATACCCGGAATCTAAAATAAGAAAAATTCTGTTATAATTTCGATGTAACTAACTGCTGCATCATTTAAGTGATTACAGCGTATCTTCAAGACTTATAGCATAGATGTATGCGTAGGACTTCGCTTAGAAAGTTCTACGATTTTTTAGTTAATATCCTGAATAATTAAATCTAAATAAAATATTCAAATTTGCAATAATTTTTGTGCTGTGATAGCACACATCGCATAGCACTTGAACGTATTGTTGAACTGGCTACTTTACGCATACGACAATAGAGCGAGGAATAGATAAGACTGTCTACATAAATCTTATAATACAGTAGTTCTAGTTCCTACCTCAAAAAATCTAAATAATTGCATAATTCAATAAAACAGTGCGTGAATGAATTGCTGAAACAATGAGGACTTGATGATTTGACTGATGGACTATACAAATGATAAATTCGTTTCAATTGAACTTACTCCATTGGTTTGATGGTTGAGACAAACCGGATAAGATGATTAATTCAACAAACGAAGGATTTTCATAAAAATACGAGACACTGAGACACGACCAAAGGATGTGATTAACAATGACTGTTGCACATGCCAAAAGCATCTGAAATTATACTGAACATGCAAATGTTGCAATATCATTGGACAAAGTCAGATTACGGAGTCAAAACTGTCGCTGCGCGTTTGCTTCTTTTGGATAGCTTCTATGGCACTCATATTTTCCCACTTCCAGTGCAATTGGATCCAATAGAGTTCGATTGAACGTTAAGGTGTGCTATGGCACTCCCATTGCGTGTCATAGAATACCATAGAGTGCCATTGAATTTGGTTAATCGGGTTATGTGCCGTTATTGTGCATTGCATGAAGCTAAATTTCCATTCTAGGGGTTTCATTGTTGTCGATTTCCATGGTATGGAGTGATTTGTCTATTTCGTGATGCAACTGTTTGCATCCGTGATTACTATTTATAGCAGTCAAAATCAAATGATTATAATCAATCGAAAAACTTGTCAACCATTATCTGTAGATGTCTGGCTGACCCTGCAATCAATAGAGTTAGCGAATACACATTTTCTATGCACACAATAGAGTGCGTTATATTTTTTTGAAGCAAACGGCTGCACCAATTGTGCTTGGTCGTGGATATCTAAAGCATTTGGTTATGATTCGATCGCTCAATCAACTGGCATGGCATTATCATCAATAGACAACCTCGACAAATTTCAGTTATCTATATTTAAAGTGGAAAGCATTACGGTAAGTCACTGAATCAGTAATCAAGAATTAATCTGCTTCCATTCACACAAGAGAACAGTTTTAGGTATCTATGAGTTTTTAGGATTCCCTTATTGCCGTTGCTCGTTGAATATATTTTGATAGTGATTTCATCTGCTGAAGACTTCGCTACACTTAACGTTATCGTCTCTGATGCAAGATGTACTTGTCTGATCTGCATAAAATTTGTAGGCTATATAGGTAGAAAATATGCTTAAGGACGTGTACCCGAAGTTTGGTGGTGACGATTGATTCATTTTTGCAGATTTCAGACAAATTTGAAAACCTGGAAGGGGGAGATAACCCATAAGTACCCACATAATTTTAGCGAATTAATTATATAATAATTAATTATTATTATTATATATAATATATATATAATTATTATTATATATTAATTATTAATACAATAATCTGTAATCTTCATCAGAGATTTCTTCCCCAGTCAAATCTGATGTAAATTCTTTCTTTTCAGGCAGTGGTGTTTCTTGCAGTGTTGTTTCACATGTTGCGTATGAATAGGGAAAAAAGCCTTTAGTCTTAAAAAATTCGTCATCTTGACATTTCATCCTTCTGTCGTGTTTGATCTCTGGCAGCGTGTCAACTAACTTCGAGAGAGATGTAGGTAAAATTTTGAATGAGTTGAAGAATCGTTTTGTCTCGCAGATGTCCTTGTTTGTAGCGGTGTTTGTTGACACTTTTAATTGAGCAGAAAGCTTTAAGTATTTCTCACGTGTGGCAGGTATTATCCTTATGTTCCAGTCTTTCATAAATCCATTTGCACGTGTGCAGACAAAGTGACTATCAAAGCCGCTGAAGTTGTGAGTAACAACTGTGATAACATTTCGTGTGAGCTTCAAGCGAGAGTAACATAATCCACATAGGGCGCTGCGATATTTCCCAGTTATGTAACAATGATCCCGGACTTTGGCAACCTTTGTTCCTGAAAAGTCTATATTACAACGAGAACAGTTTGCCTCGGCCACAGATAATGTCATTTTATTTCGTGCGATGTCTTGAATCTCTGAGTATGAAGCTTTGACTAAATTATCAAGGTGCTTAAAAAATTCAATCACGCAACTCTTCCAAACCAGGTAAGTGCCTTTTCTTTATCATTTCTCTCTTGAAAGTGGTCATACCATACCGTGTAACATGAAGCAGATATGGGTTGATGAATCCTGTTTTCAGGTTCTATGATACTTTCAAAATAAGCGTAGCAAACAGGAATCCGTGATAGCTCACTTTGGAAATTTACGAATTTACACGAGTGTCTTAGGCATAATCCGTATTTGTAATTTACCTTTAGAACAAAAAATTGAGTTGAAATTTTTTTTTCATAATATAATGCATTCAATTTGCGAATACCACAATTGTGCCGATACCCATTATTATTTACTAGGAGAAGATTAACGGTTCGTTTTCCAACAAAATATGGGTCATTATACCGTTCACCCAAAAGTTATTTTTTCATAAACGTGAATGTTTATTTTTACATCGTTGTGCTTCTCAAATTTACTGATGTCACTTATCTTTACCGGAAATGATATGTCTTTAAATTTCAATTCGTTATAATACTTCTTATATTTACTGAGTCGATGACGATTAGCTGTTATTTGATCATAATAAAGAATGGATAGCACTACATAAGGCCCCAGTCACACTGAAAGCAAAGCAAACACGAGCGTCCCGAGCGTCTCGAGCAAACGTATATCCGCAAGCTTTAATCGCTCTGGTTTGCTTTGCTCGCAGTGTGGCAGTCAACAACTGCTGTAATGATGACTTTATATTTGCTGCTAGACGTTTTGCTCGGAAGCGGTTGGAAAAGCTCGCAGTGTGGCTGAGGCCTAACGGAAACATTGACCGTCAGTACAATCCACATTGATTATTGAGGATCTTCGCTTCAATTTCTGTGGAAGCTGATAACACGAACTACCACTCTGATCCAGATGACACATATAGGAAATTCTACTTCAATGACGCTGAACATCACATAATTGCTGCATCGTTGGTTAAAGTTGTCTATATTATCTACTAGTGATGATATACATGTATGCCTATCAAACCATGTGTCGAAGTCATAGACGAAGTCACTAGGTAATGATGAGAAATAGAAACCATCTAATTCGTCTTCACCACTATTCTGTAAATTTGAGTTGATAAATTGCAGATGAGCTATCATTCCTCCACGGACTCGTGCTCCATCCAGTGAAGATTCGAAATGTGTTCGCAGTTGTTCGCGATTATCAATCAAGAATTCCATGAGATCCACTAGCCATGAGGTTGGGGTAAGAGAGAGAACTCATGGCATACCTCCAAACGCCGTTCCTGCATCGTTCAGTGACATGATTTACTGATTAGGTTAACTGTTTTCAACAGCTTAAAAACCAGACGGAGAACTATAAAATCAATAAATCAATTTCGATGGAGATATTATTGTTTATGTTATGAAATTAAAAAGAATACGATGAACACAGTATTATTTCTCATCAGTTATTAGCAGATTGCTTTGTGTAATTTTATACACTACTTCATTAATTTGACAATTTTCAGTCTAAGTGTCAGTTATAAGAAACCTTTTTGACCAAGATAAACCATTATTTGATTAGAGTACAATTTACTTATGACCAGTCAGAATGCAAAACCAAAACAAAAAGTTCCAGTAAAGATGCTATGATTTATGAAAAGATTGAAGCTTTGCGGCCGTTATATAGCCAATATGTTCCACCATTACGTGACGGCACACATCACTATCTAACGCAGAAGAGCATGCGAAAGTGTTATTAGTCATTGAGGGCTGACATCTGGATTTGGATGTGATCTTTGTTGTGTTTCGATCGATGGGCTGTATGTCTGATGCTATTTTTTAAATGTGTCAAATCTCTTTGGAATGCTGTAATTTCCATTTTGAAATGCGTAGCATCGGTGTTGTGTTTCTGTGAGTCACTTTTATATCTTAACATGTGCTCTACTGTTGATTTGTGTTCTTGTTGAAGTGATGAGACCTGTTGTTGTAGATGTGTTATTTAAGTATGTCGCCAGTGTTGTGTTGTGTACTCACTTCTGATTTCTTTATCAGCTCCTCCCTCGCACAATTTAGATCGATGCACAGGCTTGAAAGGCGTGCTCGCAGACTGTCATTCTCAGTGTTGAGAACACTCAGCTGTTCCTCGAGTGAGGCCATTATTCTCCTCTGTCTTCTTCTTTTTCTTCATGATTCTGCTTCGCTTCCTTAACGACTTGGCGGTGAGTGCAATGGGGGAATTTGCCACAGCGTATTTTCTGAGCTCTCTTTTAACATGCTGATCATCAAAATCGATGAACCTATAAAACATCAGCGATATCGTGAAGTTATCACAAAATCATGAACTTTTTGTTTGAAAATTTTTGGTTCCAACTTTTTCATCAAAAATGTTTATGTTTGGTATCCTCTGAATCCTTACGATGTGGGGAGTGCGAATATGTAAGTTATATTCACATAAGGTAGATAGTTCTCTTTCAAACTTCTTCAATGTTTTTTCTCATTTTCGCAAAAGTAAGCAAACAATGATGGTAAACAATCGGAAACTGTTGTGAGAGATCAAAGACAACTCGTTCACCTTACATGGCGTCTGTTTACTTTTGCGAAAATGGGAAAAACATTGAAGAAGTTTAAAAGAGAACTATCGACCTTATGTGAATATAACTTACATATTCGCACTCCCCACATCGCAAGGATTCAGAGGATACCAAACATAAACATTTATGATGAAAAAGTTGGAACCAAAAATTTTCAAACAAAAAGTTCATGATTTTGTGATAACTTCACGATATCGCTGATGTTTTATAGGTTCATCGATTTTGATGACCAGTATGCCAAAAGAGAGCTCAGAAAATACCATTTCTCCCCGTGCCTGATTCATTATCCTACTCACATGTTTTCTTATTGAAAAATTGCGATTTGCAAATTGAGTGATTTTCATGTTTTGAGCACTGCCCAGCAAATGGAGTTACGGATACAAGTCCTATATAGCTCATTTAAAAGCTCATAATGCAAGCTCTCGAATGATGTATGGCATATTGATATGCGACACGATCGGAAGACATAGGAATCGATTGAATTTCAGTGACATTCAGGTGGTCCGTTTTTTATGATCAGCTCATAGTTATTTATTCTCCTCTAGAATACACAAACAGTTCAAGAGCGAGTCAATGAGAGTGACCACAAACTGCTTTGGTCCTAGTTTGAACACATCATTTAACCTCAGTAGATAGAGCTGCCGGACAATGCAGCCTTTGCTTCGATCCAGCGGCGGCTTTATCGATCATGCCCTTCATGCTTAGCTTTACATGGTATTTTGTCTCATTCTCCACACTTAGTCGACCTTCTTAACCATAGGAAAAGTAGCGTTTTTTATAAACTAGGCAGTCATTTTTCAAGCTTTCATTAAATTCAACTATTATTCTCTGATCATATTATTATGATATTAAAGTCACACTCAAATAGTACTTATTGAGTGGCTAACTTATTCCATCTCATGCCATCACAGAGATGGATTCTTCGGTCGCTGTTACTCTAGAGGTAACGCGGTTCTTTTCTATTCATTGCATGGAATGGCAGACAGATGTCGAGAGAGTCGTCTCCCTTTGTAATACGTGAATGGCCGAGCGCGCGCAATGCGAAAGTAAAGCTGTGCATTTTTATCGTCGCGGAATGACGATTTTTTCATTCTACCAATTTTGATGCGAATGTTGTGATATCTTCCAATGCTTTAAGAAATTATTCGCAGATATTGTCATGGACAGTATACCCACATTGTATAAACTGAAGTAAAATTATTTTGCTAACGAGCCATCTAACGTGTCATTTTGGCAGAAAACCTCAATTGTGGTAAAATGATGCAAATGAAACACCTAAATTTTATCATGTCATTCAATTGAAGAAGTCTGTTCTCTACCAAACTTATTCCTAAAGATAAGGAATGTTGCCCCAAAGCCCTCCTTTACAACTACGCATTGCCGATTAGTCGTCAGTTACTCTGAATTTTAAAGACATTGAGCACTTTCAATTGTCATGGAATGACGTTTTGGGTTTCCTACAAATAACTTTATTTTTTTCACGACATTGTTATACCATGAACACATTGAAGTAATTACAGGACAACTGATGTCATTAGGGTAGTTTTTACGTTGATGTGCAGCATCTGGATGCTATATGGCTGCATAGGCTTTTACTTGTAGGCCAACAAAATATTCATAAACATTGGAATTATGTCATTTTACTCATTTGAAAAAATCTGCTCTCTATGAAACTTTTTCTATTAATATAGTCAGCAAATGATACACCAGAGTCATTCTCTACAACTATATATTGATGATTACATGTCAGGCACCTTAACGTTTGAAGAAATTGAAGATTTTTAATTGTCATAGAATGACGAAAATAATGTCATGCAATGACGTTTTGGGTTTCCTAAAATTTACTTAACATTTTATCACAAAGTCGCTATACAATAATAACATTGAAGTGATTACACGATAGATGATGCTATCAGCTCAAAGTTTGCATTGATTCATGCACGATCATCTGGATTGTATGCGGGTACACGATCTGTTTATAGGTAGGCCTGCAACCCTGCATTAAGTTAAAGAGAATGAAGTTAGGATCGAGCCAAACTGTGTATCCGAGCAAAATAGCATACCGACGCAACACATGAAAATTTTCTTCCTAATCTTCGATTTAATCTCTCATCAAAAGAATAAAGGAAATCAAACCAATTAATGTAAGATTCAGGCGCAATAAAAATCGATATACTAATCATCATCAGGCGTTTTCATAATTTTCGTTGCTGAATGAACAGCGCATTGTCTTTGATGTTGAAGAGTCTGCCAACTCGTGAGATTCGGTCACCTAATGAATGGATTTTCTAAGTGAAGTAGAAGTCGATCTCCTCTATCAAATCTATACGAAATGCAATATAATTAGGCCAATAGTTGTGGTGAAAATATCTGTCTCTCACACCTGATTGAAATGATGCACGCCTTCGTGACGGAATAGCTTACGCACACATTTGTTATTCTTCAGTTGCATGCCGAGGACATGTTCGTTCTTTATATTTCTATGCCTCCTAGCTGCTTCTTTGCTTCAATATTTTCCTCGCTCCTGCGTAGTTGACTTTGATTCTATACCTGCTATAGGCTTCTTAATCATCACGTGAGCCTTTTTTCGACCATCTTAGTCTTCAATTGATCCACGTTCTTCCCATTTCAGTCAGTTGAATCGCATTTGTCGTAACGAGAGTTATAGAGGTATTATGACCACTTTGGAATAGCCTATAAAGTTGAATGAAAAGCCAGCTTGAAATTTAAAGAATGAAATTGAGCTAGAAAATGTCGAGTGCACGGGATATTTCTTTCTGTCCACACATGACACGTACTAGTCATGTCAGTCGTCTGTAGTATGCACACTGTCATTTGAGTTTCATACAGGCTTGATTTGAGTCTGAAAAAGTCACTTGTAGTGTCACAAAATGATGCGCCATTCCGCGACAACAATTGCTGTCGTGGAGTGACGACTTTAATTTTCCTTTAAATGACAAATGCGTCAGCTAGCTGGACAACTGGTATGGTCTTTGGCATTACAAATATTTAAAGTAATCAGGTACCGTATGTAATATAAAGCAATTGCCTTGATTATAAACGATACTATTAAAAAATAGTTAAATATCGTCGTGGAATGACGATATTCGACTAAACCTTTCAGCCGGCAATTTTATGAAATCAACCTGCCTAATACCAGACAACTTGATGGTCGGTGGTACAAATAATTGGCATTGTTTATTGGGATGAGTGTATGTCAGCATTTTACAACATTACAAAAATTTGATATTTTTAGATTTTTATTCAAAAAAACTGGGTTGCTGCAAAAAATCTGAAAATCGGTGTTGCCGGATATTTAAACAGAAATCTTTCACAAATTATGGAAATATGGATCAACGAGCATGAATTAGTAGCACAATTGAGCAAAATCTCGATGTTCTAATTTTTGCCCTAAATTTTTGCATCAAAATAAAATTCTACAGCTGTATTAGGGAACACACGAGCTGTCGTTGTCACATTGAAGACTGAACATCTGCCAAGTGTACAGTGCCCATCTTAAATTCAATGTTTCTCCCCGACAAGTTAATCAAATGGAAATATTAGTCACATCGATCGACTCACCACGATCTAAATTTACTGAGTGTGTACGATCAATGCGGTGTCAATAGTCAGAATTCAGACTTGAATTTGCACTACGCTCAATGGAAAATTGGCTTTGTATAAAGTGAACATACAATATACCGAAATCATCCAAAATATTCCGAACATTCAAATTTTAAATAGCTCTCACACCAAAAGTTTTGTGCCAAATTTTTTTTCCTTCCGTCAAAAGTTGCATAATACGTAGACAGTAAGCTACTAGAATTCTGGTGGCCATAGCTTGCTTAGTTTAAAAGATATTCAAAAAATTCGCCAGGGAACGAAAAACATTTGCAATAAGAGGATTGCAAAGAATTAGCACGAAGTTACTTGCGGAACATTGCAATATAGCTTTCTACATCACCTGAATGATTGCTTACTCTAATTTCCATGTCGACCATTCTGCCGCAAATCCAGAAAAACCAATAACTTTCCCTTCACACATAATTAAAATGATCATTTACTTATTGTCTAGGATGGGACCAGTGCCGGTGACCGCATCCTAGAGGGCATGTCAAGAAGCTTGCCCGTGCCCACACCGTTGCCCGCATTGTTCGCAATTTAGTTATCGCTCCTGAGCTTAGTATGTCAGGTTTCTAGTTAACATTGTTTTTTTCCGAGAAACGTGGAAGCCGGCAGCAATACAGGATGAGGAAACATGATCAGATAAAGACATAAGTACATATAACAAATAATCTTTATACAAGACAAATAAGCTTGCGATATTTGCGATATTGGTAATCACGCCCTTATCAATCTCTAACATTTAAGACCTTTAGGGTTTTTTTATGTTGGTGCAATTAGGCCCGCATGCACCAACCGCGCATAAGTTTAAGCCCAACATCGAGTATTCCTCCATGATATTCTTTAATATGTGCGCCATATGGCTCTTGAAATCTGTGTGTCTTCCAAGCTCCATCCGGTTCCTCTTCTTGTCTGACAGTACAACAGAAAACACATTTTTGCAGACACTTTGTTTCGTAGTAGCCATAATAAGGTATACATCATTCTGTGTAATTCTCATTTTCGGCCGCGTCCCCTGCAGCTCGTTCATTCTGGCGGCCGGACTAATTGGTCTTTTTATGCCACCTACTTGGGCTACAATCATGGTTCTACTTTCACATGCTATCTCATCTTTACCATACAACTCTGTAGAATTTCCTTACTTCGTGTGCTGCTTACGGACCCACTCAGAATAATGATGTTCTCATGGGTAGTATTTGTAGCATATTAAGGTCATTAATACATTTAAGGTCATTATTTTGTGATGCTGCGTTCGCGCAACTTTGAATTGTTATTTTGTTAGCTGCTTGTATTGTGTTTCTGCGATCGTAATCGGTTTCAAGTACCAATGCTTGCTTGCTTAGTCCGTGAATAGCCTATCCGTCCATCAGCTAATATTTGATTGTTGTTTATTGTTGATCAGTTGACCATGGGTCATTTTAGTGATCTTTGATTGTTAGATGGACTACTATCAGGGTGATTGTCAAAACGTTGCACCCATCGAATGACCTGCATATTGTTATCATGAGTTGACATTGTTTTCTTATATCCTTACTTTGATTGTAGTTGGAGCTACAATGTCTGTGAAGAATGTGATCATTGGTGCAAATGGGTTTATTGGAACAGCTTTTGCAAATCGACTTTGTCAGTTAACCAAAGTTCATGTCGATCCGGACAACCAACTTCCTATCTCTAATGTAACTCTCATTTGTAACAGGAGTGTTGAGTATTTTCAGCAACATCCTGTCATTTCAAAACTCCCCCATTTTGAAATCATCAAAGCTGATTTGAGAGATGTGGAGTCGATGAAGAAAGTAATCGAACCAGCAGATAGAAATCAACAAGTAGTTGTGTATCTTTTTGCTGCTGTTCTCAGCGGTGATGCAGAAAAAGATTTCAATCTTGGAATGGACGTGAATCTTCAAGCTCCTATGTTTCTGCTGAATGCAATGAAGGTGGTCGGAGAGCGTGTGGGAAAACCACTGAAATTGGTTTATACCAGCTCTGTCTATGTGGCTTGCATGAATGAGGAACAGCTGAGTCGACCACTTACTGAAGAAAGATTTCGACTTTCACCTGCTTCTTATGGAATTCAGAAGGCTTGTATGGAACTATTGATATGTGATTATTCCCGTAAAGGATATGTAGATGGTCGAGTTGGACGCTTGTCAGCCATAATCGGCAGACCTGAATCATTCAATTCGATTTCGGCTGTATTTTCAATGATTTTCACTCAACCACTTACTGGAAATGACTACAAGGTGAGTTCGAACAATCTGTACGCATCTCTAAGTAAATCACAGTTTATATGGCTTATCAATGTGATATGTATGCCACTTAATGCCACTTGCAACTTAATAAGTCAAATCGAGGTGAACCGGCCGACGGCGTACCTAGCGAATACTTTGGATCTCTCATAATATTCATCATTACAGGTGAGGCATTTTTCCATGCCTTTGGTGTTGTGTTGGTGGTATTCTGACATCAGGAAGGACTCTACATCGATGAAGTTAATCGTACAGCGAAATTGTGAAATTTACTTTAACTTGACCACGATACAAAATTTCCCAATTGATCTATACTTCATGAATTCCAGCTTTCATGCATTCAGGGAATTTATTCGGAATTTCTGAGATTCGCCAGAAGATGCAATAAAAATAGGAGGGGTAAGGTGGTAGGGCTAGGGGTTAAGGTATGTGAGCCCCTACGATGGAATGACGTCTTCATGAAGTAGCCCATGGTCCCGACTAAAGACAAAACATCTTCATGATGCGTTGCATGAGACCCCTCTGATCACAAGGCATTACAAATGATGTTATCCATGCCGCTACGGGATTTTATGTTTCCTTGGTACGTTTTTTGGCTCTTAAGTAGCTCCATCTCTTATACCGTATAATCGATCGTCATAAAATTTCATGTAAAGAAATTTATACTTGAAATAATGTGTTAGACATTATGAGAAAAGCTGACTACGCACCAATTAATGACGGTTTGTTGCAAAAAGTTCATAACAATCGATTTATGTATAGATTCTAGGAGAATGATGTCTGGTTTGGGCTTACTCGCAATTACAGGCCGATTAGAGCTTGTTTGCAGAAATTCTGCATGCCGGTGCATTATTATTATGAGCATATTATTTTTATTATATTCAAGAAATTTTATTATTATTGTTCGTCTTCTTCTTTATTTTAAATACATCATTGGCAGCAATGGCGATTAATTTTATAAAAACCACGTGCACAATTAGTCAGTGTAGGCATGTGTGATCAAGAATCAAAGCGTAGGGGAGGGTGGGGCACATTGAACCACCAGCATTTTCTCCGAAACTTAAATATTGGAAACTTTGTGATTTAAGACATTGTTTATTGTAACAAATAAACATGATTCCTCTGATAATGTCAATTGTTTATGCTCTCCATCAATATTTCCGCAGGATTTCCCAAAATTTCAATAAAGAAGACAATTTTCAGAAAATCTGAACTTTTGTTTTAATGTAGCCAAAACTTTGCGTATATTATCAGCATTTTTCTCAAGTATTCTTTATCAGTTTCAATACTCTATTAGTTAAAAACTAATTGAGTGAAGCCCTATTTGCACACGAGCACGTTTTTAAAAAGTTAAGTATCGTTCATGGAAGTTACCCATGACTGGAGGGAAGGGGGGGGGTGACCGAAAGTTGTCAAAAGTTGACGAAAATTAAGGGAGGGGGTGAGATCTAATGAAAAGTTGACGTCAGTTTTTCTGCTAAAAATACAAAAATACTCACCATTACATGCACATTGCACACTGACTTCTGTATATGTGTCCCTGTCGATAGTTGTATACACGTCTACCTACGTAAATAAAGTTCTCGAAATTTTACCGGAATGCCCGGTTATCAGGTATGAGTGATTCAGTCCAGTCGCAATTCTCAATGACTTTTCATACACCGGTTGAAAAATACTACAATTTGTATGGTAGGCCTGTAGCCTATAGTACCAACTCAGATATAGGCCTACACTAAATAAATTGGATGGTCGGTCCTGAATCATATAACTCATTATGTAAATTCTGACTATACTGCCCCCATCGTTATTGCTTCAGGAAATAGTCACATGATGAAATTTGAATATAAAATTGTAAATGCCTGTGAAAATCGGACTATGTCTTTGTTTCCATTCTTAGCGAGAGACCGTCGAATGCGTGAGTCTCACGCCTAATGCGTCAGATTATATCTTAATCCAAATCCAAAGCCTAGCTGTGTAACATGTAAACTAAAATCTTAAAGCATGTACCTGATCCATAAATCAGTGTCATTTTTTGAGTCGACCGCTCTCGCAGCACAACTTTCTCTTTATGTTGTTGATCGAACGATTGTATAGACAAAAATCATAAACTTTCCGGAAGACTGTAAGTCGATAGAACTTAATTTGTTAGATTTTATCAATAGTTTTGCTTTCATACCATGCTTTCATGCATTGGCAGAGAGAAACATATAGACGCGCTGTCAGAATCCCCCACGACGGTTGACATGATAATTCTCTTGTTGGTGTGGGATCTTTGTGCATTTCAGAAGTCTTTCGACCTTGCTGTTTTTCGATTGCACTGTCGACATCTTACCATCTTGTGATCCCGAAAAGACTAATGTGAACTTTGCGAGGATTCGTGGAATTCCACACAAAAGCAATGTAGTTTCAATTGTTTTGGAAAAAACCAATTGAATGAACATTTGCATAATTGATTTCATAAATCAGAAATTGCATTTGGCAAAAAGCTTTGAAGCAACTTGTCCCTGGTATCAGTTTGGAGAGAAAATTTAACCCGAACTTTATCGCCCATTCTCTTCAAGGATGTACCTGGCAATGAACTTACAGATGAGAGATGGAATGATGTTAAGCGAATTCACATACGTCATGCGCGTGTCTGCATGTGATTTACAAAGGTCCTGCATTCGACCACTGTCTAACACTCTGCTCATTAATATTTAAGTAATAAGATCATACAATCTTAGAAGAAAAGTTAATAAAAGTTATCGAAAACTTAGAAAATATAGAAAGAAATACAATAAAGGCAGTGAAAGCTAAAAGTCAAGGCACAAAGAAATGACATAATCCTTCTGGATGCACACTCTAGACTTTTCTCTCTTGATGAGTAAAACCTCATGCATCTGAAGTTCTCGAAAGGAGAGTTTTGGTCTCTCTATAGACAACTAACTGATGGACAGTTACTACCGCCGAGTGATGACAGAAATTCTTTGACAAAATCAGATTTGGTTGGAATCGCACGCATGATTTGCAGAACCAAGCCGGACATTGTCTTGCTCTCCCTTCAGCATCGTGATACTTTGGAAGGTATCAAGACAGATGATTCTAACGTGGTTATGAGATTAGACAAGGGCAATGGTGTAGTGATAGTGGATAAGATGGAATATTGATCCAAGATGATGATCATAATTGGCGATGACACGAAATTCATGGAAATTAATGAGAAATCCGATGTTCTACAGAATTGAGAAGCTGATGTGAACAAGTTTGTATCAGACTTATTTAAGAGGAATTAAATCTCTATGGGGCAGGCGAAGGAGTTGAAACAAGTAGACTCAATGATGCCAAGACTATGCGGATCCACAAGGAAGGTCTATCATTTAGACCAGCTCTTTCTATGATCGGCTCTCCAGTATGCGGCATTACAAAGTGGTTGGCAAATTTATCAAATCCCATTGAGGACATTTTGTGCAAATTCGATTCCAAAGATTCTTTGAGAGAAATTCAGGATCGGAATATTTCACAGCATAAGATGGTTTCTCTAGATGTTAGTGGTCTATTTACAAATATTCCTGTGACGTACACCATTGAAGTAATTATAAGGACAATTAAAGAAAATGGCATAGAATTACCAGTGTCAACTGATGATTTCACAAGATTGTTGAGCGCCTGCACAGAAAATGTCCCTTTTATGTTCAATGGCAAAACGCTTCGTCAGATTGATGGTCTCTGCATGGGAAGTCCACTGAGTTGCAGGATGAGCAATATATTCATGGGTTACATGGAAACTGAGCTCTCTCAGTTTATTGTCGACAACTGTGCATTCTACACCCGATATGTCGATAATACGTTCATCTGAGTGAAACATATGTCTCAAGTGGATAATTTGTTACGTGTTTTCAGCAGCTTTCACCCAAATATCAAATTGACGATGGAATTCGAGAAGGATGAGAAATTGCCATTTTGGACGTGCTCATTCAACGCCGTCAAAAGGGTCGAGTTCGAACTGCGGTCTACCGTAAGCCGACATTTATAGGACTATACACGCATTTCACGAACTTTGTCCCTTTTCAATACAAAGTTGGTCTCATAAAAAGTTCATATCACCGCGCAAGGATGATTTGTTCTCCTGACGTATTAGAAAATGAAATAAGTTTCTTGTGGAGGACGATGGTTAGCAATTACCAGCTAATTTCATGGACAAATATTTGACAAGCAAGCAGCATGAGATAACAGAAGGTCCCGAGAAAAAGAAAGTATGGATTAAGATTCCTTATCTTGGTGAGCCCTCAAATCTGCACAAGAGAAGACTCAAAGCTGCAGTTAAAAATTCCTTTTCCGTTGCCCAAGTAATGGTTGTGCATACCACAGTTCCTGCCTTGAGAAAGTCGCCTAATGACCCGATTCCGCATCAGCCACATCAAACGTGATTTACAAATTTTCCTGTAATTGTGGGGACAATTACATCGGCAGAACGAGACGACTATTGGGAGATCTAATCAAGGAACATGTCCCAAAGTGGTATGTCGACGGCAAGAAGATGGCAGGAGTGTCAGCAATTACGAGACATTTAGTTTCCTGCTCAGTTTCGCCTACTGATCATTTAAAATTGTCAAACGAGTGAGAACCTTTAGAGAATTTCAGACATAGGAGGATTTGCTCATCAAGAGAGAAGACCCTAAATCATTTCTTTGTGCCTTAACTGTCAGCATCCACTGTCCTTATTGTATTTATTTCTATATTTTCTAAGTCTTCGATAACTTACTATCTTTTGTCTTTTAAGATTGCATGATCTTATTGCTTAAATACTAATGGGTAGAGTGTTAGACAGTGGTCAAATGTAGATTTTTGCAAATCAAATGTAGACACGCGCATGACGTATATGAATTCGCTTAATACTCGTATCACTCCTTATCGCACAGCGAACAAAACCAAGAGCTCCTGTGCGACAACTAACTTATCGGCACTGCTTTCTGTGCACGGCGTCACACAAATCTTCCCTTCTTCTTGTGTGAGCACATGTGTAGCACACGTGCAGCACGCTTCAGACCGCTCTGGCATTGAAACACGAACTGGACATTTCTCTCGTGTAGTTGACAGAGACACTAAGAGATTCAAGAGAAGATGAGAAGTTAAATATGTAGTCAGAATTTCACTGAGCTGTCTCTTAGTTTAGATGATCTCCATATGAGGTCAAACATAAAACGTCATTGATTGTTCGTTAAAATCACTTCGATTTTATTGCAATTTCTAAGTGTGATTTTAGGAATGTTTTATGAAACGTGTTATGAGGAGCACGCGTCATACCGCTGTGGAACAGAAACCCGGAGTAATTATTTCTCTAATATGAGTGACAGCGACATGTGATAATTAATTGGGAGTCTGCAGTCCGAGAATTGAGAGAAGATGATTAGAATCAAATACTTTTAGATTTTCATTAAAGTGTCTAGTTTCCTTGCTTTTCCATTATCTCTACACTTCATGATTAATAGTCTGGAGTCGGAGAAATTTAAAGATTGTGAGACGCAAGCAGTTAGAAATTTTGAAAGAAGTGGGCATGTTCTATGTTTTCGCTCCATTTTATCACTACATTAGGGCTGACTGCTTTCTTTCCACAACATTGATAATTTCTTCCACTCCACTATGTGATCAATTTTCTAGGAGCGATAAAGTCCATACGTTTCCTTTGTTGTCAGTTATCTATCTTCTCACTTATTTATGTGTAATTTTATATGTATTATGGTTTTCATCACTCCCAGAACTTCATCCTTCCTAACTTCATGTTTAAAAATTTGCTTTGTACTGCTTTCTCGATTATATGTGCTCTTCGTTACTTTGCATATGCTCATTGGTTGATATTCGCGATTTGCATCAATTAGAATACTTTCAATATTTCGTCCGTTTTTTGGTATATTTCATTATACACGGAGATGGGATAGTAGCTTATTATTCACGGAGACTGGAACATAGCCTAGCACAATTAAAATCTGGCAATCATAGCATAATTTGCGTGTTTTAATTATAAATGTGGAGGTGATTTACATAGGATTTATTATAACATTTATACTTTTTAACTTTGGGATTTTTTATAACTTTTCATAGAAGTATCTACACTTCAAGATTGATCGCTATAATTACTATAAGAGCAGCACGTGGAATAAATTAATTGTCTGAAGTATAAGAAATTGAAGGATTAAGGCAGCTGCCGGTTCCATGTTTTTGTTGTACTTCATTGCTGCATCAGGCATGACCGCTTTCCTTCTGCGATAGCAATAACTTATACCACTTCACTATGTGATCAATTTTGGAGGAGTGAGAAAGTCTCCCACGTTTCCTTTGGTGTTAATTACTTTTTCACCTATTTATGTGCAATTGTATCTGAAGTATATTTTTCATCACTCTGAGAGCTTTCTTTAAAATTCTCCCGCATGAATTAAGAATCTTGAAATCTTCACATCTTCTTGTGCTGATTACAATTGAAACATTTGAAACAACTTTATCCCGACTAAAACTAAAAGAAATCATATTAATTACCACAAAATCTTAAGCGCCCGATCCATGTTTTGTTTACTGTGTTTGTGTGACATGACCAAGACTTGACTTCATACATTTGTATTCTCACCCGCAAACAGACTTCACTTTCAACTTGTGTTGATGATGTAAACACCGCGTTTCATTCCATTCCTACACAATGGCATTCACACATTGCATACAGCCATGATTTGTAGGAGTGCAATAAGCAACGAAAAAAGCTCGCCGTGCGATAACCAATCCACTAGTTGGCTGTCGCACGGGAGCTCTTGTTATCGTTCGCTGTGCGATGAGAATGTTTCTCTTACACCACAGTTTTGTCCCGTGACTAACTCACTCCATGAAATGGCGATAAAAAATGGAAGCACAACAATGACAGTGTATATGTCGCCACAATTTTGTTTTGGTCTCTTGTTAAGAAAACAGTTGCCAAAATCTCTATACTCCTAGGACGTAGGATATCAATGTCAATGTAAACTACATGCATGGCCCTCTTTATTAGCGAAAAATTTAGTCCTCAGAAAATTTAATGGGTTAAAAATTCTGTCGACTTTCCTAAAACATAAAAATCACAATTACACCACAGTGTGGGTCCATATGTCTCCACAGTTTCGTTTTAGTTTAAAGAAAACTCGTCATCAAATTGTCTTACACCACACTTTTCAGATTGCAGTCTGCGAAACTGTGTAGAATAATTCTCTTATACCACAGTTTTGCCCGACACTCACTCACTTCATAGAAAGGTAATAAAGGTAATAATACAAAAACGCTTCAGTCGCTGTTTCCCAGATATTCGACATCTTTCTTATCAAGAACGTCTATCCAGGCTTCACCTTCTGTCTCTTTCTACGCGACGATTGAGATACAGACTCATTTTCCTGTTTAAGATTTTGAACAATATGTCTAACATCAACCCTCATGAATATTTTACCATTTCAACCAGAGAACAACGTGGAAATCCTTTCAAATTACTCATGCCAGCATGCCATCGTAATTTTCGATTGAAGTTCTTTTCAGCAGGAATTATTCAATTTTGGAATCAACTCACTGCCGATGAAGTCAATGTTTCCTCAGTTGACTCATTTAAGAGGAATTTACATTCTTTCTTTACACGCATCGGTCTATGGTAATTTAATCGATTTTACATTTATCGTGAACATTATGCAACTCAGCAAATTTGAATATTTTATGTTTACTGCCGAGTTGCCCAAGTTGGGGTTTGATATTTGTCACTATCCGATCTAATTCTCAGAAATCTGTATATTTTATGTATGTACATGACAAATACATTATATCTATTATTATTATTATTATAAAAAGGGCTTTCTAAACATCTCTCACTGTGTTCATTAGGTCGGTGAGATGTTTAACAAATAAACAATTAAGCACATTGTAAGAAGTTTAACGAGGATAGCAATAAATCATTGGAAGAGAAGGATAATCTTGTCATAATGTCCAATAAAGTCGTTGAGGAAACACATTTCTATTGAGATTTTTGTTAATGTAAATGCAAATGTGAATGTCAAATCTTTAAGTTGTGTTAAGCATCCATGGCGTTGTTCATTAACTAAACATTCTGCCAACATTTAATTTATCCGAATAAAATATTCTGCAGTTTCTGAACGACGGTGTAACACCGAAATAGGCTCAATATTCTTTGGGTTTCGGTGTTATAGAATCTTTCAAAATAATGGACTAGTAATTCTGTCTAACAGATAACGAAATCGGTTCACTTTTCTGTCGTTCGAATTTTTAGTTAATTAATGAATTTAAATTAACTGCTAGTTCGGGCCTATTATATTAGTTGTGCTTTCGCACGTAGCCTATTTCACACGCTTCAAAAAATTATCTATTTAGCTAAAGTGTTTGAACGGTTATCGATTTGATTGCATAACATTATAATTCTGATGTTTGCAACAACTTGTCCCGTATGTGGGGCAAGTGGTTTTTCAATGGGCAAATGGTCGAATTTTCACTCACTTCATGAAATGGTAATAAAAATGACAGCACAGCAGTGAGGGTTGTTAAGAAAACAGTTGTCAAAATCTCTTATAGAATATAGGTTGTTAAGAAAACAGTTGCAAAATCTCTTATAAGACCACAGTTTTCGAAATGTAGTCTGCAAAACTGTGGATGTGGAAGAATGTTTCTCTTACACCACAGTTTTGTCCCGTGACTCAATCAATTCATGAAATGGTAATAAAAATGTCAGCACAGCAGTGAGGGTTGCTAAGAAAACAGTTGTCAAAATCTCTTATAAGACCACTGTTTTCGGAATGTAGTCTGCAAAACTGTGCGATGAGAATGTTTCTCATCCTCCACAGTTTTGCCCCACGACTCACTCACTTCATGAAAACGTGATAAAAAATGGAAGCACAACAATGACGGTGTATACTGTATATGTCGCCACAATTTTGTTTTGGCCTCTTGTTAAGAAAACAGTTGCCAAAATCTCTATACTCCTAGGACGTAGGATATCAATGTCAATGTAAACTACATGCATGGCCCTCTTTATTAGCGAAAAATTTAGTCCTCAGAAAATTCAATGGGTTAAAAATTCTGTCGACTTTCCTAAAACATAAAAATCATAAATATCCTCTTTTGTTGAAGATAAATACCTCCTCACCGAATTCAAACTGAGAAATAGTCATGTTTTGATGTTCATCCACTTCTTGAAGTTCGAATGCCTTGTCGTTGTAAAAACAAAGTTTCCGCTGAAGTCATTCGTCTGCCCCACATCGCTTGCCCGTGCAGCCATAAAATATCCGGTATCTCTGATTCTAGCTGAACAAACACTTTCCCCCTCATGCGCGAACTGTGGAAAATAATCTCATACACCACACTTAGACCAATGTAGGGGTAAGGAACTGTGGTGTAACCTACAATTACATCTCTCATCTGTGAGTTCATTGTCATGTACATCCTTGAAGAGAATAGGCGATAACGTTCGGGTAAATTTTCTATCTTTGAATTTTCTGTACACAATATAAAAGCGTCCTTCTTGTACCCTGCGTCTTTTTTACTTATTTTACACTTTAAAATTGTAAAATGCAGATTAAGTCTAGTTCTTTTGTATTGTTCGTTGGAGATCTTTCAACAAATTTGAATAAGTCAGAACAGGAAACACTTATCAGCTAGGATTTGCTTTAAAAATTTTGATGAAACCTGCGAAGGATGCCGTTAAACTCTTCAACTCTTAAGAATGTGAAATGCGAACAAAAGGTAGGATTCTAACGAATAGAAAGGATGGCGGTTACAGGTCACCGTTGGAAGTGGAAACGGAGGCCACTAAAAATCAGTCGCTTCCGCAGCGCTAAATTTGTGAATAACATATGTTTAGTAAATAAAAGTATCTCAAAAGAAACTCACTGAAGGTGCGCTGTAGTAGTAATCCCATCCCAGGCGCAAGTGCAAAATGAGGAGCAATGAGTCATCATGCAGACTCAACATCCCCCCTCTGGAAGGAAGGTGAGGGAGAGTGCCAAGGATGTGATGGAAGGATGGGTCCCAGAGGAGAAAACGGGTCCCTACCCCCCCTCTGGAAGAAAGGAAGGTGAGGGAGAGTGCCAAGGATGTGATGGAAGGATGGGTCCGAGAGGAGAAAACGGTTCCCTACCCCCTCCTCCGGAAGGAGTTTTCCAGCAAGGGGTAGGAAGGAAGGTGATAGGAATGTGGGAGGGATAGAGTGAGAAAAGGTGGGTGTTGGTGGTTTTGGGATGAGAAAAGTCGGAAATCGTCATGAAGGAGGGTTCGTATGCGAAATTGGAGTTTAGATTTGGAATCTGCGTGAAATGTTGGCTGGGGAAAGAAGGCAGGAGGAGCTTCCTGAGAGGCAAGGGGTGGAGCGGCAGAGTTGGAAAAGGTTGGGTGTTGATGGTTTTGGAATAAGAAAAGTCGGAATTCGTCATAAAGGAGGACTCGGATGGGAAAATGGACCGCAGATTCGGACGTTTTGGCCAATGTTGGGTCTAGGAACTTCTTTCCAGCTCAATCGGAGAGAAAAAGTTCTGACCCTCCCCCCACGACAGCGATCTTCCAACTTTGGTGTTAGAGATGGTAGAAAGTCGTGCAATAGCTGGTTTGAAAGCTGCGAGTGAGACAAATTCAATGGAAAACACGGCTTGTTCCTATCTGCCTTCGTTTAGAGGTGAGACGTCATTGAAAATTTGGGACATTGGCGAAACAAACGAGAGTTAGAATTTTTATGAAAATCGCTCTAGCGGGTGAACCAAGCCTCGGATGGGAAATCAGAGACCAGATTTGGAATCAGCGTGCAATTCTGCATCTAGAGGGTGAGTTTTAAGTCAATCGGAGAGAAAAAGTTGAAAAGTTGGGTCTCCACATGAGATTTTTTCCGGAAAATGTTAAATTGTGGCCACCTTTGGTGGTCAATAGCGGAGGATTGGAAGTTTTTTCATCTCGGCTTCTGGTCATCGTAGAGGGTCGAGGGATGTCTTAAATGAAAGGTGAGATCGAGAAAACATGACTGTCAAAATTTGAAGTCAATCGGAGCACTAGAACCTGAGATAGACGGGTTTAAAGTTTTTGGATGATGGATATGACGTCATCAGCTGATCGCCACAAACTATATAAGTGGAAACTCTGCTTGTGAAAATCAGTTCTCCTCCCGACTGGGTTGGGGTAGGTGAACTCCGGAGCTCTGATGATAGCATCGTAAATCTCAAAAACCGGGTTTCTGCAAGAATCCGACTTAGAAAATTTCATTGCTGATATCAGCTAAGGCGTCTGACTTAGAGGTTCGCCAGGAGATGGCCTTCGTCTCCAGGCCATAAAAGACTCCAAAACTTTTAAAAGCTTGTAACTTTGCTTCTACAAGTCCGTTTGACTTAATTCAAAAAAAAACGATCGCTATTGATCAGACCTATATGGACAGACAACTTATAAAATTTCATAAGTAGTGCTAAAAAGTTGTAAAATTTAAATTCACCAGTTTTGGAGGTTTTCTGGGGTTTTCGACCCTGCTGAAGTCAATGAAGGCATGGATAAGTGTGTACGAGCCAGTCTTCTCATCTCTTTACATTATACGTGAAGCACATGTTGTGAATCATTTTTAGAATACGTGAAGCA
The DNA here is from genome assembly GCA_907163375.1 of Prostheceraeus crozeri. Lineage (NCBI taxonomy): Eukaryota > Metazoa > Platyhelminthes > Polycladida > Euryleptidae > Prostheceraeus > Prostheceraeus crozeri. The sequence goes on from CAJQUW010008780.1 coordinate 144,864, forward strand.
CATGTTCGCTTAAAAGTCTAAACGCAAACGTTGAAATAAGTTTTGTAAGATGTCTTTGACAGGCTGTTGTGAAACTTAGCGAACGTTGAAAAAAGTTTTATAAAATGTTTCCGCAGTCACACTCGTTAGCGTACCAGCTTTACTAAATGTGTTGTTTGCCTTTATCAAATTGAATGCGTGTGTAGACTGTTTTTTAAATAAAGACAGAGTTAAACGTGTCTGCACTCCTTATCGACAGCATACAAGTATACACATAACAACCTGTAGCGCTGTTAGTCGAATGCATATGAGTTGAATGCATAGGAACACTCAAAACATGTATGAGATAAAAATCAACCTGCTAGATGAAGTGAAACACAAAAGTGTCACAACTATTTTACGGGAAATAAAGGAGAGCTGTGACAACGTTTACACTCATCATAGACAGATGAACATATAGTCTAACTTTCTGACATTCAAATGAAATTCGTAAGCATGAACCGCGGTGTAAAACACTTTATGACAACAACTTTATGTTGGTAAAACTTTCATAGATTGCAGTCGCGTTTAAAGTTTAGAAACTTGTAGAAACGCATAAGTCTGAGATGCAGTTCAAAGACTCGACCATTGAACTCACAAAATGAACACGTCTGTGTAATGAACACACTCATCAGTAGGAAACAGCAAAGCATGCAATGTCATTGAAGGATCAAGTCTGTGTCAGTGGAATTATTTCATGAGTATGAAACAGCGAACATTAGGACTGACGCTAGGCATTAAAGGTTGGAATCAAAGTTTGCTTTTCATGAGCTTGACAAATGAAACCGTGTCTCATTTCTAAACGAATCGTGCATTGATAATAGAATCAACATTGAAACATGCATCAAGTGATTTTCTGTGCGAATGCAGACGATGTGAAAATGACACACGGATTGACATTTAACATTGCTTGCAATATTCAACACCCTGCCATTCAAAATGTTTATCATAAAACCTATCAGTGAAACAGATGTTCCCCTCCTGTGCACACAAAGAATTATAAGTGCACTCTGTCGCCTGTCTGTCGCGCTGCCCCTCAGCAGATAGAGTAGAACACAAAGATGTACGCTCTCTCTCTGGCACCCGTCTGTCACATGAAACAGAGATCTATCGCATCTGTCCCACGAGCAAGGATGCAGGAACGTATCGTCATCTCAGACCTCCCACCTAAATGATTCCCACACAGCTCATTGCTATCGCGCCGGAGAGATTATCGATGGCTACTGAAAGGATTCTCACGTTGACAATTCGTTACTGTGCACCTTGCGCGCGGAAGTAACCATTTGCCGATAAAGCATGGACACTGTCGATTTGTTCAAGGCTTCAATGCCTTGGTAGCCAGTTACAAAAATGTGGGAGAAATACAAGGGAGACGTTCACACTCATTCAACAAATACAAGTTGTTTGATGCAATGTCGTTCGATATCGCTTTCTTTGACATGAGCCGAACCGTTGAGCTCCGGTGTGGATGCAGAGTGAAGATGGGGAAAGTCTTTCTCCTGGCTGCTTTGCAGGCAGAGAAAGGCGAAAAAATTCGCTGCCCCGTCCACCTCATTCCACATGAGCTTGTGGAAAACCCTTTATTTAGGGATATGGCGCTAGAATATCTGGTGTTGCTGAGAACTCGGCGTCCGGAATACTTCGAGTAATCGAAGTATTTCATCGGTCCTTCCGAGGGCCCGGTCAGCAATTCGTTGGAGGCCACCTATTAACAAAGAAAAGTTACAGACTGTGCCACACACAAACACTAGATTCAAGGATCTGTATCTTTCTTAGAAAATGAAGCTCTTATTAAATTCATCTGATGAGAAAGCAACTTCATGAGAAGTGTTAAACTTGTCCAACACACATCTTCAAAGTCCTAACTGCCATGAAATCATCATGTTTGAAGACCCTATGATAAGTAGCAAGGATCTATTACATGATGTAAAATATAAACGTGTGTGTAGAGAGAGAATTAGGCCTGAAGTCATGAATTTATTTCTTCACTACCCCTCAAATGGAAATAGTAAGGGTGGTGGAAGAATCATCAGAGTAGCATATTCTATAGTAATGCAGGCAATGACAGTCACGGTTGGATTTAGAGATTTAGCGTTTTGGATAACACAAATGAACGATCTCTTTTAGTGTAGAATACGTGATGCATATGTTCGCTTTTTTAAATGACTTTGAAGGTAAGACTTAATTTTCATGGTGAAAAGACAGGTTTCATATCGTTGATAAGAGATAGTTGCATACTCATTATGTTATGCACTTTACATTTGATGTGGTGAGCTGAAAGGTGATTGATGCATGTTCAATAGAAGAGTTGTATGTATCTTAGTGATTGGAATAATAAGTGTGTAAAGAGTTGATGAGGAAAAATATATAATAGTCAACACATGAAAGTTTCTTGTTATCCAAGCAAGGAATATATGAACATCATTCATCAGTCAGTGTTGTATTTTAAAAGTTGTATGCTGACAGAGACATAAGTTTACTAAATTATACAGCAAAACTCCTAAATCCCTAAATCCATAGGATAGGTGTCCCTGTGTTGAGATTTAGAGATTTAGCGTTTTAAAAGTGTTAGTTACATAGATAAATCACTAAGTCCATAGTCAACCCTATGACAAGACATTGCGTTTTATATGATCCATGTTAGTAATATCTGTTCGTGTAGAATGTGACTCAATGCGTTCAGTCAGATAATGTATTATCAATTTCGTTCACTTGGTTAGATGATGAAGAAAGTGTGAGATAGAAATGAAAAGATCTCATAAAGTATAGAACACATAGTAACAACATTGTGGGAATAAGTAAAGTTAAAAGTTGTGTCATATGAAATGAGTGACACAAGACTAGCTCACATTGAACTGAATTGTTAGTGTAACAAAAAGCTGTGTGGGTTTCAATAACATATCATGTACATGCTGTGTCGTTTTCTTTTCACATAAAGTTGGGCTTCAAACAGAGTGGATTGACTTAGTAATAAAGTTACAACCATTTTACTGTTTGTAAAGTTAGGAATAATATCAGAATCATTTCAGTGTTTGCAAGATAGGCGAAGTATAAAATAAAGTCGTGACCATGTCACTGTTTGCAAGTTAGGAATTTTGTCAGAATCATTTCAGTGTTAGTAAGATAGGTAAAGTATAGTGCAGAATATAGTCACAAGAATTTCACTGTTTGTAATGTTAGAAATAAAGTTGATGTTTGTAAAGTTTGAAATCATGTTAGAATCCTTTCAGCATTTGTAGGATAGGGGACGTATAAAATAATGTTAGAATCCTTTCAGCATTTGTAACGTTAGAAATAAAGTTGATGTGGGAGAACTGTATTCCAGTCATGTTTAAAGTGACAATGTGAGTGTGTGAGAGAGAGAGATTGAGTTCAACATTATTGAGAGATATAACTTCGTGCGCTGCGTAAACGAACACTTTATAAAACAATGCGAGACCGGTGAAAGCTTATACAATTGTATAAACACATAAAATTGAAATGTCATGGGAATGCAGTATTGAACTTTACAAGCATCCTTCGAATGAAACATTGAATCAAGCCTCTTCGAAAGTGAGCATGATAATGATACAAGAAAACATTCAAATGGTGTGAAGCCCCTAAATATCATTGTGAGCATCTGTACGTTTGTCACTCCATGTATTTTATCACACGCTAGGAACTATTCAATCTTTTCATCCTTTTCATCTTCGGATACATTCAGTTCACTTGAGGGTCATACAAACTTACCACTGAGGAGAAAGAGACCGCTATCACAAAGCGTGATTCGCGCGTCATTCCCCTTCCGTCACATCGAAGCGAGAATGTCCATTTATGGTAATCTTGACTCCCTGCGTCAGTCAGGAAAATCAGCGGTTTAGATTCCAAATATGGTGAGATGAAATCGTTTGAAGGAGATATGACCAAATTTGGAGATTGGCATATTCTGTCTTTGTGAGAGAGAAGTATGTAAGGCGCTTCTCCCCACCCAATTTCACTCCTGTTTCCTCCTTTCAACGGTGAGTCGTCTGACGTTTGCTATCAAACGTTCTAAGTTACAGATTTAAAGTCAGATCTTACAGGTATCATTGATGCACTTTCTAACATTAGGGTCTCAAGGTTAGGGTCTTCATTGTCTGTCCTATGCCATTCATTACAAACATGTTTCTGATAAACAGTGCTTTCTTGTAAGAACTGTAGTAAATAACTGACTTTTATCTTACAGTTTCAACATGGTTTTATCAAAGTCTTCGCGCTACAGTGTCACAAGATGTTCATGCGATAAAGTATACAGAGGGACCGAATACAAAAAGCACTTGAGACAGGTGGAACACATTGGGGAGCCTGAGAAGGTCTTTGAAATAAAGACCTGTGTCCATCATGCTGTGGAAGCAGACTCTGACTTTGTCGAATTTAGGAAAAGACATGACCAGTGTCCTAGTGCGTCTATTTCTAACTGCCACTTCAAAAAGTGGTTTGATGACTTGTATAGACGAAGGCAGGAGGAGAGGGCGGCTGTAAGACACATTGTCGACTTGGATGATGATGGGAGCGATCATTTCCTCAGCGATACAAGCAGCAGTGAGGAGGAAGGGGAAGTACAGGAGGTGAGAGCCGTTTTCATGAGTGGTAAACAGGAATCTGATCATGTATCTGAGCACGCATCTGAAAATGTAGAGGAGCCACTTAACACTTCTACGCCAAAGAAAGGCGGTATACGCGAACAAGCAAGAGCTCTAGATAGAGATGAGTTGAAGGAGAAGGCATCACAGCAAGCCCATTACATGCTGCTCAAAGATCGCTATGAGGCCGTGAATAGACAAAATAAAGAGATGGTGCAGGACATAGCCAAACTAGAAATTAAAGTGGGAACGGTGAAAGTCTTACAGGAGGAAGTATTACAGCTGCAGAAGAGAGAGGAAACATTAATGAAAGAGAGGCGGGAATGGAAGGAGAAGGAGATGGCTTATGAGGAGGTAGTATCCGAGTTGAATCATCAGAGGCAGGAGGTTGACAGACTTGGTGTGATATAGAGGAACTGTCAAGGGATGAGAGAAGAAAATCATGATCTGAAGAGGAGACTTAGTCAGGCTGAAGACATCAACAAGGAAATGAAGAGAAGACACGTAGAGGTACACCACCAAGTATGTGACGTGCCTACTGTTACAGATGATTTAAACACCACGCAGGAGTGCTACGAGGGAGGTGGGGTCACCTGCATTCATATCAGTATGGAGGCAGACGGTCGACTGTGTGATTTTTCAGTGAAAAAAGTGAAGAGGAATATTCCTAGCAAGTTACTTGAAGGTCATTGCCTCTCAATCAACTCTAACAGCATTTTTCTTTCTTACAGAGATCTTCGAGCGAAAGTAGAGAGGAGTCAGAGAACCCCACAAACAGCCTTCATGAGGCTAGTGAATGTCCCAAACAGCCTTTATGAGGCTACCCATAATGAGGCTAGAAAGTGTTTTCACTTTCTGACGGTTCCAAGGCCGTTGAACTCAGAGGATGGGTTGAAAATTGATGAAAGGGATGAAAGGATGGTCACTCACACGCCAAACGTATACAGAAATCAAATTTCTATCCTGATTAGTTTGCAGTCTCTCTTCACAGTGTGATGATTTTAAAACATTCATCTTCAGCGAGCTAAGAATGAATAATCAAAGTCTCAATTAAACTAGAGTTCTGAAGTAACTCATACATGTTACTAGACATGAAGGCATCAAATGTTACTCGTGTAAATTGAAATGAACAGCTGAAGCATCTTAGGTTCTCATAACCTTTTCACACCTGAGTAACAGGAATTTACAAGCCTGAGTCATGTACATGAATGGGATACAATTCACAACAGTCATTGCATAGTGATTAGAGTGTTAGAATACATGTTGGGGATTGTGTTGAGACCACTGCAGTAACATTGTAGGAATAATTAAAGTGAAAAGTTGTGTTACATGAAATGAGTGATGCAAGATTAGCTCACACTGAAATGAATTGGTAATGTAACAAACAAGCTATGTGGGATTCAGCATTTGTTTGAAGACAAGCGCTGTTAAATGGTTTTGAGATGATGTGAATTTTATCACATCATGTTCATGGATATAACAGAATGAATGTTTCTACTGGCTGAGTGTATAAGATAGAACACATAACATAGTTGTATGTAAATTAGAGTATCATATTCGATGAAAGCAAAGATTGAGATTGCAAAGTTTAATGAATAGGTAGTGTAATTAACTGTTTTAATCAGTGACATAGTTAAAAGAAACAACAATAGCATCAGGACGTTTGGTTTATTCATGTAAATGTTAAATAGAAGCAACTTGTTGATGCAGCATGACATCATGAGTGCGAAAGCATGAATAACATGCTATGACTGGAGCATCCATTGAAATTGATTGTATGTCAACTGTACATGAAAAGTTATTTCCAAAAGCTTGACATGGACACATTAAGAGTTAAGTCACTGCAAGCCTTTCATATTGATGAGCATGTAGTAACACATGATAGAAAAATTACTAATGTCATAAATGTGGGAATCAGTGCATGTTTAGAGTCAGGTACTGCTAGTTGTTTCATGATAGTATTTGATATCGAAGATTTAATGTAATGTATCACATGTCAATAGATTTCAGGTGTAATAGAATAAGTGTCGTTGCAGTTTTGAGTGTATAGGATAGAACACATGAAATGAATTGTAAGTGCAACAAAAAAGCTGTGTGGGTTTCAATAACATATCATGTACATGCTGTGTCGTTTTCTTGTCGTTTCAACACAGTCGATTGAATAAGGAAATAAAGTTACAACCATTTTACTGTTTGTAAAGTTAGGAATGATATCAGAATCATTTCAGTGCTTGTAAGATAGGTTAAGTATAAAATAGTGTCACAAGCATTTCACTGTTTGCAAAGTTAGAAAAAAATGGTGTTTGTGAAGTTTGAAATCATGTTAGAATCCTTTCAGAGTTTGTAAAGTTAGAGATAATAGGTTTAACAAGCACGTTAGAGAGTTGACTGTACTGAGATCTAAGGATGTGATGGTCACATTAGAATTCAAGTGATTGAATGTCATCTTAATGAAGATAGAAATGTGTTTGTGGCTGCATGTGGTGCAAGGGTGGCTTCCCTTCATTCCATTTCATCATTTACCCTTCCCCTCTGCATTCCATATCCGAAGATATGTGGCGGGCTTGGGACCGCTGTAGCTGCATTAGAAGGAAGTTCTTATAAGAACTCATGATGCATTCTCGAGGACATGTGGTGAAACAGTGTGCTGTATGTGTGCATGATGATTTTATGAACTAAAAAACGCCGATCACTTACTCCATCACTGAAAGAAAACATGAACGAGTTGAGATGACAGCCATTCGTATGCATGTATGAAACTCTTACTTCATCATCTGATATCACAATGACATCTTCACTCGCTTCAACTTCCTCACTTTGCGAGTCCTCTCTTTCAACCGTCTCGGCCTCGCTCGTTACCATCTATGCCTCGCTGGTTACCATCTCGGCCTCGCTGATCAACGTCTCGGCCTCGCTCGTCACCGTCTCGACCTCACTTTCCACCGTCTCGGTCTCTTGCCGTAGTCGACGGCTCATGTCTTCATTCAAGCTGGAGTAAGAATAATACTTCACAAATTCCACAGTGATATCCTCACCATAGATATCACTGTGGAATTCTTCTCCGCGGTGTATGATGCAAAATTGCATCCCATACGCTGTCGGCTTCTCAGACATGACTATGACAGTAAAATGCAAGAGACTCTGCTTTATGTGAAAATCATACAGCCTTTCAAATGTCTGGTTCGCGCAATCATATTGCTCTAAACTTATGGTTGAAGGAAGAAAATAGAAGACATATTTTCATTGACTGCCATCCTCAACCACTCAACAAACTCAGATGCCTTTATCGCCTGAATCTCCCTTCCGGTGCGATAGCAATGAGCTGTGTGGGAATCAGTTAGGTGGGAGGTCTGAGATGACGATACGTTCCTGTATCCTTTTTCGTGGGACAGATGCGATAGATCTCTGTTTCATGTGACAGACGGGTGCCAGAGAGAGAGCGTACATCTTTGTGTTCTACTCTATCTGCTGAGGGGCAGCGCGACAGACAGGCGACAGAGTGCACTTATAATTCTTTGTGTGCACAGGAGGGGAACATCTGTTTCACTGATAGGTTTTATGATAAACATTTTGAATGGCAGGGTGTTGAATATTGCAAGCAATGTTAAATGTCAATCCGTGTGTCATTTTCACATCGTCTGCATTCGCACAGAAAATCACTTGATGCATGTTTCAATGTTGATTCTATTATCAATGCACGATTCGTTTAGAAATGAGACACGGTTTCATTTGTCAAGCTCATGAAAAGCAAACTTTGATTCCAACCTTTAATGCCTAGCGTCAGTCCTAATGTTCGCTGTTTCATACTCATGAAATAATTCCACTGACACAGACTTGATCCTTCAATGACATTGCATGCTTTGCTGTTTCCTACTGATGAGTGTGTTCATTACACAGACGTGTTCATTTTGTGAGTTCAATGGTCGAGTCTTTGAACTGCATCTCAGACTTATGCGTTTCTACAAGTTTCTAAACTTTAAACGCGACTGCAATCTATGAAAGTTTTACCAACATAAAGTTGTTGTCATAAAGTGTTTTACACCGCGGTTCATGTTTACGAATTTCATTTGAATGTCAGAAAGTTAGACTATATGTACATCTGTCTATGATGAGTGTAAACGTTGTCACAGCTCTCCTTTATTTCCCGTAAAATAGTTGTGACACTTTTGTGTTTCACTTCATCTAGCAGGTTGATTTTTATCTCATACATGTTTTGAGTGTTCCTAACTCATATGCATTCAACTAACAGCGTTACAGGTTGTTATGTGTATACTTGTATGCTGTCGATAAAGAGTGCATACACGTTTAACTCTGTCTTTATTTAAAAAACAGTCTACACACGCATTCAATTTGATAAAGGCAAACAACACATTTAGTAAAGCTGGTACGCTAACGAATGTAACTGCAGAAACATTTTATAAAACTTTTTTCAACGTTCGCTAAGTTTCACAACAGCCTGTCAAAGACATCTTACAAAACTTATTTCAACGTTTGCGTTTAGACTTTTAAGCGAACAAGTGCTTCACGTATTCTACACGAACGGTCAACGCATGTGATATAAAATCCTAAATCCAACCATAGAGGAGCCTACCCTTGGATTATAGACTTTTACAACCCGCGCGATTCAATATCATGGAACTAGTTCTCACACACACTCAACGTTTGTAACAAGACTTTACCTGGTTTTATAAAACATTCAACGCTTACTATAAGACCTTTTAACACTGTGAAACAATTTACACAGTGCAATAAAACTTTCTAGCGCCGTGGTGAACACTGTTTTCATATAACATTCTAAACTTTCAGTCTTACTGCAGTAGAAAACTGCTTTTAGTAAACCTGATGAAGGTAATCTAACAATCATGAAGTTTGAATTTCCTAATAAGGGAACATTTGGCAACTGACTCCAATAAAACTTTCTAACACTGAAAGTAGGTTACAAGACAATCTACACTGTGCAGTAAAACCTTTTCGATAAAACTTTCTAGTTCTGTGATGAGTTCGGTCAGTCATAAAACTTCAATGATCAAACTTTACTTTCACAAACGTGCGTCGCGGTAAAACTATTTGACTACACTGACTTTACAAACCATGATACACTTTCTGATGACACTCACGAATAAACTTCGATGATCAAACTATATTTTCACAAACGTGCGTCGCGGTAAAACTATTTGACTACACTAACTTTTCAAACCATGATACACTTTCTGACTGGACTTACGAATAAAACTTTAATGATCAAACTTTACTTTCACAAACGTGCGTCGCGGTAAAACTATCTGACTATACTAGCGCTTACATTTCATGACATTTGTGTTTCATAAAACGTCATGATCAAACTTTCTAACTATACATCAACCTGTGTTGCAGTAAATCTTTTGTACAACATGATAAAGTTTCTGACTACACTTACAAGAGCTTGTTCACTAGCGAAGAGAGAAGTCTGTGATGTGTTGCATGTGGTGCAAGGGTGTCCTCCCGTTTCATCCCTTCATCATTTAGCCTCGGTGATAGAGGCGAGCAGAACGCATGACTCATTCTCCCATGCTTGGCCAACTGGTGGGAGACAAGTGGAATGGAAATTTTATGAGGTAACCTGTGGCAGATAGCTAAATGTCGCCCTGGTGGTCAGAGTACAACGTTGAGACGAAAGGCAACCACTTGGAAACATGACGCAGAGAGGTTTCACAAGGATTACCATTGCCCACGTCCCGTGCAGTACTCATCGCTACGGTCTTCACCGCTGTCTCGAAAGAACGCCCACCAACAGGAAGTATAACAACGAAAATCTCCGTAACTTGCACCGTCCATGACTTGATAGCCAGACATGAAAACCGGTGGAGTTGGTAAGAGGTTGACAGACTTTGATCAGCTTGATAGCAAGCCGTAGAGAGGGATAGCAAGCCGTGATTCACCAGCGTTTTGCAATGGAGATGTCTAGATGCCACCCATGACAAGATAGCTAAGACTCAATCGATTGGCGTTCAAAGTGCTACGTTAAGAACTGTGTCAGAAACCCAACATGAGTCGCCCCAGCGGTTTCGGTCTAAAATATGACACACTCCCTTGCCACACTTATCACTACGGCATCATCCGCCGTCCCGAAGGAACACCCTGTCAGTGGAATATTACAGCAAAACTCTCCGTGTCTTGCTCGCTTTCAGTGAAAAGCTGCTTGTATAATGTAAAGACATGAGAAGACTGGCTCGTACACACTTATCCATGCCTTCATTGACTTCAGCAGGGTCGAAAACCCCAGAAAACCTCCAAAACTGGTGAATTTAAATTTTACAACTTTTTAGCACTACTTATGAAATTTTATAAGTTGTCTGTCCATATAGGTCTGATCAATAGCGATCGACTCTTTTTTGAATTAAGTCAAACGGACTTGTAGAAGCAAAGTTACAAGCTTTTAAAAGTTTTGGAGTCTTTTATGGCCTGGAGACGAAGGCCATCTCCTGGCGAACCTCTAAGTCTGACGCCTTAGCTGATATCAGCAATGAAATTTTCTAAGTCGGATTCTTGCAGAAACCCGGTTTTTGAGATTTACGATGCTATCATCAGAGCTCCGGAGTTCACCTACCCCAACCCAGTCGGGAGGAGAACTGATTTTCACAAGCAGAGTTTCCACTTATATAGTTTGTGGCGATCAGCTGATGACGTCATATCCATCATCCAAAAACTTTAAACCCGTCTATCTCAGGTTCTAGTGCTCCGATTGACTTCAAATTTTGACAGTCATGTTTTCTCGATCTCACCTTTCATTTAAGACATCCCTCGACCCTCTACGATGACCAGAAGCCGAGATGAAAATACTTCCAATCCTCCGCTATTGACCACCAAAGGTGGCCACAATTTAACATTTTCCGGAAAAAATGTCATGTGGAGACCCAACTTTTCAACTTTTTCTCTCCGATTGACTTAAAACTCACCCTCTAGATGCAGAATTGCACGCTGATTCCAAATCTGGTCTCTGATTTCCCATCCGAGGCTTGGTTCACCCGCTAGAGCGATTTTCATAAAAATTCTAACTCGCGTTTTTTTCGCCAATGTCCCAAATTTTCAATGACGTCTCACATCTATACGAAGGCAGATAGGAACAAGCTGTGTTTTCCATTGAATTTGTCTCACTCGCAGCTTTCAAACGAGCTATTGCACGACTTTCTGCCATCTCTAACACCAAAGTTGGAAGTTTGACAGGAGGGGCGGGGGAAGCTGGAAAGAAGTTCCTAGACACAACAGTGGCCAAAAACGTCCGAATCTGCGGTCCATTTTCCCATCCGAGTCCTCCTTTATGACGAATTCCGACTTTTCTTATTCCAAAACATCCAAGACCTGACTTTTCCAACTCTGACGTTTTCCTGCCATTTTCCTCCCTAAACCCAAGAAAATTGTACCAAACTGAGCTTTCCACTGCATTTTTCTCAATCTTGGCTTTCAAATGAGATATTGCACGACTTTCTACGATCTCTAACACCAAAGTTGGAAGTTTGACGGGAGGGGAGAGGGTCAGAACTTTTTCTCTCCGATTGAGCTGGAAAGAAGTTCCTAGACCCAACATTGGCCAAAACGTCCGAATCTGCGGTCCATTTTTCCCATCCGAGGCCTCCTTCATGACGAATTCCGACTTTTTTTATCCCAAAACCATCAACACCCAACCTTTTCCAACTCTGCCACTCCGCCCCTTGCCTCTCAGGAAACTCCTCCTGCCTTCCTTCCCCAGCCAACATTTCACGCAGATTCCAAATCTAAACTCCAATTTCACATACGAACCCTCCTTCATGACGATTTCCGACTTTTCTCATCCCAAAACCACCAACACCCACCTTTTCTCACGCTATCCCTCCCACATTCCTACCCCTTGCTGGAAAACTCCTTCCGGAGGAGGGGGTAGGAAACAGTTTTCTCCTCTCGGACCCATCCTTCCATCACATCCTTGGCACTCTCCCTCACCTTCCAGAGGGGGGGCTGAGTCAGCATGATGACTCAGTGATCCTCATTTTGCACTTGCACCTGGGATGGGATTACTACTCGCTGTTTTTGCGACGATGGTGAGCGGTGACGGACCTATAAGGTAAGCAGTCATATCAACCCTCACCCCACTCGGGTTCCTTGGTGATTTTTTTCAATATCTTTAAACCAAGCAAACTATGGCCACCAGATTTCTAACAGCTTACTCTCCAAGCATTCTGTAACTTTTGACTGAAGAAAGATAAATTTGGCATTATACTTTAGGCGTGAGATCTATTTTAGCATTTAAATGTTTATAATTTTATACCTGATTTCGATATAAATTCACTTCTATAGCATATTGCGGCATTAAATAATTTGGGTACGCAAAGGATTCCTCCTATCAATATATATTATGTTTGAAATTTGAAATTCGCATTTCAAATAAATTTGTTTTTATTATTTTTGTACTTTTTTAGTTCTGCATCTAATCAGCAACTACTTAAAATTTCCTCAATCATGTTGCTTTTAGTCACAGTTCTCGATAAAAGTCACCGAATTGCGTTGTTTCTTCACCTGCAGAAAATAAATACTAAAATGTGCGATTTTAGTGCTATTTGAGTTGAACTGAAAGTTTGAATTATTTGACCTTTGACCTCATCTAATGATGCAGTCTCTTAACGATCAATAATCATAATTTTGACCAGATCTTTCGATGCATGGCTTGGTGCATGGCTTGTTATTTTGTGTTGTCATTTTCCATTTCAACTAATGGTGTAATGGAACTTTGTTAAAAATTGGCGTTTTTTGTTCTTCACTTCAGCCAACCTTAGAAATAAAACCGATACTGTTTTTTTAATCCCCATTCAATGCCCATTCGATTGATGTGTGGTTTGGCAAAATTGGTGTAATGGTGTGTGACATCAGCAGGGGGGCTTTCGGAAAAGCTCCCACTGGGGCTTTACCATTACAAGTCAATCAATTGATTACAACTTTTGAGTGACGACAATCAAATAATTGCAGCTATTCGATACACAAATCAGTTGCCTACAACCATTAATAGCAATTGATTTTTTGACGACCGCTGGCGCAATGCATGCTATTTCCACTCAATAGAGTAAGTATATTGAGTAGAGTAGCATCTCAGCATCTATTAAATCCCCAATGTGTATACATTTCGAATTCATCAAATGAGACGGTTAAGGCATCGATTGGCCATTCCTGGATGGTGTTGATTATAGATATTTGCCATTGGCTGTCGCAGGAATAAAACGATTTGTTACTCAACGTTTCGTGATTCTTTAACGAGAGTGACAAAATATCATTTAAGCATAGCAGTTAAACAAAATTTCAAACTTATGCAACTTTAGAATATAGACATAGATACATTGAATTCTATGTTTATATTCTATGTAGCCATGTCTATATTCTCATGCTGCATCATTTTGAAATTTTGTTTAACTGCTATGCTTAAATGATTTTTTGTCACTCTCGTTGAAGAATCACGAAACGTTGAGAAACAAATCGTTTTATTCCTGCGAAAACCAGTGGCAAATATTTATAATTTTCAGTAAATGAACACGAGTCGAGACCACCACCTGTGAGATGTGCAAACCATGTGCAAACTGTGAGATTTTACACTTTTGGAGAAATGTAAACGAATACTGACTGATCATGACAGCAACAAAAATTAAAAATAATACTCCACAAATCCTCCATGTCATGACAGCTTGGAGAGGTAATATAGTTTGTTAAATTAGCAATTCGATGGGTTCCCATAACTAAAAGCTCAGCTTAATCATAATAAGATTATTTTCTTAAGCGTGATCATATCACAAACTACAACTGAAAGAGCAGAGCATCACAATCAAAGAAAGTGATCACAATTAACTTAAAAAGAAATGGGTCCACATTACTATTCAGATTCAATAAACGATGCCCTGTCAATCATTAAATTATGCCACTGAAAATTGAATTGATAACATGAAATTTCAATGATTTCACCCAAGAAGCTCTCAATAGATTCTCAACTTTTCTTTGAAGACTTTCAGGGACTTACATTATAATGTAGTTCATGAATTTTTCTTGATAACTAGCTTAATTTTCGCTTAATTAAAATGCTAATTAGCAAATATTCATTCTTTTTGATATACAACTTGTTAAATACTACTTTTAAAGTGTGGCTTCATGTCGGTAGTATATAAATTTGCAAAAATCTAGCTTTTTAAAAACTGCTCAAGTAATATTTTTGGACCACAGGAACGTAATTTCCGTAAAAGCTGAATCTTTTCATATAGACATTTCACTATATACAGACACTTTTTTTAGTCGACACTCTACCAACTATATGCTTACTCTATATTTCATTCCTCATTCTTCAGGTACCTCTTCCAATGGATAGTGTCCTCCCGTGCTCAAGCGTGGAGAATACGGTCGAGTGCCTTTTGTTATTAGGCGGGAAAATCGGTGGACCAGCTCTAGGTCACAATCGTGTAGTGAATCTCCCAGCGGTTTCGTATAGTCTCAATGACATTTGGGACGCGACACAAGAAGTTGCAGCTAGACATGGTATACAACTGGGTTCAATCAGTCAGGTCAATCCAAATGAAGCCTCCACTACCTTTACTCAAATTAATACAATTTCAGCTGTCGACTGCACTCGATCCAAACTGCTCGGACTACCTCAGGATGTTGGACTGAAGTCGCTGATCGACAATTTCATTATTCGAGAAAACATAAAGACAAAATGAATATTCCTTACTATTCCTTGAGAATAATTCACAAGCAGTTGGAATTTCTTAAAATATTCACTACATAACTTGATATATCCGCTTTATCCGCTTGACTGCTGATTAAATTGCAATGTAATTTCTTTTCTAATTGTCAAGTTGATGGCTTTCTAACTTAAACCGATTTGATCGCACAGAAGAGAAAACTATGTTGTTTCATGGCCTGGTCTACTCACTGCGGTGAGATACAACAGAACTGTACAAATATCAGTTAACCGTCAGTAGAGAACAGACGAGGCCATGAGACGACATAGTTTTCTGATCTATGCGTTCATATACAAAGTCGCACCAATGCGAGATATTAAAGCGATTTCCCAAATTAGTGTGAGCAATTGTGAGGATACAGTGATTTCCTGAATACACTCTGCGGTTTCCATTTTTCCTGTGTTAGAATATTAACTAAGTATGGTTTCATAATATGCATGTTTTTCTGACTTTCAAAAAGTGGATATAGACCAACGTTGCGCTACACATATAGTATGCTCTGTATACAATCATGTTGGCTTCGAGCATATCAAGTGGTTTACATGTAGGTCAATTGAATGGTTTCGGATATTTTAAATTGAAAAGTATGTATAGAAGCACTTATACATGAAGAGCACGAAATGCGAGGTAAAATAATTACGCGCTTGTCTTTTTTGGTCTTATCGCTGTTCATCATGTATGGAGAATTCTCAAATTTGTCGATGGACACAAGGGGAAATACTCATCCTGGTCATAGAGATTGAATATTCTAAAAATGATCCACATTAATTGGCCAAAGTCTTTTATTGCTAGCACGAGATAATCCCACGAGAAGCAACATTGGCTGAAGACAAGACCAATGAAATTCACTTTTCAAGGTTAAAATTTCATTCAATATAATATGACTTGATTGACAAAAGACTCGGCTCAATTCTCAATGCATCAACTGTTTCAATCCGTGGGCTTCTTAAGATTGTAGTCCGACAGACTTTTTTTAAAAATGGTGGATATTCAATTGGCAATATTAATTTTGTTCTTTTTCCTTTAGTCTACATAACTACAAAAATAAATCTAATACTCTACTGCAAAAAGATGGAATGTTAATTATAATAATTGCTTTATTGCATATCAGACATATTCGGACATGGCATTACATATAGTGATGCAAATGGAAAATTTTCCATTGGAAAATTTTGAAATTTATTTTTCGGTGATTGAATGTCGTTGAAGTTAGCACCAACTTCAACACCAACTTTTTGAATAGAGTTTGTACAGAATAGAAAACCACATGTACAGGTACTATTAATGACGCAGAGTTTGTACAGACAAAAAATTTTCCAAAATTCGAACTCCTTCAACTTCAAAATTCAAATTTAAATTCGAAAAATTGGTGCAAGTATTGGTGCTACCTAGTTAGCGAGTTTGTACAGCATTCCGATGGAAACATTTAGATACAAGCACAAAAAAATGAGTTTGTACAGCAACTTCCAGCACCTTCCCTACACGAACAACCGGTAAAAACCGCCAAAAACCGACTTTTTCAAGAAAATGATAAGATTTTCCAGAAAAGTACTTGGTGCTACATGGAAAATGAGTTTGTACAGTGCTCTAACCGGTGGAAGAGTGTTCTACTAATCGAGTCTGAGTTTGAACACACACTTCTCCGACACTCCAACACTCCTACGACCGGTAAATACCGGTTATTATACAGTAACTACAGGAATACTGCCCATTTATGAACAAATCAATTGGTGCTACATAGAAAATGAGTTTGTACAGTGCTCTAACCGGTGGAAGAGTGTTCTACTAATCGAGTCTGAGTTTGAACACACACTTCTCCGACGCTCCAACACTCCTACGAAATGGGAAGTGTTTATAGTAAGTATAATATTAGCGTATTTTGAAGCTGAGTAGGCCTATTTTTTAATAGGATACATGCATGAAATGCTACAACTGATCTACGTTCAAAGCAGAATTAGCCTATTTTAGAAATATACGAGCGTATTAGAGAAAAGAATATCAGAATTAGGGCCCAAATATCGTAAAGGTTTCTCGTTCTTTCTGGACGTAGATCCTTTCGTTTGATTGACTTCACTTTTGCATCTAGCTGTTGTTAATAGATCGAAATCCATGAAGCTTTGATCTTGAGCACTGCACCCTATTGTCGTTTGAGACATCTATGATTTCAAAATATGTTGGTGACGATTTTATTGACACAGGGGTGTATCAAAAAGTTAAGCGACAAAAATCAAACTTTTGCACGTTGTCGCACCTATCCCGATGGGTCATGTCGCATTTACCCCGGACCTGGTTTTCACTATCAAAATCGATCGGGCTACGTAAATAATGAAGAGGTATTCGATCGAATCCGCTATTTCGTGTGGATGAACTGGACATCTTACTGTGATTATTAGTTTTGGCTACAACCATAGAATAGGTATATTAGGTAGAGTGTCGACTCAGAAAAGTACGTGTATACAGTAAAACTTTTTGTATCAAAAGATTCAGTTTTTTGCGGAGATTGCGTTCCCGTGGTCCAAAAAATTATTCGAGCACTTTTGAAAAAAGTCAAAATTTACCAATTTATATACTACCGAGATGACGCACTCTTGTAGGTAGTATGAAACAAGTTGGATATCAAGAGGAATGAATATTTGACAGTAAGCATCCTAGCTAAGCGGAAATCAAGCTGAATATCAAGGGAATTTCATGAATTGTAGTATAATGAAAGTCTTCATGAAAAAGTCGCGATTTTATTCGTTCTTTCTTGACTGAAATTTCAAGTTTTTAATTCAATTTTCACCGGGATGATTTGATGATTCGATCACTAAATGTTTCATTTCTAGAATCTGAATAGTGATGTGGAACCACTTACATCTTTCAAAGTAAAATGAAATCATTGTCTTTGATTGTGTGATTTTGCTCTGTCAGTTGCAGGTTGCCTGTGATATGATCACGCTAAAGAAAAAACGCTTGAGGTTCAGCATGAAAGTAATAGGAACCCATCGAATTGCTAATTTAGCAAACATTAAATCTCCAAGGCTGTCATAAAAATCCGTGAAATGCCATAATTCCTTCTGCATTATGCTATCATGATCAGTCAATCCCGTTGTAATTTCTTCAAAACTGCACACGTGTATATCTCACATTTGGTGACAATACCACCTGTATCTCCCTTGAGTTCATTGAATAAAAGCAAAAGTGTATACATATTGGGGATTTAATAAATGCGGAGTTACCACTCTACCTAATATATCTACTCTATGGCTACAACCTAGTCGCATTTACTTCATGTTGCATTTCCCAAGCCAGTATATCGTAATAATAATCCGGCAATATTTTTATACACTGCATGCTCAATATTTTCATCTACAATCAACGATCAAGGTCACTTAACTATCACATGTTGATTTAAAAATTGTTGACTGAATGGTCGAAATTCCATCTTTTGCAGCGAATTGCGTGTATTTGTATTTCTTAATCTATGCGCGGCTGTTTATGTTTAAATGGCACATAGAATTATAAACTTTCACACAGGAAAATGAAGCAATATGCATGTTTGCTGGTTTTACATTCATTTATACAACATCATTTAATTAGTATCAGTACACAAGAAGATGGTACAAGAAGTTGGTGATGAGCAAGTCAAGACGATGAAGACGATGAACAAATCAACAAAAATGAGATTAACAATGAATATAGCCCGTAAGTTTTACATGTCAACATTTTATGGCTACTGAACTGAGAGCCTAACTAGCCTGCCTGACTGTGATACAATTTTTGATGCATCCGGTGATTAACATCATCAGTTAAGGTTCAGGAAATCAAGTTCCTATTTCTGCCAGTTGGGTTGAACCTACATACAAGGTTTATAACCTACATTGCGGTTATTGCAATGTAACGCATATTTCACTTGAAGAAGCTATACTTCGGATTGTACGACATAACTTGAAAATCATTAGGTTGCCTTCTACACCGCTCGTTCTGACATCTGGTGATAACATTTTTTCATTTGAAATTATTCAAACTATCAACTTAGTGAGCATGCAGTGTATCTGAACATGCGTGACTGATTCCAGAGAGCATCTATTCAACAACTACGATTATGACTCCCATGCTCTCATGTTTGATCGATAAGTCTTCAACATTTTTTGAGTGTGAACACGAAATTGGAATATTTTGGCCTCTACTTTATTCCGCTTGTCATGAGCATTCATGAAGTTTGTTGTAATTGATCTTATCACGACCATTTCCTTTTGTCTTTTAAAAACTTTATCGCTTGGTCACATTGTTGGTCATTTAAGGTTCATCGTATAGGCTATACGCAAGCCTGTACAATTCTTACTTTTATACCTTTGATTGTTTTCCGGATTTTACTAATACCTTAAATTCACATATCTAGACAAACATTTTTCCCTTTGTATTCTACGGATTCCATTGTTTCGTCCTATCAGCTGGACTATGGGCAAGTATATGCAGTTGTTACATTTATTATACCTTTGATTGTTTTCCAGATATTAGTGATGAATTGCAAGCAACACTTATTATCAAGATTGTTGTTTTTTGCCGTGATTTTTTAAGTGCATTTGTAATTGTTTTGACTACAATTTATCAACACATCTTAGTACAGGCATTTTCAGCGATGTTCCTCTTTTCTGCACCTTGTAGTTGTTTTTCTATATGCGTTTCGGACTGTCCGATCATTATCGTATTTAAGATATTCGGCCTTCATTGCATGAATGTCGCAAGTCATTTTTATCCTATCTGACCTTTCAATGCTGTGCTTCCTACTGTAATAGAGTATGTAAAAATTGAGAACTCGATATTCATCTGTCCTCCTTCTCCAATGTCAGCATTTGGATTTGGTGCAGCTATTGATTTTTGGAGTACCGCCTACGTTAAGCTTTCCACCCGTTCCCTTTATGACGTACACGGCCTTTTTCCAGAGTTTTGTGCACCATTCTCAGTATATTTCACATTTTGATGGATAATGGCGTTTCTTGAAATAGTATATTGTTTTAATTGTCGCTTCAATGATGGAAGTGATTCAACCGACAGATGAATTTTGAAACAAAAACATCCCATCGTTGTTGTAGTTACTGTATAATAACCGGTATTTACCGGTCGTAGGAGTGTTGGAGTGTCGGAGAAGTGTGTGTTCAAACTCAGACTCGATTAGTAGAACACTCTTCCACCGGTTAGAGCACTGTACAAACTCATTTTCCATGTAGCACCAAGTACTTTTCTGGAAAATCTTATCATTTTCTTGAAAAAGTCGGTTTTTGGCGGTTTTTACCGGTTGTTCGTGTAGGGAAGGTGCTGGAAGTTGCTGTACAAACTCATTTTTTTGTGCTTGTATCTAAATGTTTCCATCGGAATGCTGTACAAACTCGCTAACTAGGTAGCACCAATACTTGCACCAATTTTTCGAATTTAAATTTGAATTTTGAAGTTGAAGGAGTTCGAATTTTGGAAAATTTTTTGTCTGTACAAACTCTGCGTCATTAATAGTACCTGTACATGTGGTTTTCTATTCTGTACAAACTCTATTCAAAAAGTTGGTGTTGAAGTTGGTGCTAACTTCAACGACATGGTGATTGATGTTTTTCTTTTGTTTTGGAGACTTGTTATAGTCGTTTGAAAAGACTATGTAATATTCAATGTCCGAAAACTTCTCTATCATCCCTGTATGTTAACTTTTGGTACCAGCTGCACCTTTTCCATTGTCTATTTCAGATCTTTCCAAATGAATTTCAGACAATAGATGGATTTCAGATTTCTCTAGCTGAATTTCAGATATCTGTCACAAGCTCAACTTTGAAAAGATCTTTCCCTGTGGGAACGCATCTTGCTAGCATCAACAGATTATCTGGCGAGGTAGCGATTTTGTGCTTAATTTTTTAAAGGTTCATTTTCGTGTAAAACTATCTCCGCATGTGAAAATGGTCATCATCTATCCAAAAACATGTGTAAAATTAAAAAACGACAGTTGTCGAAAAAGTTCCTATAATTATTGGTAGATATTTGTTTACTAATGCGAGCTGATTTTTCGCCAACCGGCGAAATCGTGGATATTGTAGCAACTAATTAGTGGTAAGTAGTAATATTCGTATATTACTTTTACATGAAAATACAGGTTGTCTCAAAACGAAGGAAAAAAGTTTTTCGTAAAAATGACGCACTTAAAATTACGCTATTTCGAAGACAATTAAAGTTTTCGAATCTTCAGAAAATGAGGTTTTTTGTGATATGCGATTTATTACTTAACAAAACAAAAATCGCTTGATTTGAATGACTTTTAAAAAAGTAAGGTTTTAAGTCACAAAACGTCCTCAAAATGCCTTCCACCGGCTTGCAGCATCAAATCTTCACAATAGCATCAACATATTTTGTTCTTCCTTTTGTCAATAACGTTTCAACGGTTCAAGCAACGGTTCATCAACGTTCAAGCATGGTCTTTGTATGAGGCGGGAATGATTTCTGTTCCCTTCGATCATGCATTGTTGCTTGTCCTTGAAGTCGATTACAGCTGTGACGTAGCTTTTGCACATGCCTCTCTCGATCAATGACTGACGTGACTGATCAATTCTTGTTGTCAGCTTTCATCATTCACAACGAAAAGTTCCGAAAGTCGTTTCGTGTTCCAAGAATTTGTCTTTGCCATGGATCTCAAGATGAAAATTGATCTTATTCGCTGTTACTATGCCAACGGGAATTCACCGACAAACGCGATTAGACAATTGAAACGCGAAAGGAATTTGATCAGGGATCCTTGCACTTGTTCTGCGGTATCAAAGTTGGTTTCGAAATTCGAAGAAACTGGAAGTGTCTTGAATCAGCGTCATGGGAGGTCGTCTTTAGAGGAAGAACGTCAGGAGACTGTCGAAGGCGCAGTTCGTGGTGCTGATGGTAAGACGTCTGTCAGAAGACTATCAAATGAGACCGGCATTCCATCTGCATTAGTTCATCGAATTCTGAAGCACATGAGTATGCGACCTTATCGACTTCGGCTGCTTCATGACTTACAACCAGCTGATTTTGATCAACAAGTTGAATTTGGACAGTGGTTTTTGAGAAACCAGGATCTCCTACCTAACATCTTCTGGAGTGATGAAGCCTCCTTCCATCTCGATGGAGCTATCAGTCGGTATCATTGCCGGATCTGAAATGAGGAAAAGCCTAGAGAATTTCTAACCAAGCCCCTTCATCACGAAAAGTTATGCGTGTGGATCGGATTCAATGCTTCATTCATCATCGAACCTTTTTTCTTTGACAAAACGGTGAATTAAGCAAATTATCTCGAAATGTTGCAGAACCGCGTTCGTCCCGAGTTGGGTAGAAGAAGAAGGATACATTCAACAATTTTCATGCAAGACGGGGCTCCGGCTCATTATGCAACTGAAGTCCGGCGATACTTGGAGGCGACATTTGGTGCTGACCACGTAATCTCCAGAGGGTGCGAACTAACGTGGCCATCACGGTCGCCAGACCTCACACCAGTGGATTACTGGTTTTGGGGAACCCTGAAGGCTAAAGTCTTTCACTATCAAAATCCGAGAAGCCTGGAGCATCTGCTCTGCGACATCGCATTCAAGAAGAATGTTCACGGATATCCGTTGCAGAATTGAGAAGCGCCATTGCTTCTTTTCCACGACGTGTGGATTTGATGCTACAAGCCGGTGGAAGGCATTTTGAGGACGTTTTGTGACTTAAAACCTTACTTTTTTAAATGTCATTCAAATCAAGCGATTTTTGTTTTGTTAAGTAATAAATCGCATATCACAAAAAACCTCATTTTCTGAAGATTCGAAAACTTTAATTGTCTTCGAAATAGCGCAATTTTAAGTGCGTCATTTTTACGAAAAACTTTTTTCCTTCGTTTTGAGACAACCTGTATATTGTATGCTCAGTCTGATCTGATAAAAAGGGATCTTTTTTAATTCACGAAGGCTTAAACTAAAAAAGTATTTATCTTCCACAAAATGTCACAGTAAATACTATTATATCATTCAAATATTTGTCATTGTTGTAAATTATTGAATGTCAAGAGATGTTATGAAAAATTGATATAAGCGGATTCTCTATATTCTTATCATTATCAAAGATTGATAGTCTGCACTTGTTTCTTAGATACATTGGCCAAATGTGGGTGATGGTGAGGAGGTGAGAGAGGAATAGAGCCTCGGCTGTAAAGGTGAATTACTAAAGAAAATAAGAGAGAAAGTCAAAAGTAAAAGGTGGCATACAGAGCGCGAATTCGCTAATTGTCGCCGGCGAACTTCGCCAGCGAATATGCTAAAAATTATTACTGAACTATTGCATGATAATATGTAGCTGATTATCTGCCAGCTTTTCGCCAGATTCGTTCCCACAGGGTTAATTCAACTGGAGATCTCCAATTCATCCGGATCATATATGATAATTCATTTGGGCAGATCTGAAATCGATTTGGAACTATCTGAACACCTGAACTAGAAATTGAGGATGATGTGCATCCTCAACGAAGATATCGGACAATGAGCCAGAAGTTTGAAGTCATCATAGATATTATTTTACTCATTACAGATATCTTTAGTTTCCAAATATCTCACGAGTCTACAGTCTTTATATCTTCCAATATGGTCGCTCATGAATGCTGCGTGGACTGTGTGCTTATAATTCAACACATGTTCATCATACATGGAGAATTTGCATCACTATGATCAACGCTGCAATGAAGCTTGATTTTCAAGTTAACAATTAGCAAACTCCAAAATGAAGTACATTATTTTTGCTCCAGATCTTTGCATGAAATTATACCCCTATTGTAAAGCAAGATTCACGTTATTCCAAACGGTGTCTGTGTGATAATTAAAAATGCCAACAATTTAGTATAAGCCACTGGTGGCAAAGGAATGTTCTTCGTATTGCTACGATCGCGTCAATCGAAATAATGATGAAATCAAGAGTTTTAGACCCAATTTATTGGTACGCAGCTGCCTCGGCAGTGGAAGCGCTCAAATTATGAGGCCTATCAAAAAAATCAAAACTTTCAAAATTTTCCATAATTTTCCAATTTTTTCCATAATTTTCCGGAAAATTTTCATCACTACATAACAATAGGAAAGAAGTACACGTCAAGCGTATATGATAAATGAGCTGCCGTAACGGCTGGTCTTCGACATCACTTTGCGGCTTGTGTTCCCAAGTCGACTGGAGTACCTGCTGGATTCAATGTTGAAGATGTTCAGGGGATGACTAGGGCACTGGGCTCTCCTCGCAAGGCGCTCTCCTAGGTCGTCACAGAAATTAGGAAATTTCTTTTTGATCGAACATTCGGCACAATCGGTCTTCAAATTTTGAGAGTTGCATGAAATTGTATCAAATTATCATGAAGTTCTCTCAGAGTCTGGAAATCACGAGGGAATACCAGAGATATGCAACTCTGGAGATCCCCTCTATCTGCTGGCCACGTAATGAAATACACAGCCAGTGATCAGATATTTATCCCATAGAATCCCCGGCTACACATAGTTCCACTGAAAATGCTTTAAATCAACCTATCGAACCATTTTCAATTATCATTAATTGGACACTAGGAACAAATTGACTAGGAAGGATATTGTGGTGGTCGACGAACTGTTGATGTTTATAATAATGGTGCAAGTCTTCCCCTTTCATTCCAGACGTGGGGAAAAAACTTAGTACCAGGTTTGTACAAGTATTAAACAGCTGGATGAACGTGTGATCTCCCCACTAACCATGTCGAACACCTACAAAGTCAAAATTAGGTGTTGGCCTACTAACATCCAAAGAAAATCCTAGTTAGGCCCTATGTGGGCCTCTTGACATCCCGAGAAAATAAATTGAGCCAAGCTTAAAAAATAAAAGTCCAATGGTCATGATTCATGAACAACCCAGTCAAGTAGGCCTGCTACAAAATGCTTTAACCCAATCAAAAAGACATCGTTGAATCAACGCTTAAAAAACGCTGATGCTGAACGAAATTGTGGTCGATAAATGGTTGATTCAGCGTTGATGGATGATTGATATCTTGACGCTTTGGCCGCTGATATAACGTTGATTCATCGTTACATAAAAACGTTAAAGAAAGTGCTGTGATCAACGTTTTGTCAACTATTTTCTGTTAACAAAAAACCTTGTTTAAATTGATTTTCAGTCGTACATCCTCATTATCCGTTGAACGATATAAGTAGGGAAAATAACACAATTGTTGCCCAGCCGGAACACGAACATTTATTGCATGTTAATTGAACGTGCTCCTTCATACGTTCTCGTACTGTAGACGAATGTAAGCAGAACGTCTCAAACGGCTACCATACGATCGTTTGTGGTATGTTCTCGAACATTCAAAAATCAAACGTTCGAGCAGCGACTTTCTTAAATGCTTCAATATTTTCAAACTACATACAGTAGCTATAATTTTATCGATATAATGTGAACATCCTACGAACCCACAAATTTATGCGTCAATATTAATTAACATGTAATTTACAAATTACAAAACTTGAAGTTTGATCTTGACGCTTAAAGTAGGGTCGCAGGATGTTCACATTCTATTGATAAAATTATAGTTAACCTTCTTCATGTTGTAGCAAAATTTTGTTGAAATTTACTGCTGATGAAAGTCATCCTGCTGCGAAATGCGCCAAGGATTAACAGCTGAAAAACTCAATTCTGCTAAAAAAAATATATTCGGAGGCAGACGTGACGACATCGTGCTATTATAAAATATGAGTGCAATGTCTATGGGAGTACAACATAGTTTTGAAAGCCTGACTATTAAACGGAAAAGTGAAGAGATGAGATGTAATTGAAGTGCATGATAGAGTATTGATATTTTACTTATCCGTTCTTAATAGATGGCGAAGTCAAAATCTCTGATTGTCTGTATGCAAGATGCGTCACACAGACACATGAGAATGCTTTTGTTCATACAACGGAGCTCGGATCGGTCAGCATCTGTCGGTACGGGAGGTTCTTCAAAGTCATGTTTCAAAAAGAAAAACGGTCTCTCCCTTTGTTTCGACACGTAGTGTTTATTTTTGTAAATGACAATAAAAACCCGACGCGTTTCGTCCTGTGGACAGTGTCAAGGGTGCTGTTTCTGGTGGACTGGAAAGCATTTTCCTTCTGTTAGGACCGACTATGCTTTGAAGTACAAGTGTCGCTTTTTCTATAATTATGTAGATGGCCTGTGGTTTAGTGGCAACTCATCGGATCAAAGTTATGATATAAACAGTGATAATGTTGATAATCGCTTAACTAATGAAACAGATATCCTAATCCCTAACGATATAAAACAATTTCTGAGTAAAGGTCCGAATTATCGCTTACCGCATAAAGTTAACCAAACTTTAATTAACGATAACGAAATTCCTATGGATTGTTTAACTTTCAAAATGAGATGGCATCATCACTTCAACGAAAATGCTGCTAACAGAGAGCAAAAACTCAAAATTCCGTTTGATAAAAACACTGTCAATTTGCCTCCTCGCATGACACAAGAATTAGAAAATAAATTTAATCTTTTTGAAACAGAAGCTAAAATGATTCTGCGTAAAGAATGCGAATATCTAAATAAGAATAAGAATTACAAGAATAATGATAAGATAAAAAGAAAAACTAACAAATTTCTAAAAGAAAATAACCTTATGACAGTCTCTTCAGATAAGTCAAACCGCATTGTTATCACGAGTAAAGATGACATTACTAGAAGAACAGAAGCTATTCTCAATGACACTAGTAATTACAAAGTCCTTTCTAAGTCGAAGAACGCTGCGATAGAAAAGCAAGCCAATAGTATAATTCGATCGAAATGCCGCCAGAAGAGCACTATCGATTATGAAAAGCTACGTACTAACTTCAGGTAGTCATCCAGCGAAATTCTACACAACTGTAAAAGACCACAAAGAAAAAGTAGATAACCGTTTCCCTCTCAGACATATCGCTTCTGTAAAAAATACTCCGACTGAAAAAGTTGAGTGGCTAGCAAGTGCACTTTTGAATCAACTCGTAAAAAGCGTCCCAGCCCATCTAAGCAACAGTGAATCATTAATCAGACTTTTTGATGATTTATCAATAAGTAATAATGACGACATTTTCATTTCATTGGACGTCAAAAACTTATATCCAAGTATTCCCATTAACGAAGCTCTAGATACGGTAGAAAAATTTACTACCAAATACTGGAATACCATAAACAATTTAGGTTTCTCAGTTGCAGATGTCATAGACTGTCTAAAATTCATCTCGTATAATTATGAAATCACTTACAACGAAAAAACATACCTACAAATTTCGGGATGTCCTATGGGGACTCATTTCTCACCACCGCTTGCCATCATTTTTATGGAAGCAATTGAAGATAAAGCCCTACAAATACTTAAAGATAGATATGATATTGTGCCAAAAATGTATAAAAGATACATAGACGACATAATCGTAGGCCCTTTCTCGAGATTTGACCACGATGCTTTTTCAAAAATCCTCAACGTATTTAATTCCATCAACAAGAAAATCAAATTTACTATCGAAATCCCAAAAGATAGTTTTTTTAATTTTCTTGATCTAAGTATTTCGATAAAAAACAACAAGATTAATTATAAGTGGTTTAGCAAACCTTGTCATTCAGGCATCACCCTTAAAAAAGATAGTTGGCTCCCGAATCATATTAAAGACAACTTTGTGAAGAATAGTGTAAGATACGTTCAAAGTCGCTGCTCAGACAATAACAACGCGAGTGAATCTCTAGCTGTTATGAAAAATAGACTCGAAAATAATGGTTTTCATTGTTCTAATGACAGTAAAAACAATAAAGCAAAAAATAAAAATCAAGATTCAATTACGCTTGCTCTTAACTTTGTCAGCGATAGTTGCGACCGTAAATTAAATAAATTAAAACGTAAATATAACCTGCCAATCAGGATCACATCCAAACCAGGCAATAAACTCATTTCTTCTGTTAGCAATAAATTAGATAATAAAAATGACTGCGCATGCTATGTATGTAAAGACATTGGACCGAAGTACAGATGTACTGACAAGCACTTGGTTTATAAGTTCGAGTTTTACATTGGTCAAACGTGTATACCCTTCCGATATCGAGTTCAAGGACATGAACGCAGCTTGAGAAACAGAGACAGAAAAAGCGCCTTTAGTGAACATAATTTAACAGTACATTCCGATGAAGTGATGACCATTAATAATTTCAACTGCACCATCATGGATAAGCAAAGAACAGCGATTACAACTAAGATGGCCGA
This sequence comes from Prostheceraeus crozeri, assembly GCA_907163375.1. Taxonomy (NCBI): domain Eukaryota; kingdom Metazoa; phylum Platyhelminthes; order Polycladida; family Euryleptidae; genus Prostheceraeus; species Prostheceraeus crozeri. The sequence goes on from CAJQUW010008780.1 coordinate 173,454, forward strand.
AGCACGCTGTATTGCGTTGAACATGCCAAAAATAAACCGTCGTCATGAACTGATCTGATGAGTTCCCATTACCCAGCAGGCAGTATATAATACTTTTGTAATCTCACAAGAACCGCCAGCACCCTTGACACTGTCCACAGGACGAAACGCGTCGGGTTTCTATTGTCATTTACAAAAATAAACACTACGTGTCGAAACAAAGGGAGAGACCGTTTTTCTTTTTGAAACAGGAGCTCGGATCGTTGCAAACTCTCATCGAAAGATCAGATTGAGTTGAAGTGGAGCAACAGCGGACATGCGTCCGCAATTCCCCGAAAGCGTTACAAAATGCGAAATGAGCATCACTTATTAATAGACAGCAGTTGCTAATAATAACTCTGCGCTGACAGAAATGGCATATGAAACAATATTGAAATAATATGTCGGATTCTATATTCAACTTTTATTCCGGCGTGAATCCATTGACGTGCATACTGCAGCATGCCCATAGTAGAGTAGGCATACAGCAGTATGCCTGTGCACACTGATACTTGATGTCCACGACGTGATGACCGACACTCAGAAGCACAGTTGACTCTTCGGAAAAGGCAACTTCCACCAATCCTGCAGTTATTTCAGCCACCGAGCCAAAGTGAATTGATTGGTAGCGCTTGATTTATCTTGCTGCTTCAGCCGATTGTGAAACTTTCCTGGCGGGTTCTGTTTAGCATTCAAGCTTATTCAGACGACTTTTAACAGCGTGAACTCAAACATTGGCATTCGCTTCTTGTGATCTACTTCCTGCTGTTGACATGGAATTTGCATTGAGCAGCTTGAGTGTAGGCCCATCAATCTCGGTCATGCTGACGCTTCCTTCTGCCACACCCTCACAAACATCTCGAGATGAGACGATCGTCTTTCTGACTTTCATAATAACACACATCTTTTTCACATTTTTTATTTTCTCAACCTGCAATGTTCATCTTATTTATTGATTTATAATTTCAAACAGTAGTGTTATGTAAAACACTGTCTGACTATTGGAACTATTACATTAATTAGATCATGCCTGCAATTAGATCAAAAATCTAGTAATCCTATAATTTGTCCCACGTAATTTTGCGCCAAAGAAGGCCCAGTCCGATCTGAAGAGCATTCCCTTTGTATGCCTACGTATCATCTAATCATCAATATCGAGTAATGATGCATTCTTTGAAGGCGTATATTCATATTAATCATAATTCGACTGCCAAAAGTCCCACAGGTAGGCATCTTTCTATTGGCTTTTCAAGAAAAAGTTGCTCTTTCATTGAATGCTTTTAGAAAAAAAGAAAGCAGTACGAAACACGCTCGTCGCTCACGGTGAGTTGAATTCATTTGTCACATAAAAAAAGTCTCCAGAAAAAGCTGTTTGAATTTTTTGAGCACACTAAATTGGGGCAGTTCAAAAATGCCAATCTTATTCATCGCGCCACATTCGATAAAATTCAAATTTTCAATTTTGTAAGCGTGAGGCCTGCCCTGGTAGGGGAGAGTGGTGCACCCATGAGACATGCAGTACAGTTTTGATAATGTTGGTGTGTCGGCATAGTTATCGTAGCTCCACTGTATTGAACTATTTTCTGAACATAGATATCGCATTGAAAATAAGTTGCGAAATGGTTCTCCGTGCCTCGACCATGGGGCACGAGCTGGCCGTGGGACAGCATGAGCATTTTCAAAATGCATTTAAGTAGAACAACATTTCTACTTATTCCTAATAAAACATCATTGAAAAGTTTCATAATTATCTTAATCCCCAATCTATATAAATGTTACTTATTCTTAACTTGCACCATTTGAGTGTGGGATCAATCAAAAATAATATTAAATCAAATTAAAACGAATTTTTCACCTACAGCTTTATTTGCATATAGTCGCATCGAACTGAATTGAGGCTTTTTTCAATTTAGAATGTTCAAAAAACATTAAAATGAAGTTTTCAGTAGAATGTTTAAGAACACTTATAATCTTCTTGTAAATCAATAGCAAAAATGCATTATTGTAGGCCTATATAATCACTACTTTTCATACTATTGAAAATCATCCTTTGTGTTTAAGGAGCATTACTGTATATCCATCGTTTATATAATCAAAGATAAAATGTAACTGTAAGAAACTTTAAAACATCTTTACTTAGCTTCAGTCAGTTGTGGTTATTGGAAAAAATGTCAGTTACAAGAAAATCAGGAGATGACTTCAGGGAAGGCAATCATTGATTTGATCATATTATTCCGGCTGCGGACGACATCCCAATGTGTCTTCGACTTGCACAAACTACATCTTATCGCGTGAAATGTGCGTAGGTCTATACACCGTAAATAGATCTATAGATCTATGTATGCAATCTAATTTCAATTTCATTGCTAAGAGCAGTAACAATAACATGGTAGCAGTGTAAATCGAAAAATTCGCTTGACTACAATCAAGCGAATTTTTCGATTTACACTGCTACCATGTTACTGTTGCTGCTCTTAGCAATGAAATTGAAATTAGATTGCATACAGCATCGATATATTCCAAATAATGGAAGACCGAAGAAAGCAGCTTCGTCATGCAAAGCTTCTTTATCAATACTTAGGTAGGGCCTATGGTCTATACCTAGACATCTCAAGTTTTGATTTAAGCTTGATACACTGGAATTACAAATATGTCTACAATATGTTGTTGGTTAGGCCAACAGTATCTAAAGCACGGAAAAAGGCTAAGGGTGGTATGCTGTGCTCTTTGTTAACTCTAACAATCTATCAAGATGACTCTGCTAATTAAATTTCTTATGCACTGCTGACTGTTAGTTAACTATTGTTAAATGGCAATGTTAGTTAATTAGCAATCAGATTTAACGATCTGTTAGCGGGTGATATGCTGTGCTGCCTGTTATTTTGATCAACTGTTAGAGAGTGGACGGAATATAATAGAAAAGATAATCGATGTCATTCGTTGATTAGCTCCTAATCGAAGAGATATTTTGCATGCTTGCCAGTCGTCTAATAGCACTGAGTGAGCATGGATGAAGAAGTTGATGACATCTTACTTCTGGAGGATGCGGTTGGACATCGAGCATACCGAACAAGCATCGATCCATTGGAAAATTCACAGATGAAGAATTGCTGCGGCGCTATCGCTTAACCAAATCTGACGTGTGTGAGCTTGAAAACTTCCTTGACCTCAGCAGTGGTAACCGACGAATCGACGTATCTACTAGGTTCCAACTTTGTATTGCTTTGCGGTTCTATACATCTGGCAATCTTCAAATGAGTGATGCTGATCTAGCAGGTGTCCACCAAACCACCGTGTCTCGTATTATTTCCAAAGTGTCAGTGGCCAATGCTCGAATTCGCGGTGACATAATTTTCATGACGGACAGCTCTGGTATCGAAGTGTATAAGGATCAATTTCTGAATGTAGCAGGCATGCCATCCGTCATTGGGGCTGTTGATGGGACTCATATACAAATTATTTCACCTGCAGGGAATGAAGCCGAGATCTTCAGAAACAGAAAAGGATTGTTTCAGTGTGTTTGTGATCCTATTGGAGCATTCACAGACATTGTTTGCAGATGGCCAGGTATCACCCACGATTCGACAATTTTCTCGAACAGCAGATTGTGCTACAAGATGGAACAGCGACTTTTGAATGGATTTTTGTTTGGGGATAATGGCTACGCATGTAAGCGATATCTTCTCACTCCAATATTGAATCCTGTCGCACCAGCCGAAAGGCGTTTTAATGCAGCACACATACGTACTCGAAGCATTATCGAGCGCTCGTTTGGTCAATGGAAGCAACGGTTTCGATGCTTGAAATACATACGCCTGAACTTGAAAAATGCACTGAACGCGATAGTTGCAACAGCTTGTCTTCAATCGCTTCCGCAGATCGAGGGTGAAGAGGATGTGGCTCCATCAGAACAGAGTGAAACTGAAATTCTATCCCCTATTTCCGAAAATGTGGGTGGCAATGCTACGCGTCAACAAATTACTAGTTTGTACTTCAATTATTAGTTATCTTGCTAAGCAATGTAGGCTAGGTCTCCGTAATGCACGCTCTCATAGAACTTAAGTGTTCACCCACTTTTGTCGAATATTTATCTGTTTGGCTATACACAAGCATGAGAACAGTGTTCAAGGAAATGCACACTGCACTTGGACCTGCGAGTTGTTACCATACATGCAAATACAAAATATATGCGTGTTCTTGTGAATATATTTTGCCTTTCATATTATCTAGCTAGATATTTTTCGCGTCTGCATTTGTTTGTATTTGTGGGCCTAAGAACTCTGTGACTTACATTCTTCTAAAAAATTTAAGAGAATTAGGATTACAATATCTAAATGTGCATGAAGCATAATCTTTCCTCTAACCTTATTTCAAAAGCATCCACAGGCTCCACTGTCTTAAAAACAATAGAAAAAAGACAAAGCAATTGAAATAGGATGAATGTTTTATTAAACTTGACTCATTGCTTCCAAGAAGCAGAACAACAAAAATAATGATGTTTGTCTAGTCACCGGTGTTCAATTTGTCCTTTAAAATTCTCTGCTTCAACAACAGATTCTCCTTTTGAATTTCATGGAGCTCTTCTGCCATCTCCATTTCGCGCTTGATCTTCTTCATTCTCATTTCGTGGTATTCTGAAGATTGCTCCTCATGCGTGTTGTACACTGCTCTTCTAACTGTAGGCCTGCATGACTTGCTTGGCACCTGCTTAGCATTCGACTTCGACGATGGTGTAGAAATGTCAATAGCAGTCAATAGTCCCACGAAGGAAATATTTTCGATGTCATCGTTTTCTGAATGATTGCTCTGCACGAGAGCATCACTGTCATATTCATTGGTGAGGGGATGAATTTGACCGGGGATTAAAGATACCATGCGATCACTGTCAGCTGATAGGCTTTGAGCCACAGGTCCACCACTAGTTTTAAAAGTATCCCGACGACGTTCGGCACATTCGGTCTTGGCAGTTCGCTTAATGTTGCTCCACAAATGCTTGACCTGCTCCACTCTGCGGTTCTTCAATGGAAACCCATTGTTCATTTTCCGAACTATCTCCAAACAAGCGTTGTGCTTTTCTTGAAGTGTAACTTTGTCGGATTTCTTGTTTTCGACCAGTGACTTGTAGTTGGCCACCAATTCTATCATGACAGTCTTCTCTTCAGCACTGAAGTTTTCGGCACGCTGTCTCTTCTCTTTCTTCGTCGCATCCATATTGTCAATATCATCGAGTTTGTCTGAGCTGAATTGCATCCATGAATATACTGAGATGCTTCTAGATATCCATGAATTGCTATAGATGCATTCTAATCGACTGTTAAAATCGACTGTTAGCTGACAATGAGGCAAAGCATAAGAATCAATCTTAATCAACTCATGGTTTTAACAAGGTGTTTAGTAACAGCTTGTTAACTTTGACAAGATGTTGAACCACAGCATACCACCCGAAAAATATTTAGATTACAGTCAAGACTTCAAAAACATCAAGACAGTTATTAATGAGTTCAATGCTCAATCATAGGCCCACTGGAGGTCTGAAGTAACCAGCAATATATGAGATATGTGATACATACATACATACATACATACATACATACATACATACATATATATATATATATATATATATATATATATATATATATATATATATATATCAAATCTCAACAGATGTAACCACCACGATTGAACCAGCGACGTTGGAGCTAGAGGACGTGCAAGCATACCCTTAAACCACAAGGCCACCGGACCATCTGTTGAGAGCGTGAATTAGCCAGGAAGGCACTGCTTTACCGCAGGCACGTGGAGGGCGGACTGCATTCTGCAATCACTTAATACCGCATCCGAGATTGAGGCGCTTCACGCAGGCGCTACTCAAGGTCCGGTGGCCTTGTGGTTAAAGGGTATGCTTGCACGTCCTCTAGCTCCAACGTCGCTGGTTCAAACCTACCCACGACTGATGAGGCCCAACAGGCCGAAACATGTCTCGTGGTGGTTACATCTGTTGAGATTTGATAAATTTATCAATTGCCAGGTTACTTGTCTAAATATATATATATATATATATATATATATATATATTGCTGAATATCCTACATTGTTTGACAATCTGTGTGATAGGCAGACTGACAAACAATAGCCTGTTGCTTTTCGGTACATGAATCAACCATTGGTGATGGGTAGAACAAATGAAAGAAGCTAAGTTTGCTTCAATACAAAATGCGAAGAATCTATGATTAGAAAATATAATGGAACAAAAATTTTTGATGATATCATTTTATATCATTTTTCAAAAGTAAAATTATATAAAATGATGTCATTTTTCTTCAGAATAAAAATGAAATTCATCATCACTTCAGGTTGAAAGATGGAGTTTCAGGCAAGGAAGTAGCGAGACGTTGTGGCTTGCCTGGTTTGTCTTACGCTTAGGATAATCATCTCTACTTAGATAATGTGCAAAAGTAAACAATGCCTACCGCTCCGTATACCAAACACATACCAAAGATAGTTGCTAAAATAAGAAAAGGAGTTGTACATATCGTTACGTACCAAATACATGCGAGCATATACGAAAAGAAGTCAATATTCAAGCGAAAAACATACCAAATCTCTGCAAATACAACTTGTATACGACAGTCATATGTTATTGTTATCACATGTCAATTGTTAGATTCAAATTGTATGTGAATTTGGCATCAATTAGTATGTAATTCACATATCCACCGATTTACAGTGTATGTGTACGCACTTATATAATATATAGATTATACATTTGATATTAAATATGAAACATTTTGGCAAAATCTTTTGTTAATAATTAATGAACATTTGAATAATGATATCGTCCCGTTGACAGAAATGTCAAAATCACACCTTAGGAAGGAATTAGATATCTACGAACATAACATAAAATTAAAGAAATGCCGATTTGTCTCATTAGTTTATGTAAGACCAAGAACAAGCGCTTAAAGACAAGTTGTGATTGACAATACAAGTGCGCACAGCGTGACTGCCTGTGCTGTGACTCATCAGCCAATCACAATAGTCAGTTGCAAGACTGATCAATCAATCCAACACCATCCCCATCTCAAAAAAAATACATAAAAATTACACAATTACAATTAACGCATCAAACGAAGACGACGAACATTATGAATAGAGCCATCTTCTAATAATGCAACGTTGGGAGATGGTCTGCCAGTCACACGAAAATGTCCAGAATACTTCGGTGCTAGGGGCCCAGGTTGGGGAATGCGAACACTGACATGATCATTCACACGAGGACCTGAGTAACTTACTGTACTTTTGAAGCGTTCACGAGAGGGCCAATCTTCGCTGACCATCCCAGAGCGTCCAAAAACCAGTTTGAGAGGTGCTTGACCGGTTGCAGAGGAAGTAGAGCGGTTGATGTTGTACACAGAAGAAGGCAAATGATTGACCCAAGAACCACCTGCAGAAATAAGGCGATCCTTCAACGTTCTGTGAACCCTTTCGACAATAGAATTCCCTTTCGGGTGATAAGGAGTAGAATGCGATTGACGGATATTGTGAGCTTGGGTCAATTTCTGCAAAACAGAGCTAGTAAACTGTGGTCCATTGTCAGAATGTAGAACTGCAGGGGGCCGTAGCGGTAGATCCAAGTCTTGAGAATAGCTTGAGCACAATCTGAGGCTGAGCAATTGCGAAGAGCAACAGCCTCACGCCAGCGGCTGCTGTGGTCGATCATGGTAAGTACGTATCGGTATGATGAGCGTTGTACTGGCAGCGGACCAACCAAGTCTATCGATAGAAATTCGAATGGCTCGACCAGAGGAGACTTGGGCAGGCAAATGTTGTTTTTGGTGAATCCAGAACCAGATTTAGAGACACAGCTGCGGTACCCGGTGATTTGCTTTTAGAGCGCATGAATGGGAACCAATAACCGGCTCCCAGAACAGATTCTCGCACCTTGGAAGCAGAAAAATGTCCATTGTGATGATACATGTCGATAATACAGCTTTGTTCTGATTCAGGGACCACTCTCTTACCATAGTAGCAGAGGATATTTTCACTATCCTTTGCGAAACCATCCTTGTGTCGTCCTGTATTTATCAATTGTTTGATAGACTGGATATAGCTGTCGTCATTTTGCTTCGTTATCCATTTTTCACTGTCTTCAACAAAGACTGCACTCGTCGCTTCGCGGTATTGAGAAGTACATGTAGTTAGCCGACTCAAAGTATCGGCAGCAACGTTTTCGATACCTTTTTTATACTCAATGTCGAAGTTGTATTGTTCCAGAATGATCTGGTACCTTGCATGTCGTGAATTTGCACGAGTGCCGGATAGCATGAAGCTTAAGGGCTTGTGATCCGAGAAAACTTTGAATTTTCTTCCGAGGACGTACGAGCGGAAATACTGAATGGTGTTCACTAGCGCTAAGAATTCTCGGTCTGTAGTTGAATAGTTAGTTTCTGCAGAATTCAAAACACGACTGTAAAATGCGATAGGCCCATGAGACTGATATAAGACACCTGCGATGGCGTAGTTGCTTGCGTCAACATCAATAAAGAACTCTTTTTCATAGTCAGGATATCTAAGCATGACATCATTTGACAAATGAGAAACAATGTTATCAAACGACTATTGGCATTCTTCGCTCCAGTTGAAATGTGGCTTATTCTGAACTTCGAAAAGAGGCTTCATAATGCTCGAGAAGTTTCTCACGAATTTCGATAAGTACGATACGAAGCCACAAAAGGCTTTCGATTCTTTTTTGCTTGACGGGACACGCATACATTTTAGACGGTCAACCTTTTCAGGGTCAGGCCGAATAGCATCTTTGCTCATCAGATGTCCAAGGTAAATGATAGAAGGATCTGCAAAATGGCATTTGACGGGATTCAACTTGAGACCAGATTTTCGAAGTCGCTAGAAGACATTTCGTATCGTCTGCATATGATCTCCAAAGTTTTTAGAAGCAATAATGATATCGTCAACATAAGGCAAGATGTTCAAATCGGCAAAAATAGTCTGTAAGAGTCGCTGAAAACTGGCACTCGCGTTCTTAAGTCCGAACGGTAGGACATTGAATTCATACAATGAATTGTTTGCTTGGAATGAAGTAAGGTGCTTGGATTGTTCCGATAGCTGAATCTGCCAGAACCCTGAAGCCATATCCAGTTTCGTGTAGTAAGAAGCCTCGTGAGGACCTTCCACCAGTTCAGTAACTAATGGGATTGGGAAACAATCAGCAATTGTCTTCTTATTGAGGCGCCGATAATCAACAACGAAACGATACTTCGGTGGCTGATTCCCGGAAGTCTTCTTCTGTACAAGGAAGAAAGGCGAACAATAAGCTGAATTACTCTCTCGAATAATACCGTTGTTTATCATGGAGGAGATTGCGGTTTGAATATTTTCTTTGGCACACTGAGGCTGACGATAGAAGCGGATTTTATGAGGAGTAGAGTCATTTAGTTCGATGGTATGCTTGACTAAACTGGTGCGACCATAATCACTTTCGGAAAAAGAAAAACAGTCAGCGAATTCACGAATCAATTGGTCAATTTTGTTTTGCTCACTTAAATTCAACTCCTTGTTGATATCAAAATCAAAATTATTGATAGTGACACAGTTGCATGAACACGAACGGACGACCAGATCATTGACCGAGACACAATTAATACAGGTAGGCACATTACGATGGGGAATTTCGTGACCCTTGTACCGAATGGTGTTGTCGTCAAAATTGAGGATGAATCCGTTCGCATACAGGAAATCAGTGGCCACCAAGATTGGGAAATTACATTCTTCAAACAAATAGAATGTATGGGTAAATTCGAAAGAGTCTATCGAAAACGTTACTACGCAAGTAGTATCAATAGTATAATGATCACTTCCACTAACAGCACTGAATGAAATTCTACTCTTCCCGGAACAGTCCAACACAGCCTTTGACAACAGGCTTGGTCTGATAAATGAGTACGGAGACCCCGAGTCTATGAGGCAACATGGCACAGTCTTACCCAAAACTTCTGCATCAACGATGTAGTTCCGCACGTTGTTTGAGTCAAAAGCACCGCCTACTTTTGACTCTGATTGGCGTTTTTTGAAGAAGGGCACATAGAGACGATGTGTTTACCGCCACACGATGAGCAGGTAGCCCTTGGGGCCAAGCAATTGCGTGCTAGATGATTCGGTTCACCGCAATTATGACACCGGAAATTCTGATTTCGACGATCATATGCAAAAGATTGAGATCTTCTCGGGCCGCTATTCATCTGGGTCTTTGAAGGATGAACAGCAGAGGTGTTGGGAACATGCGCTGACAATGATCCGGATGCCCGCCGAACTGGAAGCTTTGCGATGTGATCCACAACTTCAGATAATTTCGACTTTGTGAGATCTCCTGCAAACTGATAAGCAGCCATCTCCAACTCCGGTGGAAGCAACGAGATCAATTTTCGGCACATGGTTTCCTCGCTGGCATTGATGTAAATGGCAGCTTTCTCGATGGTGTGCTTGAGTTCGTAGATGTTGTCACTGAACACTATACTTTCGAAGTTGACAATTCGATTGGATGGCCGATTCACAGTTTCCCACGCAGTTTTGATGTAATCCAGAGCACTTTTCAATGTTGCCCCGACTGTCCCAGTTAGCATGAACAAGAATATCGGGATGCACAAAGATAGGCAATATGCTAAGCATCTTGGAATCATCGGAAATTTCCTTCAAGGTACAGTAGCTATTGAATTGTCGCATCCAAACAACATAATCAGTGTCTTTATCGAGTATCGGCAACATTGCAGCTCAGAGCGACGCCAGTGTAAGGGCGTGCGCGCACTAACCGGCCAGTTCGCGACGACCAAGTCGTGGCGGCCAGCAGGAATGCTTTGTCATTGTTGCGGAGATGGGAAGTCGTCCACTTGCGCGCGCACTTTGCCGACGCGACCAATTGGTCGTGGCGACCATCAAGATTTGCAGCGACGCACACGCGGCCAGGATGTCGCGGCGACCAGTAAAATACGTTGCAGCTTATGACAGAGCGCGCACTTGGCGACCCTTCCCGCGACAAATAGATAATAAATTGATGAAACCTCTTCCTCATTCATTCGTTTCCTCAACAAATGGCGTCGATCGGTCGCTGTCGCAGCCGCTTTCATGATCGCACATTTTTTTGGCCGCGGCGGCCAGTCGCCGCGACCTGGCCGCTTAGTGCGCGCACGCCCTAAGACCAAGAACAAGCGCTTGCAGACAAGTTGCGATTTATTGACAATACAAGTGCGCACAGCGTGACTGCCTGTGCTGTGATTCATCAGCCAATCACAATAGTCAGTTACAAGACTGATCAATCAATCCAACAGTTTAATTCCATATTTTGAACCTAGCAGCAGTTTTTTGGCGACAGTTGAATACCGTTAACTATATTGCATTTTGCATGCATGAATATCTCTTGCTATGACCTGCTGTGTCAGGATATGCTTCTCAATCAAAGGTATGTGTGCCAAGGTATATTTCTTAATCAAAGAATGTCAAAGAGAAAATTACCTATATGTAGGCACTTTTGAAATATATCTCTCTCGGAATTACACAAATACGAGTATACGAAATATGCATTAAACATATTGAACCTCGAGTATTCTTCAAATATCTAAAAAAAATGAAATTTGATATCTTGCGTACCTGGGAAAATGACATTCTAAACACTTGCTGATTTTGCGAAAATGTGCGTTCTGTGTAGTGCTGTCGTTTTCTATTTGGTCATATCAAGCAGAAAAATAACGTTATAAGACATTTGTTTTCTTTTACACACTTATTAGATCTTTACGTTTAAATGGTCTGAATCAAGAAGGATTCTTCTTTATATATATTAAACGTGCTTGGGCACTCACCGCTCCATGGTTGACGGTCAGAAAAAGTGCTCATTTTTCATTTTCAGCAGTGGCGGGACTTTCTACAAAAGATCCATCTATGCTTGCATGTAGGCAAGCATGCATCTAAACTTTCACACTTTTATCGGCCAACAGCCGCACTTTCCTGAATATGAGCGGCAAATTCAATTGTTTTACACCATCAATTTCACGCAAACATTGGAAATTTCCAGTTCGATGCAGCTCACTAATTGTTGCTGATACTGCCATGCTGTTGTTCCACTATTTACTTGAAAATAGTGAATTCAATAATGAATTCAATAATGAATTCAATAACTTTCCCCCGCATCAATAAGTGATACTTTCGAAATATCGAATTTAATGTATTGATTGTCTTTAAGCCCGATAATCCAATGTCAGTCATATTCGTTGTGCGTCGTTGGTATTAAAGTAGGAGGTTGAAGGTGCTTGAAGAAGTAGAACCAAGCGTCAGGGCAAAGTCACCCAAAATATTGAATGTACTCGAAATTGATTATTTTTTTTGCGTAATAGCTTTGTAGGTACATGTGTAATATAAAACTAGAATGTTTTACCCGACATTAAAGCGATAACGTAAAACAAATAATTGTTTCATCACTTCGAAACCAATGGTCAAAAAATTACTTGAAATTGTTGAAGAGTGCAACACAAAGAATCATTACGAAACAAGTGAATATTAGCAACGAAATTTATCAAAAAAAGAGTACTCGCATTCGGTCTTATAGAACTTGACAAGCATGACATAAGTAAAAGTTGTCATCAACGATCATCAGGCAGGCGAACTGAAATGTGTCGACTGAAAACATCTTAATCGTGATATTTTTGAGGAAGAAGTATCTGATAAAGCAATTAGTTTACCTAATAATAAATAATGGATTTCATATTCAATATCTGAAATGTAAGATGAAACAGCAGCAATTTCGGGCGATGAATGGTGGACTCTTAGCCAAAAGCACAGCGAAACATACTAGTCCAGGGGCCTGTTTCATAAAATAAATCAGTACTTTATATCAGTGGTTTTATCAGTGTGGAAAATTTTCTGCGTTTCATAAAATAAATATAAAGCAGTGATTTAAATCAGTGATTGAAAGCAGTCGAAATTAACAGCGTTTCACAAAACCAAATATTAAGCAGTGATTTATATCAGTCCCACACTGCTTAAAATCAGTATTTTAAGCAGTCTGGAAAAGAATTGCGTTTCACAAAGAAGTATCAGTAGCGCGCGAAAATTGAAAATATGGAAATTCACTGATAGAAATGTGAAAATTTCTATCAACATCTTGAGGTTGATAAATCTGTGAATGATCATCGAGAAAGTTATAGAAACTTGAAATATCGGAGAAATGATTGCAAATACAACTTAAAAATGAGAAAACGGCTTTTCATTTTCAATTTTACTGTCAGTAGCAAACTATTTGTCAGAATGGTAAATTTGGATACTGTTTATTGAAAAATTCTTCCTTTGAAAAGTGGCAATGCTGTGACGATAAAACGTCCGGTAACAGCAAAATTATAAAAGGTTGCTTTGAGGGCTTCGATTTCTTTCGTGTAATGAGGTACGGCATGTCAAGAAATCATTTCAATATTAAAAGACGTTGAGGTATTGACTTTTACATACATCGATGACAGTTGGAAAAAAGATTCTCAAATATTCCACCATTTGCCTCAGATTGACTTCTCTAATCATTATTTCAATTACTGTCAAACATAGAGTAGGCATATTAGGTAGAGTGGAAACTCCGCATTTATTAAATCCCCAATGTACATACACTTTCGATTTTATTAAATGAACTCGAGGTGAATACAGTTGGAAATACATTTGTGCAGTTTGAAGAAATTACAACGGAATTGACTGATTATGACAGCATAAAGCAGATGGAAATGAGATTATTTTACAGATTGTCCGTGTCTTGACAGCCTCGGAGCGGTAATGTTTGTTAAATTAGCAACTCGATGACCCCATTGCTTTCATGCTGAACCACAAGAGAATCTTTTTAAGCGCGATCTTATCTCAAGCAGCTGGTAGAGCAAAATAACAGAATCAAAGACAATGATTTTTATTACCTTTGAAAGCTGTAAATGGGTGCACATCACTATTCAGATTCAAGAAGTGAAACATGAATTTACTCAATCATAAATTCATGCCGATGAAAATTGAATCAAAAATATGAAATTTCAGCCACGACAGCACAATAAAATCTCAACTTTTTATGAAAACTTCCATTATAATGCCATTCATTACATTTTCTTGATCATCAGCACAATTTCCGCTTAGTTGCGATGCTTGTTAGCGAATATTCATTCCTTTTGATATCCAACTTGTTTCATACTTCTTACAACGGGGAGTCATGTTGGTAGGTAGTAATTAAATTGGCAAATATAGAGGTTTTTCAAAGCTGCTCAAATAATGTTTTGGACCGCAGGAACGTAATCTCCGAAAAAACTGAATCTTTTCATATAAAAATTTTCACTGTATACAGATACTTTTTTAAGTCGACACTCTACCTACATATTTACTCTATACTGTCAAAAATTATTTTATTTACGAAGAATTATCCACAATTGTTTTAATCACTCAATCACACTGATATATATCAGTGTTTTCATCAGTCCAAAATCTTTATGAAACGCAATATGTATCACTGATTAATTTAGACTGCTTAATCTTCAGTCGGAAAATTAATTTTTATGAAACGCAATTTAAAGCAGTGCTTTATATTTCACTGCTGAAAATGTTACTGATACATATCAGACTGCTTAATTTTATGAAACAGGCCCCAGGCGATCTACAGTGAAATATATTTTTCATTTGCTTTAATTTTAATTACTTTTAATTGCAACTGTCAGTCACTTAATGAGCTTTCTCTGAAACATGAAGAAGCGTTTTTCGTGGATTTGAACACGCAGAGATCCAAGAAGCAAGTAATTATCGTAAGGATTCGATTCTTGGAAGTTAGTGAAATTGTTTTGACATTGAGAAGCAATGCAGACACTGCTTATTTTGTTCCGCTTGGCATGAGCTAGTCTCTCAGATATCACATATCATCTATCTCTCTGATGCAAGCCAATTTCATTTATGCCCCAACCTCACCAAGATATCTTTCAAGATTGTAATAATATAATGTTTCCAGGTCACAGATAATTCACAATTTTATGCCGAATTTATCATGCGTGCTCACCAGGTTTCGAGAGCGTGCACACTTTGAATGGCACTGTGTCCCTGCAACACAGGAGTTGCTGCAAGAACATCAGAAACAAGCACTAACTTTGATGTGAAGAGAACAGCGAGTTCAGGAAGGGGGAATACCCTCGTGCTTACATACAGACCGTTTCATAAATAATTGCACAAAAAAGTTAACCTATTTTCAAATGTAATTTTCGTGTTGAAGTCCTGGTTCAATTTTAATAAGCGATGCATCATATGAAACCTTATGTTCCATAGATTATTTTGGCATACATTTCACTTTCTTAAGTAGTCAGTTGTGGTCAGTAGGCCTTCTGAAAGAAAATTGAGCGTTTTCTTTGATGCAGGATTTTAACATGAAGACGACAGAATTTTTCAGTGAAAGCTGACAGACAGTGTGAGTTATCACTCAGCTTCATCATGATGTAAAGATATTAAGATTCGTTGAATGTTCAAGAAGATACAGTACAAATAAGTTTTACCGAAAAAAATGCTGCTAAAAAAGTCTGACTTGATTTTTTCATTGATGAAGATGCCCAGTTTCAATAAACTTTGTACCCTGTGAAAGGATGTGTTTAGTACTTTGATTTGGCAGAGCGATGAGGTTGTATCTGGTCAGTTGTGGTCAGTAGACATAAAAGTATGAATTTTTGGTCAATTCATTCAAGGGTGCCTACAGACAAAACTGCGCAAAACAGAAAATTAAGATTATCACCATTCAATCAGGCTCGTGTCAAGTTTTCAGATGATATAATTTTTTTCGAATTTCGACAACATTTGGTACAGTTTTACTCACTTAACACTTTTGCTTGATTTTTCGCTAACTTTCGCGTTAAAAATGTTTTTAACGGTCAACTGCACACAACCTAATAACTTTTTCTGTGTTAACGCTGGCGCTTTCGAGTTTGGGTTTAAATGAAGGTTGGTGTTTATCAGCTCCGAGAATACATGAGTTTTATGACGATCTCCCCATCCGTTCACTGGCAAACTTCAAATTCGTATTGCTCCCCTATTCAGCCATCGGGTGAGTCATCATTTCCCTCGGTGGAGGTCAGGATTTCGAATCCTTGATCTGCGCGCACGCAAAGGTTTGGTGTCAGACTGAGACTCGCCACCTGTCCACAAACAATAGCACTCTCTTCACGTCGTATAGTTGCTGCGTCCGTTAAGAGAATCGACAAGACTATTAGCAACTCTTTCAACGATGACAGGAAACGGGGCAGTTATGACATGACATCAATGACATGATCATGAATAATTTTTCTAATCACAAATTACTTCATTTGATTAGACACACCACACTGTTTCCTAAACCAAGCAGGTGTCTCGGCTGACCAAGTGAATAAGTTCAGTAATCAATTACATGAGCTTAAACAGCTTACGGTTAAATTTGATGAGGACATGCAAGAGATAAAAGAGCTTTTCGGGTTGTGCAACGATTTAGGAAACAGACTGTATATACAGGGTGTTCGCGATCTTCTTGCGGATTTTTGTCATTACCATTATGGTACATAATATCGCGTATTAAGCTTAGTTATTCAGACAATGGGCTGATTAATGATATTTACTATGCACACCTGATGAACAAGATGAGTTTTAATCCGATAAAATGGGATTTTATTACATCGGTTTTGCGAACATTAATCATATGTATTGGAGTACATGTATTGTTTTGCTGAACGTTTGACATGCATTACTAACTCTCCATGATCTGTACTCATCATAGAGTATAATGACTTAACAAACGAGGGATTAACACATGGCATTAATACATGGCTTGAAATTCTCTTTCAGTTCTCATTCGTTAGGACTTAATGATTTCGCTGAAGTATGCCTATAATAGTTTTCCATTTTCATAGAAGTAGTGTGATATTATATTGAAAGACGTATATACATATATTATTGTGTTGCTAAAGGTATGGCAACTGTCAGCCTCTCTAGTGTTGAAGCATCAAGAGTATGCAGGACTGCATATTTTGATTGTTTAATTCAAAATGTCATAGGTTTGTGACAGAGAATTTTTAAGAAAAATTTACAACTGCACAAAATTTGGCATTTCAATTTTGGCTTCCCGCTGCTTCTCCTGGACAGGGATTTTTCTGAGCATAGGATTCGCTAATTTTTTCAGTCATAACTACAGGGTCTTCCAGATAAATCTGGACTATTTTCAATCTAAGCTGCTGACAGACAAATCGGTTATAAGGGAACATCTGCGTGTTTCTACATTACTACTATGTCTATGCCGTCACGTGATATCGCGTTCACCGCTGACACGACGTTAACCTGTCACGCGTGCGCATTAAAAGTAAGCGTATCTGAAACAGTGTGCGCGCAAATTGACTTAAATTTGAATTTTTCAATCATGTCTCGCGAGTTGGAGCGACGTGCAGCGGTTTTGGAAGGTCTGCGTGCTGGTAAAACAGCTACCGAAATCATTGCTTTCTTTGGTTACTCGAAGTCCTTCGTCTACAACATCCGGAAGGACTATGAGGCTGCACCAGACAAGGACCAAGTGACAGCAGAGAGGAAGCCCCACAAGCGGCGATCCGACAGCAAGCGGTCCGAAGACTTCCTGGAGGAGTTGAAGACCAACATGGCCGAGGATCCAGGACAGTCGATGCGGCATCTGGCTCAGAAGATGGACGTGGCCCGTTCGACCACCCACAGGTCCGTGCACCAAGACCTCGGTTTCCAGTCGTTCGTCCTACGAAGGCGCCAGCTGCTGACGGAGGCTACGCAGGAGAACCGGATGGTGAAAGCCCAGGCCATGCTCAACGACCTGAGGCGGAACAGCGCTGGACTGCTGAGGTTCTTCTCCGATGAGAAGAACTTCATCCAGGACCGTAAGGTGAACCGCCAGAACGACAGGTGTCTGTGCGAGAACCCTGCTGACGTCCCAACAGTGATGCACAGCAAGCATCTGGCATCCGTCATGGTGATTGGTGTCGTCAGCAGCGATGGTGACATCATGCCGCCTCACTTCTTTGAGAAGGGACTGCGCCTCAACGCGGATGCCTACATCGACGTCCTGGACTCGGTGGTGAAGCCCTGGATGGATCAAGTCGCCAACGGGAGAGACTACGTGTTTCAGCAGGACTCCGCGCCAGCCCTCAAGGCAAGGAAGACCCAGGCCTGGTGCTACGAGAACTTCCCGTACCACTGGTCCCCCGACCTCTGGCCTCCTAGCTCTCCAGACTGCAATCCTCTCGACTACTACGTGTGGAGCGTGGTTGAGGCAGGTGTCAACAATAAGCCTCACAGCACTTTGGGAGCTCTGAGGAGCAGTATTGTCCAGGAAATGGGACAAATTGACAGAGGAACCCTGGCCAAGGCCTGCTCCAGCTTTAGGCACCCCCTTGAGATGGTAGTGGAGGCCCAGTGCGGCCATTTTGAGTGAAGTTGACTTAAATAACTTTTCTTGGTCTTGTTTTTACAAAATAAATGTGTTTTGGCACTAAATGGAGCTGTTTTGATTTGTGTTACAGTTAAAATCAATCATAGTTGAAAAGATGATTAAAAGTCCAGATTTATCTGGGACACCCTGTATAATCTTGAGATCATTTTTTCATGTCTTTTAGAAAATCATCTTTTGGTTAGCATGTAACGTAACAAGTAATTTTGATTAATATCCGAGCATCAATTTGTCACATATTTAATGAAAATTCTGCTAAATTGCCTACTCCTTAAGGGAGTAGGACATAATGCATTCCCTTGAAAGAGTACATGTGAACTAAGATCATACGCAGGGGAACCATCCATATAAATGTGTAAATGCGATTAGCATGTGAATGCTCGGTACCCAAGTATTGCTCTCGTGATAGGCGCCTTACGTTGCAGATGCAACATGAGAAGTGGGCTGCCAACGGAACTCAACGAATTCCGCGATCCTCTCACTAACAAATGTTTGGAGAATCATTTGTTAGTTATAACTTATTCAACAAAATTTGATCAGATGTTGGAAAACTGCAGATCAAACTCTTATAAGAGAGGTAACGACGTCATAAACTTTCCATCACTCTTGACTATTTGTACGAACAACGTTCAAGTAGGCATTACTTTCTTGTGGCACCAGATTCTACAGTAAGTCCCCCAACTACCAACCTCTAGGATTTTTATCTTCCGGTAGCTTGCCCATGAGTAAGCTTTAGGGGGGAGTTAGTCACTTCAGTGCGCTTTGCCTTACGCTGCTACGTCAGGACAATTCACGCTTCTTCTCTGTTCTTCTTGTCAACTGTGAGCTGGCATGAATATTAATTTCGAGGGAAAATCGAAATCCTTTCACTTGAGTAACATTAACAGCATAATTTCGACTTAAATAAGCTCCAACATTTGAAGCAATGCATCTGATCGGTCTCATCTTCGAGATACACTCAGAGTTTCAAGATCATTCAGAGTTTCCTGAAAAACAGGCTAACATGGGATCATCATATTGCAAATGTGGTCAAAAGTGCAACCGCCGATTCTTTGTCTTGCGTAAGTTGAAGCACTTCGTGAGTGTGAGTGATTTAAAACTTGTGTATACCGGTATCTCTCAATCGATGTTAGAATATGCCTGTTCGAATTTTGTGCATTTACCCAAGCGACTTAGTAAGAATATACAAAGTATTGATTATCGGGCCTTCAAACTTATACATGAAAATCTTGTGGAAAATAATCGACTTTGCTATGCTAGAAATCGTTTTCAATGCCGTCGTGAATTGATCAGCCTGAAGCTATTTAAGAAGGTGGCTTTTAACAAAAAGCACCTCCTTCATAAATACATACCTGAACGCTTGCATCATTCCAAGCATTTTCGATTAAAACTTACCCGAACTGAAAAATATAAATGCTCATTCTTTCCTCGTACCTCCACGATCATGAATTACAGATTGTAAAATGTCAAAGGATATTGTATGTCTCAGTGGCGTAGCAGACCACCTCAGATGAGGTAATCTGAGTCCAATGAAAGAACCGGGAAAAGAACGTAGGCCTACATGTAAATTCCAAGTCAATTTTTAGTCCTTTAGGCGCATTGCTCAAAATATATTTTTTATTATTATGATTTAAAGAGCAAAATCAATTTTCATAACAACTCCATTTCCACTTATAGTCATTACCAAAAACAATACAGGTAAATCATAACACTATAACCTGATGTATTTACTTACGATATAACAACTTTACTTGACGATCTTTCATTGAAGCAAACTTGTCGATAATTGTGTCAACGAACGAACACTCTCCTGATAAGTGTTTGAGAAGAGAAGTTTCGATGCTTAAAAATACCAGTTGTTTCATGCGTTCTTGAGTCATGGTGGAACGCAGGTAGGTCTTGATTCGCCGAAGCACACTGAAGGTTCTTTCACATGTCACCGATGTTAGAGCAATTGTTTGTGAAGCCATGCTTTAGAGACAAGAGGTAGAGCGTCACACAAATCCAAGGAATGCATTTGTTTAAGAAGGGTAGAAGGATCATTTGCTTCTCCAAGTGCCACTCGCAAATCTGAATCAGTGAATAGAATGTGTAATTCGTTGCGCAACTTCTCTTTTTCTTCTTGAACTAAATCTGGGTGATGTTTCTTCAGTTCATTCACAAGTCGTACAACTTCAAATGCATCAGCTTTCAGTACATCAAATCTCGATGGCTGAAATAGTTTTATCCACTGAAGACTTTCGATGTTTTCAAATCGTTGGTCTAACTGAAAAATTAGCGTATCGATGATTTCGTACATTAATCGCTTAAGTTTATCCTTCTCAAATTGGGATGACGAAGATGATGGCTTAGGCCTACTTGGAGTGTAACCGCTGTCAAGGAGATGTTCGTTGTAACATCGTTGAAATGTCCGTTGTATCGTCAGCAATTATAGATATAAAAGGAGCACCTTTGATTCGATTCTCGATTTCACCGCGAACCTGATCATACAAACACTTAATCAAGTCGTTTTGAATATCAGGTGATAATCCTGAAAATGGGAGACTGTGATCAGGAGAGACACAATTTTTAATCAGCGGATCAGAACTAAATTCACTGAGGAGCTTAATCAATTCAATGAAATTTCCACGATTTGGACTGTCAGTGCTCTCTGAATGACCTCTAAAAGAAAGGCCTTGGCAAACAAGGAAAAGAGCGGCTTTAATATGATGTCGCATCATTTCTCTGTTCTTCCTCACTTCCTCGTTGTGCATATTTCTCAAAGTTTTGAACTCCTCATTTAACATTTCATCGATCCTTACTTTGCCAATAAGTTTAAGAGAGGTGATCGCGGCCAGATGCATAGGAGATTTTATATGTCTCTTCACATGATTAGAGAAATTCGCCAAGTCGAGTAATCCTCTCGTCGATGAAAACACTGTCGTTTTTGGTTTAAAGATAAGGCACGGAAAGCAGAAAAGTGTCTTTCTAATGGGGCAACCAGTCAGCCATTTGTATTTTTGATATTGCACACTAAGATTGCACTTTCTCCTTCCTTCAAAGGTGAAAATCGGCTTATCTCTTCCTTTAGTTTTTAGTTCTATTTTCTTTGCGTAGGATAAAGGAGAATTTTGTAAATTTATCAATTCCTCGACAGTTGCCATGAGTATTCTCCGTTATAAGTAGCGATGTAATTGAGTAATAGCGAAGACCGGAGAGGGTGGTTATACTCTGCTAGCAGATATTGATTCTAGAATATCAGACAGCAGACACATGGCAGGAGGGCGACGCAGAGAGGAGACGTATCATTACAATGTTCGCTGCATCCAGACCAATCAGAGGCGCGCTATTGATAACTCTACTGCTGTACAGGTGTGATTCTGTCGCGAGATAGAATACTCGTATCTCTCCGCCTGTGTTAAAGTTTTGTGAATTGGAAAACGGAAACATCGAACAAGATTATAGGACCTTCATGTTAATCAAAATCCTATCATCACATATTTGTAATTTCATTTTCGTTTGTAAATTCCGGTGTATTCTCAGATTATTAGAATACTATAGGCGCTACGCCCCTGGATGTCTAAAGATACACGACAATGTGATTTTTTTATCTCTTTTTTCTTTTGAAATGATATTGCATTTCAGGCGCATGATTTTACTATTAGCAATGTGACATTTTATATGATTTTCATTACCTTTGACAAATAAGCACTTTTATTATTATTATTGTATCACCTCGATAAATCATCGACCAAATCAGAACAGAAATAACCTATCTAGCCTGAGAGAAGTTAGTTTCATACGATAAAATGATCAGTTTCAGAGCATCAAACTAATTTTCTTATATTCTCTTCTGTGATTACGCATAACGAAGACCCGGCCATGAATTTTGAAGTCCGGTCTTCCGGTTAACTTTATTGTGCTTATGAGCCATTAGCGATGGAAGACCATTCACTCTAGAATAAACCGTTTAGTCAATCAAAAGAAAAACAGCATTCTAGAACCATGTATGATAAGTGTAACATATTTATATATACCTACTTAATATGTGTTTTGTCTGACATTGTTGCGAACTGTTTCTTAAATAGGAAAACATTACTAACTTATGTATGTATTTAAGCGTGCTTTATCTCAAATAAACTTTTCAGAATCCTATATTTTAGCCTACATAAATGTTTATAGCAGCAAAGCAAAAATCAAGCTCCGCTTTCTTTCAGGTTCCACCTTGTTACTATTGACCTTTGAAAGCGCGGGACGCCTAAGTGCCGTCAATTTCTGCATAATTTTAGCTCTAATAGAAATTAACCTCAAAAGATTTGCTGTGCTGCTATCATGACTATGATCTCCTGTCGTTTGGTAAACTGTATGAATTTTGTAAGAATTGTGTATTCCTTAGTTTATCGATCGGAAGATTCTTTCATATCTCGAATAATTAAAAATAATCTCGAGGAGTTAAAATGAATGATTGGATTTCAATGCAACCACATGTAATACCAGTAGCGCCTACTGCCTGAGCACTTGACAGTGGATGATGTCTGAAGTTAGCGGTATGCGATCAATTTTGATTGACGTTGTACGTTATCAACCCCAGCTGGCTGGTTTTGATTATTATACGGCCGGTTTCGGCCCTGACGCATCATATATATTATAGAATTTTCTAGGAATGTATTTCTAATTTATTGTGTATTTAACTAGATTTTGTAAAATGCTTTAAATGTAGATTTCGTTATAGATGAGCAGATTTCCTTTGTTAAGACTGCCGGTGCTTTTGCAGTATTTTCCACGGATTAAAGGAAGTATCAAGTACCGCATGAATTTTCAGAATTTAGAAAAGCCAAGTAAAAGTCGTTAACTTTTTGATTTTTTATCTACATATTTCGGCTATTCATGTGCCATAGCCATTTTCAAGAAAAGTACTCAAGTGTTTGAGTTTTCCGAAATCTTGTTCCAATGCAGATTTGGGGGTACAATTTCTGTGCATGGTTGATTATTCTGGAAACTCTATATTTATCCCTTTGGTAAACTTGCGGAAAAACCCTAAAGCACATACTTAAATGAGAAGAGAATATTTTGGAAATCGTAAAACAAACCACAGGATAAAATTTTGGTTGGACATCGTTTTTGATATAAAAAATGTCGTACACATTCAGCATTTGCTTTTGGTTTTCGTATCTTGTTAGAAGGTTGCAGAGGTCTACTCCTCACAGTATTATTTCAATGATTCTGATTTCTACAGCAGCCTACTAAAGAATTAGAGAATTAGCTGACCGCACAGCTAAGCTAATCAGATCAATCATATCAATTCTAGTCAGATGTGGCCCCCTACTAGAAACGCTTGCTCACCTGTGAGCTGATGATTCGCATGCAACATGCAAAACTTGCAAGTTACAAGTCATGGCATACATGTAGCCTACATTTGAAAAAATTCCCTCCTTTTTCCATGACTGCCTAGCAGTTTCTCTGCTTGAAGCACATGTACATGCATGTTCGCTGCTAGAACTGCAGGTGCATTTATAAGTTTTGCAATTACCAATTCATAAAGGCGGCGGCAGTAGCAATGCACCGCATCACCTTGGCCTCCAGACAAAAATAATGGCGTACTGACGTATGGGACGAACATAATTCTCCAGATGTACACCTCGAGAACATTGCAACTAACATTTAAGTTTTGAATTTTCCTATTTTCCTAACTACAATTTTTCAACTGCACAAATCAAGTAAACCAACTGCACATTTGAATTTAGAACTGCACAAATTGTGTCCGGTTGCACGTTCAAAAATCCTGGTTTATAAATATCTTAGTACTGTACACCATCAGTAATAATATGGACTCCATATCTGCAACGTGTACCTTATCACTTTTCATGAAGTTAAAAATATTGGGATTCAAAGTTGTTTCCTGAAAGTACATAATTGATAGTTAATATTACCATCACTATGACTAATTTGTGCTCCAACTTTCAAAAGTGCACCAAACGCACTTTTCTCGCAACTGCTTTTTACAGAGCGCCCTTTTGTAGGAAGCGTTTCGTCTTTTGTTCCAATGCCACTTATTATCATTTCTTCGAGTACAGAAAGTCCTTTTCATAATAGCTAGAACTCGGCAAAATAGTTTATTTTTCAAGTTTATTTAATTTTTTATTTTTTTATTTAGTTGGTAAAATTCTTAAAATATTTTTTTAGTTTTTTCTCTTAAAGTAATTATGCGATGGATCGGTAAACATTTTAAAGCTATTTTTCCTTATAATATCTTTTGTAAGATGTTGTAAAACTACCTCGAACAAAAAACAATTTCAATTAGCGATAAAAAGTCATCAACAGGAAGACAGTCAACAATTAATAACAGTTTACTATCATAATGCGCTGAATATACTCTGTAAAACTTTGTCTCCGGTCGGATAGCATCATCCTGTAGTTACTGAAGGACCTCTCATTATCCGCTGACTTAACCGCACAGAAGCTCGAAAATTGAGATGTCATTGGAGATCATACAGTCAGGAACGTCTGTGTACAGCCTCCACGTAGATGCTTGCCACATCGGATATAATTTTGAAGGCTGAATTGTTTGTCAGCTTGTTGTCCGACTTCGTCTGGAGCTTCTCTCCAGTGTCACCCTAAATCTTGTTCAATCGTTTCTTCGTATCTATCATTGCTTGCATGTACCAACCAAAGCCAAGCATTGAGTCTCCAGTTGTTTGATGGAGGCAGGCAGAAAAGAGAGATTGACGTGGATGATTGATGAGAAATGCAAATCTAATTAGCTGAAAACTGGCTAATTGAAATCCATTTAATTGCCGGTCCGAACATCGCCTACATACTAGTTACATATAAAAGTCTCGAATCATCTGTTATTCGATTGAATTGATCAGAGTCATGAAACAGAAATTGATATTTTGTTCTCACTCCGAAAAATAGTTGTTTTATTTCTACAGTAGTTAAAATAGTTGAAAAACTTATTATGTCTAGCTTTAATAATGACATCAGGCGCATATTTTATAGAATAAAAATCGTTCTTTACAATGTCGATGTGCAGATAACATCATGTGAGGAGAGCTAGATATATAGCATGCATACAAAATAATTAATCGGCTGTGTTTTATAGTACGTCTCGCCAATATATTTGGGATTACAATGCTCTCTCTATTATAGAACAAATCAAGCAGAAAATTACGATTTTCAAAGTATCGTCTGGAAGTTAAGGACGCAGTAAATGCAAGACATAAAATCTACGTGTGTGCGATATAGTCTTGAACACCGAGCGCACAATGTATCAACTGTTTGAACTTTTGGGATCTGACTTTAGGTGAAAGGGAACTTTTGAATATCCTGTATGGTAAGACTCTTGCCCTTGCTAGTATTTATTCTTAAATCCATCGACATTACCATTCTAGAAGCTGTTCATGAACACATGATGTAAACGTTATCTGACATGTGTGCGATAGACTGGAAAACAAGTTGTGGTGCCATCTACGTATCTGCTTTAGTGTCTCATGGATGTCACTATCTGGAATTATACATGTATATCAGTCATCAACTATCTGTTGGTGAGAATTTTATCGTTCTCCTAGAAAGAGGATTTTAAGAATTCGAATGCTTGCTATGTCGCAGCACACAGGCATCCTCTACTGATTGCCATACTTTCTATGATATGATCACATCAATGCCATTACAGTAGTCCCTGTCATCAACGACCCTGCTGCTTTTAACGACTTCCTGTCGATTGCAACCAAAAAATTTGGCACCGATGCAAAATTACTATATCGCCTATATAATTCATCCTGTGCATAACGACTTCCTGTCTAACGCGACTTACGACCTCAGTAATTTGGCAAATTGTTCTCTGATCCCTGTTTATTGCGACCCCAGATTTCGGGGGAACAATAAATACGTGTAGATGTTCCGGTAACTTTATGTATTAAAAACAGAAAACATCAATGGTCTTATTACGTAACAGCTGTCACCTTACCATCTTAATCCCTCACTTTTAACTCTGACAGATACATGAGTCACAACGCTCTCAACTTGTTGGCTTCATCTTCCCCTATAGCTTGTTAGAGGCGATAAGGATACATAAGCCCTACATCTGAATTTATTCCACATAATTGTACCGGGAGCATAATCTTATAGTTTTACATAATGTCTATATACAGTGCCTAATACAGTGTATCATCAAATTTTCTCTTTGATTAATGTCTGCTTTATGTTTGTGTATCACATAATAGTATATTACTATACAGTTTTCCACATTGTCATTAAATCTTGCGTAATGGACCCTTTGAATGGACTTGAATCAATAAAAGCTAGTATCTGTTGAAATTGTGAATACGCCTGATGTCATACATCACATAAAAAGGTAGCCGAAAGTGCTTGCAAATAACGACCACCTGTTTATAGCAGTAGTAAGTAAAACTCCACTTCTGGATAGCGCAAGATGGCCGCCGTCGCTGACGTCCCCCTCTCTGGAACGGCAGAGTGTCGTGGTCGGCCGCCGTGGTGCTTTGAGTCTGACGTCCCCCACCTCTGGAACGACAGAGTGTCGTGGTGTGCCGGCCAAGTGCGTCCGTCAGGTTCGCTGACGTCCCCTCTGGTCGACCGTCATATAGCGCGCGGTGATGTGCTGTCGAGGTTGGCGTGGTGTGCCGGCCAGGTTGGGAGGGTGGACTGTCGTAGCTCATCTGAAAAATCCTAAGTGTCAGAGTGGCTTTGTATGGGTAAAATTTTGAAAATTTTCCAAAGTGTGGAATTTCGACCTGGGACCTTCACCAAAACATTTTTCATCAAATTTCACTGACCTCCCCCCCCCGACAGCAATCTTCTAACTTTGGTTCTAGTGGACGGATTTTGTCTTACAGCTACTCGATTGAAAGAGGAGAAAAAACTGCTCGACGCCATTTTTGCCGCGAGTCAATCGGACCAGCCGTTCAAAAGTTAGAGCTGTCACAAGATTTTAGGTCGGAGCTCGCTCACCTGAAAAAATCCTAAGTGTCAGAGTGGCTTTGTATGGGTAAAATTTTGAAAATTTTCCAAAGTGTGGAATTTCGACCTGGGACCTTCACCAAAACATTTTTCATCAAATTTCACAGACCTCCCCCCCCTCGGGAGAGCTCGCTTCGATCTTGGCTTCTAGTGGACGGATTTTGTCGTGCAATAGCTCGTTTGAAAGCTAAGAGTGACACAAATTCAGTGAAAGAAACGGCTTGTTCATATCTGTCTTCGTTTAGATGTGAGACGCCATTTAAGATTTTGGGAGATTGACGAAAAACGACAGAGTTAGAATTTCCCAAGAAACAGCTCCAGCGGGCGAATGAAGGCTCGGATTGGTAAACGGATTTCAGATTTGGAATCAGCTTGATGTTATTGTCCAATGAGGATCATCATCCAATGAGAATCAAGCATTTCTATATAAATAGCGAGCCTTCCACAGTGAGAATCATTCCATCGTTGAATCGCACGAGTGACGGACGCACATTTTCTCTCTCTCTAGTTACCTATTCTATTATCCAACTAAAATGGTAAGTCGCTACTTTCCTCCCTCCCCTCCCTTGAACGTAAACTTAATACAATCTTTTCCATTTTCAGGCATCTACTCCATCTGCTGCACTAGTAGGACAAAATGGCGGTCAAACGTTACAAGGTTCGCTACGATCAGATCATCTACAACTGAGGCCAGTGGAAGAAAACAACCAAGGTACATAATCCTACACCGCTACAGCGTAAATTTAAACAAGTCTTGCGTTATGACGATCATGGCGTAGTACTCCAAACGGGAATGCTCCCTTCCACGGATGTCAAGATAATGCACAATCAGTATGGGGGACTACATACTGATCCCGTGAGTCCGTACATCGCCACCAACTTGATATTATTGAGGAGTACGTGACATTAAATATGGACATTCCTACTCCTCTTGCTCAAGAGTGGAAGGCGAGAGATGACAAGGATACTCCCTATAGAAAGATTTGGGATGGTAATCACATTTGCCTACCGGTATCACATTGGTGCACTTACTATAAGAAGGAGGGAGATCATTCAACACCCATCACATGCGACGAGCTCGGAAAAGGTACTTGGGATATCCTTTTCAAAGTGAATGGGTTATATTATGGTCGGCATAAGGATAATAAAATAGCCTCTCTCTCCATGCATATGGAATCCATCCTATATATTCCAAAACCACCCAACGTGGACGACATAATTGATCAAATCCTTAACAGCAGTGGTACGAAGCGCAAGTCGGAGAAGAATGCTACATCAAAACGCAAATCAAAGAAGGAGAATTACTAGTCCTTTCCTAACTCTACCCTATGACAATTCGCTTATGTGCTTTGAGTGTCGTAGACGTGGTCTTATTAGATACATTTTACTTCTTCGTTGCCATCATATCATTTGTGTATTTTGTCGTGAAAAGCATCGATGTAATTCTTCATTTTGTAATATGTTATAGAACGTTTCCTTAGATGTGTAAATTTCCGTTTTAGGCTTCTATCATCATTTTTATGGATTGTGAGGGTGAACCTGTACAGGAGCTCAGTGCTATTGCTATGAACAATTGGACATATCAGATTGTCAGTGTCTATCATCAACATGCCAACTGCAATCCCAATGTTGATCAATGGGCGAGAAAACACATTCATGGACTTAATCTGAAATATTTTCAAGACCTATGGCTTTTCTTGTGAGAGTGCTCTTCTTATTGACTTTAAACGATGGTTAGCTGCTTTCAATGTTATACGCATCTTTTGTAATAATCCTGGTAAGGAGAGGAAAGTATTTCCCAATCTAATCATTGATGATATTTTGCTCCCACCTTGGGATAGTAGAGTGAATCAACATTATCATGAAGTCACGAAACGTTTTAAGGATTTGTGTGTTCCTATTTTGTCTGTTCGTTGTAGTAGCTACGTTCATAACCAATGCTTCTTTCCTCCTTACCTCAGCACTGCCAAAGTCCTGTATGGTTATCATTGCTCGCTGTATGATAGTTATCAGCTGTATCTATTTTATCTCTTTCAAACCATTGATTTATAATGCATGCTTGTTACTATTATTCAATAAATGTTACTATGAGAAGAGTTGTTGTTTTCATGCAATGGATGGGTTAGATAAATGGCGATCATGTCTTTCTCAAACGACTGCGGAACATTACATTTTCATAGGCAAAGTTTAAAAGGAGCTGTTCAAGATTATTTGATAAATTTTCATAAAGATGAGACCGACATCGAAGCAGTGGTCGATGATGCTAGCACTCTATTTCTAGAGTTAATGAATACATTCTCTGATAGCATTGTCATGGCGCGATTAGTTGCGAAAATTAAGTTTAGTCATTTTGGAAAGGAAGAGGTGGAAAGTCGCTCTTTCCATTTTGCTTCTTATTCAATGAAAGTGGTAGATCACCCCGAAGAATTTTTTAAAAGACATATGATAAAAATTGCTGAACGTCTTAATGCATTTAACCTTCATGGTAGCAGTCTAGTGATTGAAGCGATTTCAGATATTCACATTCAACTTTCCATAAAGAAAAATTGAAAATGCAGTGGTACTTGATTGTAGCACAACTGGTTTTCGAGCTATGTCTGCTCACTCTCGAAGTATATTCCTTCTGTACATGCGTCTATTATTTAGGAAAAGGCTAGCAAATTCATATCTTCAAAAAGACTTGCTATAGACATCAGTAACGGTGAAACTATGTGTTGTGATGTATGTAAGCGAAGGATGGAAATGAAAAGCGCATCTTCAAGAGATGTAAGCACGCTTTTTGTCAACGCTGTTTCATACGTAATTGCATTCAACTTTGCAAATGTAACCACTGTGATATTGCTCATTTCGAGTGTCACTTATGTCGCAATAGTTAGTACCTATGCAAATGTGGTAAAGATAGGTTTTAGCAAAGACTAACACGGAAAATGGCGAAAACGTTAAAAGTGGCGAAACGTAAAAAGTCTTCAAAGTTTTCTTGAGCCATTCAAGCTCTCCGACGAATGAAAGCAAATCAGCGATACAATGCTATACGACATGCCAACGATAAATTCATTCGTGAAATTATTTCTCATGTCAGAAAGTTGAGGACGAAGAGAAATTAGCGCCAAAACAACGAAAGTTACTTAAGCGATATGCTACGAAATTGCGTTTTTCATCTCCAATCCTAAAGTCACCCTTCAAAGAAAGAGGAAAACTCTAACACAAAAGGGCGGTTTCCTTTCAGCAATACTTCCAATGATAGCTCCTGCCGTGGGCAACCTATTGGGAAATATCTTTGGCTCTAAGCTTTAATTATGCAAATGTTGAGTCTCAAAGTAATAAAATGGATTTCAGACTTCAATGTGATAAAGTTCTGACTGTATCAGGTCCATCTCATGCAGGTAAAACTGTTTTCACGCTGAATTTATTGGATAAAAGAAGGGAGTTGTTTAAGGAACTATCAATCGAGTGATTTGGTGTTATGGTATTTATCAACCGTCGCTGTTTCAGGAATTGCAAAGTCGCAACTTTATTCGACATGAAGGAATTATTGCAGTGGATAAACTTCAGTCTAATGATGTTGTTGTATTGGATGATTTATTAAAAGAAAGTTAGAATTCAAAAGATGTTACAGATATGTTCACTCGCGCAGCACATCATAAAAGGTGCTTTATCATCTATATCACACAAAATTTGTTTCCTGATGGAAAAGAAGCTCGTACACGAAACCTGAATACACACTATTATGCTATTTTCAAGAATCCGCGAGATAAAAGTCAATTTGAAATTTTAGCGCGACAAGTTGCACCCAGAGGATCAAAAGCCATAATTGAAATTTTTCAAGCAGCTACTGAAAAACCATACGGTTACTTATTCATTGACTTTACGCAAGAGTGTCCGGAAGAATTTAGATTTCGAAGTGATATTTTGAAAACTCCCATGATTATCTACAAACTATGAGTTCTTATTCTCGCATGATTGTTATTCCTCAGGATGAATATGTACAATTGACTGCCATGCAGCAAGTAAAGCAACCTCTTGCAAATCAAATGTATAGGAAAGAAATAGATTATCAGCAAAATGTTCACATCAAAGATCCACATCGTGCTGTATTATTACAATCGGAAACTGTTGAGCAATTGAAAAACTTGAAGAATAAGATGCGTGACTCTGTATCGACTGCTACACCTTAGCATCTCGCGCACATGCCATATCTCTTTTCAACAGTATTGAACCCCATCTCAATGTAAATGATAGAGGAGAAATCATTACAGATGAAAATAAAGTGATTGATGCTTCACGTTATGAAGACTTGATTCAGTATGCGACACGTAGAAAGCGCCGTCAGGGCTATGTTCCACCTGGTTGGTCATACTTTCTTAAACTATTGAAAAAGCATAATGTACCAAAATTTGCTTTGAATAATGAGACATTGAAAGAACTTGATTCAACAGTGGCTACTGCTCCAATGCTTCAGACGATGAAAATGCCAACAAATTGGTTTAAGACGTCACCTGCTACATCCCCTCCCACACTCACTAAGCAAACAAGAGGAAGAACTCGACGTAGATCTACATCGCCACTAAAACTAGTAAAAGGAAAACGTAAAACAGCTCCTCCCAGGAAATACATGTTCTCAGACTATTAATATGAAGCAGATGTGTTGCTTGCCATGTAATGAGCCGCCAGAGGTGAATGTCGTTGTCACTTGCACTTGCTGCGCCAGCTCTCACAATGAAACCCCTAAGCAATGTGAACACGATCGCAAAACCGCTAAAGCTAAATGCTGCAGTTGTTGTAAATGTAGAAAGGCAAGAAAACAAAAAGATGAGAAGGAGGAAAAAGAGTCAGTCGTCATCGACTGAACGTTTGAAGTCAATCTATTATGATGTAAAACATCCGGCAGGATTTGCATCTATCAAGAAATTATCAAAAGCGAGTGGTCTTCCACAATCACAAGTGAAACGATGGTTAAAGGGTCAGGCTACCTATACACTCCACAAACAAGCGAAAAAGAAGTACCGCACCCGCCATTATATTGTTCATGACATCGATGAACAGTGGCAAGCAGATTTGTGTGATGTTGCCTCCATTTCAAAACATAACTCGGGCAATAATTTTATTTTAACCGTCATTGATATTTTCTCGCGTTATGCGTGGGCTCAACCTTTAAAAACTAAAGAAGGGAAAGGAGTAGCAAAAGCATTCCAAACAATTTTTCGAGAAGGTCGCATTCCAAAAAGAATTCAGAGTGATCAAGGAAAAGAGTTTGAAAATCAGCATGTGACAAGATTATTTGAGAGGCATGACATTGAGTTGTTTAGTGTAAAGAGTGCTTATAAAGCTGCACTCGTTGAACGTTTTAATCGCACATTAAAAAATCGCTTGTGGCGACATTTTACTGCCAACTTGACACAAAATTGGACAAAGGTTCTACAAGATACACTCCATGCCTACAATCACTCTATCCATCGTTCTATTGGACTCAGACCAGTAGATGTAAATGCTGACAATGTAGATAAAGTGCGCGAATCATTCCAACGTAAACGCACTCATGTGAAAAGTGATGTGAAAATTGGCGATAAAGTTCGTATCTCAAAAGTGAAAAGTGTTTTTGCTAAAGGGTACCTTCCGAATTGGACAGAGGAGGTATTTACAGTATCAAGGATTAATCAAAAAGACTCTCCGACCACCTACAAGTTGAAAGATTACGATAATGAAGAAATTGAGGGTAGCTTTTACCGCGATGAGATTGAGGTAGTCACTGAAAGTGAAACATATTTGGTAGAGAAAATCATTCGATGTAAAAAACGGCAAGGTGAAGAATGGTGTCTTGTTAAATGGACTGGTTATCCTTCAAGTATGAACTCTTGGATGCGTCGTGCCGACATCTTTCATCTAAGTGATCGACAGTGATTCATGCAAAGTTGTAACTAACAATGTTTAGGGTTTGAGCTATGAATCCAACTGCCTCATTTTATTCACGACCCTCCTATGTAAGTGGTGGAGGACAAATTTACATCGGTGCTCGCCGCCAACGTGGAGGTAGCATACTTGGTGCATGAAATCTGTTGTAGCACCTCTCATATCCAATGTCGGTAGATCTTTAAAACGAAATGTTTTAAGTAATGCCGTTGGCTTTGCTGGTGATGTTGCTAGTGATCTTTCCAGAGGTAGAAGTTTTAAGAGCAGTTTGTTGAATCGTGGGAAGGAACGCGGTTTAAAAACATTGAAGCAGACCTTTGCTGGTGTTACTCAAGGAAAGAAATCACCTAAACGAATGAATAAAGGAAGGAGGAAACATCGCGGAGCTGGTAAGGTGCGATCTTCAGTCAAAAGGCATTCACGCAAACGTCGCAGAGGCTCTAATCATTCATCAGGCGCTAAACGACGACGCTGCTATAACTTCTAATCATGGAGTGTAAAACTTCCGGTTTTTGTTTGTTCGATCAACAAGCCATACAGACAGATATTCTTAGTTCAAGTATTGTAGATTATCATCCTCGAACAGCTGAGAATGCTGGCCCCATTGAATTTGTTATTCCTGGTGGTAGTGATGACTACATAGATTTGAGTTATGCGATGCTTGATTTGAGGTTTAGAATTCAGCAAGCAGATGGAACTGCTATTGACGATGCACATAAAGTTGGACTGAACAATTTACCATTGACTACATTACTTCGTGATGTTTCTCTAACGATTGGAGAGCAGCAGGTGGAAGGTGGTCAAAGCGATTATCCCTATAAATCATATTTCAATCATGTATCACAGTTTCATCCAGCAGCACAAAAAAGTCATATGGAAGCCATGGGATGGTACAGAGATGAAGCAGGAAAATTTGATGTTGAAACAAACAGTGGCTTTGTAAAGCGATCTGCTATGATTAAAGATAGTAGAGTATGTCAGCTATATGGTCCGCTGAATTTAGACTTCTTTAGACAGTCAAAGTTTTTACTGTGTAATACCAGCATGCGACTCAAGCTGACATTGAATAAGCCTGAATTTGCGCTGAATGCATTTGCTAAAGTTGACAATTTTAGAATTCATGTGGAAGATATTGCACTTTACATTCGTCGAGTAGTACCGAATCCAAGTGTCATTAGAGGCATGCTGAAGGTCTTAACCGCCAAAATGCCATTTACCCCGTTCAGCATACAAAGCTTCTCACCTTTACAATTCCGAAAGATCAAAAGAGTTTCATGAAAGATGGCCTCTTTCCATCGGAAGCACCGAAGCTCCTCATGGTGGCAATGGTTGAAAATGATGCATTTAATGGTAATATAAAGAAGAATCCTTTCAATTTTAAACACAATCAGTTAAGTGAAATTGCTTTACGTGTAAATGGTGTGAGTCATCCTGGTCCACCCTACAAACCAGATTTTGCTTCGGATCAATTTATGCGCAGTTATGTTGATTTTATGGATGTCTTTGGCTTTTACAATACGGATGACACCAACGGACTGACTATGAAAGAGTTTAAGAGTGGATATACTATTTATGCATTTGATTTGACTGCTGACAGCGATATTAGTGCACCCTATCGTCAAGCGAACGTGCCTCATAATATTCGTTTGGATTTGACGTTCAAAAGAACACTACCTGAGACGATCAATGTATTAATTTATGCAGTCTTCGATTCAAATATTGAAATTACAAAGTATCGTGACGTGATTCTTCAGTATAATCGTTAATGAGTTGGTTGACTGCTGACGATATTAAGACTAAAGTGCAGCGTAATGCAGACGAAGCGACGTTGAAAGCTTTCGATAATGTCTATTCACTCGATACCTTACCACCTGCAGTAAATCACTATCCCATCTTTATTGTGCTAAACACTCATTCACAGAATTTAGGCGGTGAGCATTGGAAAGCGATCTTTATTGGAGAAGACCGACGTGGTGAACTATTTGACTCTCTTGCTCAACCTCCAAATATACCAACACAGCAGTGGTTGAGAAAACATACGCGTCAATATCAGCGAAATGAACGCATACTACAACATCCACTTTCATCAACGTGTGGTGCTTTTGTACTGTACTTCATCTTAAAACGTTTACATGTATCTCGATTTGCATCTGTTATTCAAAACTTTTCATGTAATCCATCCTCTAATGAAAAAATGATTTGTAAGTTCTATCATGATTTGAAATAAAAACATCATGTTGGAAAAATTGTTTTTTATTTTACAATCCGCTGGGTACGTACATACTCGATGAGATAGTCTAGGATCACATTTGCTTGTACATGAGATTTTAGTCCAGTAATGATCACTTTACTATTATGAAAGATTGCCACATGCACAGGTAACCAACAACTAATGAGAGCTGCAGGAAAAAGTTCGGGTTCATAACACAAATTGTAACTGCTGGTACGAATCTTCAAAAATGATACACTGTCACTCAATTGAGTAGAGATCACCATATTGTCCACAGTCAGATTCGACATCACACACCTCTCCCTCTTCCATATCCGACGTAGTAGTCTTTGTAGCTCTAAGCGCATTGACTGCGCCGATGAATGAGAAAGGGCGCCGAGAATCTGTACAGTCCCATTTGGGAAGAGTTGAAGATTCCGTGAATTGTTCATCTTCACCACTAACATTTGAGGACGGCCCGGGTAATACTTGCTGTTTGGAAGCTGTTGGTGTAATGTTGTGAGATCGATTTTGGTGTAGAGTCTGAAGCGACGGAGAATGTTGACGATGGTGTAGCGATGGCGCTTCATGATGAAAGAATGAGTAAATTGAGCGATGTACCTTCCTTTTATACTTTTCCAACTACCTTGATGAAATGTGAAGTTAGTATGAAGTTGGGAATGATAGAGTTGAATTCGCCGATTGTTGACGCGCAGCCAGATGCGATTTCCAATACGTGAATGTCTTTTCATATAGAAGTATTTCAAATCCTTCATGATATGATGTAGAGATTTAAAATGACGATAAGATAAAGCAAACTCTCTTCTACATTTCCAGTTGAATCTTTGAAATAGACGTTTCGATCATGATCCGTTTCAATACGTTGTAGGGAATCTAATTTCCAACTCATGGTGGTTGGTAGTCATGTCTGATTAAGATTTGCATAGTAGGGCGATGAACTCACGACGAAATAAATGTCATGATGGAGCGATGTATGTATCTTCTATACTTCTCCCAATTGTATTTGCGAAATGAGAAACAGTTTGCGGAATGAGAATGGTAGATTTGAATTTCATTTGTTGCGACGTTGAAGTCCAACTTGATCACCCAAGGAGATGAATCTTAATGTTTCAAAATATTCAAATCCCTCATGATATCATTGAGGTTGACAAATTGTCGCCATGTTAATGTTAATACCTCTTGATGAATGACCATGAGAATTTTTAAAATGTACGTTTCCATTACGATCAACTCTGATATATTGTAGAGAGTCCAAAATCCAAGTCTTCATGATGTTATGCAAAGCCGCAGATCAGCAATATTATAAAAATGTCGTTTTATCATATTTTGCTTAGCAATGCGGCTACAAAGAGATTTGCTAGTAATCGAGCCGCACTCTTTTCTACTCCCATTGATCATGCACAACAGCTAAATGGAAATTGGGAAGTGGGTGTCACTCAACTTGTTTATAGCAACTGTGTCTATACTTTTTGATCATGAGGTGATGACTATTAATATGAGGACGCACAGCTGCTTACCAATGTGATGAAAGGGCTGCGAGTATACATTCCACAGTGGCCAAAGAAAGATCTCTTATCATGTAAAAAGTTTATATATGATTTCTTGAATAAAGCGTGTAAACATATTGTCCAATTTACTCCGCACAATGATGATCATAATTATGTACATCATGTAGTTTAAGAAAGATTGGATGTTGGTTAAGTCCAAGTTTAAGAATGGATTTAGGTTAACTCGCTAGCGCCTTAACAAGCTATGATAATTTTAACGTTAATTACCACATAAGTGGTCATAAACAGTTAATATATCGAGAGGAAGCTTATTATGTAGATCTTATTCCAAGAAATGAGAAGACGTTGGTGAAGAAGATTGTGATTAAGTCAAGAAAGACAAGCATGACTCCTGAAACATTATTGAAGAAATTTAATTATCTCCTTCGAGTTGATGGTAAACAAGTGGCAACATTAACTTATATCAAATCATCTAATCATATTGCAATAAGCAAATTAAATGATGATGATCTAGTATTAGTTTGTTCAAAAGATTTTCATCAGTTCTTACGACATCGTTCTGCAGCTGTTCATGGAAAATCTGATATGCAACATTTACCATGTGAAAGGCCAAATCAATTTGATACAGAATGGACCGTATCTTTATACAGAAAGTGTGTAGAGCCTTTTGGTGGTTTCTTACATGAAACAAGAGTGTTGATGCCTCGCATTATTACTTCGGTTAAATTGGTTGTAGATTATTTAAATAAAGTGATTAATGAGCAACATATTTCATTTTCTGAAAAAAAGGTACTTTGTCTCTCACTATAAGTGGAAAAAGTATTGAACTAATTATGGATAAAACTCTAATGGACATTTTGGGTTTTGACCAAAATATCTTTTAAAGTGGTACTGTAACCAAAGCTAGCGCAGACATGTCGCTATCGCGTCGTATTAACTATTTTCAGATATATTCCAATATTGGTGAAGATGTGCGTGTGGGAGATGTTGAAGCTCCATTTCTAGCAATGATACCATACCAGCCAAAAAGCTGCAGTATTTTATCTGAGCATACTTTCAAGAAAGTGCATTATACAAAGCTGAAATCAAACTACATCCCACAAATTGATATTGCCATTTATGACGATGCTGGTGCGTTGATTCCTTTTCATAAAGATGCTGTGACAAGTATCACACTCCATTTCCGAATGAAGAGTTAATGCAAAAGTATGCTAATATATTTTCCAATGTGAATAATATGGAAAGTGAAAATAAGGACTCGTTTCTAATCTACTTGCCCAGTAATGCTTCTATGAATAAATTTCCCAAAAATAAACCATCAGACTATCGAGTAGAATTAAATCGTCCACTACATTTAGAAGGTGAATGGGAGGTTGGCGTTTCTAGTATTTGCTATGATAGCAATATTCAGAATGCGAATGATTTGGAAGAAATGATATTGACTCCTCGCACCCATGATGGAATAACGATGAATAATGCATTCCAGTTCCCATACAATTTAACATCAGATGGAAAGTGGAACTATGAATGGATTCAGATAAAATCAGATTCTTATGAACCATTTGGGAATGAGAAAATTATTAAGGCACTCAATAGTGGTAATACTTCCATCATGAAGAATAAAAATCAGAAAGCTTATGAGTTTACTATCTATCATTGGAGTGGGAGACAGTTCCTTCGCTTTCATTCTTTTACTAAAGGTCTTACACTGAGGTTGGATAATGAATTCTATCCGCATCTCGGTTTTGGCCATGGACTACATCTAACATCAATTGCTACTGCAAATGTTAAAAAAGTTTATTCAAATCGAATCAACAAATTTCATTATAGATTTAAAATATTTGATGAAGATGTTGTAGAATGCGAAGAACGCATCATTTTGAAAAAGCGTGGTGTTCAACCTTTATCACTTATTGAGTTAGTAAAACGATGGGATGAGACTGTGGGTAAGAAGTATGGAGAGAAAATTATGGCGGACAAAAATAAGTTGGTTATTCAGAAATATAATGACAAACTTACAGTTAAATTTCTCTCCAACCTTGCGTCATTTTGTAAGACATTATACACCTATTATTGGAAGCGGTGTGGTGTATGCTTCTCATGAATATCACACTAAAGCTGATTCAGTTAATGATGAATGGTGGGTGGACATCTATGGTGATCGCATCAAGAAAATTTACCAGTCTTATGAAGAATCTAAAGTTGCTATCAATTTAATGCCGCGTCTATATCATACAGTTGAAAGCTTCATTCATGTAGTAAATCCTTATATACAACAGAAGTTGAAGCATGTGATGAAAAGTAAATATGATGTAAAGACACACCACATTTCGTTTTCAATTGAAAATCAACGCGTTGTTCTGAAACTGGGCGATGACATTCAATGTCAATTGAGTAAAAATTTGAAAAAACTCTTTGGTTTTTCAATGCTGCAAACTGTGTTTACTGCTGCGCATACGATTGGTATAGAAACACCAATGACACTTGATAAACATGAACAGCACCTTTACATTCAAAGTGATTTGATTCTACCTATTTCTGTTGGTGAGAAAAAAGAATACATTTTACGCGATTTCATTCATGATAAAGACGCTTCATATGGAATAGTCGAGAAGATGTTTGAATCTATTTTCTATCATCCCGTCGTCAAAACAAACTATACCCTCTATTGCTATCAAAATTACCAATGGTTTACAAGAGTGCATCCATGTGAAAGATACTAAATCCCTCGTAACTTTAGTGTTTCGGAAAACAAAGTGAAGTCATTGTGATATGTTTATTGAAATAAAAATATGTATATGAAAAAGTCTTTTCACAGATATAGGGGGAATGAGCTGACTGTAGGCATATATTCACAAGGAAGAAACGATCTCATGCGATACATAAAACAACCATGTATATCTACAAAAAGCAACATCAAAATACTGAGTTAAAGTTGATTATGTCAATACATCTCCTGAATGTGGTAGCGTGAGTTTTATTCTTTTGGGTGGAGGTATGTTTGTGTCAGGATGTCCATGTGGAAGGGATGTGTTATGTCCTATCCAACACCTCTTATCCTCCCATGCTGAAAGTGCTCGTTTCTTGAACGTGTACGTTTTCACAGTATGAACTTGAGATTTTAAGATTGTCATATTGACAAACGTTATAGTTTTATTTTTATAGGCCTTCTTATAGGACCGATGTTTCATTTTATGAACAATGGATTTTGATATACCTTTAGCACGCTTAATACTATCTGCACATTCTTTTAATTTCATGGAATACATTTTAGGACGGAGGAGAATCATTTCATCTATTTCCTTTCCTGCTGTTTCATCCTTAAAACAACCAAGTTTGGCTTTATTCTGTATGGAATAGAGTAGATGAGTGGGATTGTAGTTAGATGTGTCGAAATATTATTCTAATGACTTGCCTACTTCATTAAAATTTAAATCTTTTTGAGTGGTAATACCTAAAAAGAAACTATCTGTATCACCACCCAGCAAGCGAACCTCTTTTACGAGAGGGCATGGTTTTAATATTTTGTAGAAGAGTTGATACATTTCAAGCTTGGAATAATCTAAAACGGCTTGCCCAATATAGATGGGTTTGCACAACTCAACTTCTGATTTTATCATTTTAACACCTACAAGATCCTCATCGATGATGTCTCTATCAATGAAAAGAGGTGATGAGGTCAATTTGTGATATTTTTGTTCATCAACGACTAGTTTGTAGTTCATACGTTTTCTAACATCCTCCATGGTCTTTCCGAAAAGACTGTTATTCTTATATTTATAAAAATCCTTTTCAAAATTATTTTGGGCGAGTGCACGTTTTTTGACTGTTACTATCTATGTAGGGTTTGAGGAAGGCTTTCTGTCTAAATTTGATAATGCGGTGAACTGACTTTAGAAGCATGCCCATTTCTAAATAGAATTTTAAAATGCAGAAGTGTACGAGATAATTTTTCTTATCATATTGGGTGAGTAAAATTTTGCGGCATGGTTTGTACCTTGGCTGTCCACACTGTTAAGTTATTATGAAATTGTGACATGAATGGTGAAAACATATCTTCAGTCACTTCACCAGATTCAGGTGCGAGTGGGAAATCAGCAGTTTTATTTTTAATGCTATTTGGATAAATCAAATCCACTTCAAAATAATATCCCCAATCACCTTCATCTGGAATCTTCAGTATGTTTGAAGGGTTGGAGTAATACTCAAGCTCATCTTGATTTAACCAACTAAACTCGGAATGAGGTAGTGGTTTAGACAGTGAACTGCCATATAAATTATTTTGGTCATAGTACTTTAGGTGGATATGATCATCACCTACTGTTTCAGATTTTATATGATGTTTATTTACAAATGTGAGACCACCGCGTATTCCGCGCTCAAATATATTATACATCTCCGGGTCTTGTAAGAGATGAATGGTCTCACCAGTCATTTTAAAGGCTGATTTAAAGGACATGGCTGGTAGACTGACAAAGTGGACACGATCTAATTTGTCTTCTTCTAATGCCACTCGTCGAAATTCCTGAAAGACATCAGCCAGCAAAATGACATCTAATTCTAAGTAAGCGATCATATAATCGCCAAACGTTTTACAATCAAATTTTAACCATGCCTCTTGAGCATGTTCATAATCTTCTACTGGACAATCTTGACCCGTCAAATCGTTTTGGAATTTGTCAATGGAAGGAAGGGTTGTTTCATTTAGTTTAGACATTGAGCTAAAATACGCATAAGGAAAGACTCCTTTGCGAGTGATTATTTCATCCGTTAAGTTTGGATAGTGTTTCTTCAAAGTTTGACTATGGGGAAGAAACTTGAGATTACGAACGAGAGAAGCTAGTGACGCTGACATGAATTGGAATGAATCTAAAAATTTTATTTCGAAGAAGACTGTCTTATTTTCTTTAGTTTTATCTACTGGTACTTTCGCTGTCATTGCCATGAATTTTTCTCTCGTTTGCGCTATTACATTAAACTGCCACGATTTCATCTGGCTCAACCCTCCTTTTATGAGCATATGACTGTCATAGCCCTTAAAGTTATGAAAAATGACGGGTAGTACACGACGTCTCAACCTAAGTGAAAAGTTACATTTGGAGCAGAGTGCGTTTCTAAATTTACCAGTGATGTGATCATGATCACGCACTTTCTTAATTTTATCGTCATCAAACGTTTTATGACATTTAGGACAGGATGTGCAACTTTCAAATTTTTGTTTGTCTTCATCTGACATATGTAGTGACTTACGCTGCAATTGGGAATCATATGATTGTTGAAATTTAGCAGCTTTATCGAGAAATTCTAGAAATTTTGAAATACAATCTTCACCTTGCCAAGTATGCATTTTGTTTTGTCTATTCCTAAAGTGGACATGCCATACTTCATAGCAGGATATGGCTGCTGGCTTGTGGATGATATCCTCAATGTAGCATTCTATGTCTGCGTAAATGACACGCAGGGGACTTAATTCGTCACCATTATCCCTATGTGAAAATATTTTATCTTTGGGCATGCGTTCCATTTGTGATTTACCTCGCTTGCACCATTCATAGTGAGTTTCAAATTTATCTTTACTCCAAAAGGAGCGGATGCAGCGGTCGCATACATAATGTTCACCTCTTTTAGACTGCCCCAAGTGAGTGTACAAGCGAGAGATTTTGAGAATACCACAGTAGTGCCATTCCTCGCTATCATCTTGTTTTACTAATAAGAGGTTGACTACACGTTCATAACAAGTTGAACGTGAATTATAGCGGGCACCCTTCAACCCCTTCTCCCACACGTGAACGACAATTTTAATCTTATTATGTTTTTCGAACGTTTCTACATCTTTGATTTTCATGTTGTTACTATCACAACCTTCAAAGTCTAGTTCATCCTCCCACTGTCTATAGCTATAGGTGCGATCTCGATGCGCGTTGATATCATTATAGTGAAGGATGGATAGGACTGCATATTTGAAACACTGTGATTTACAATCGACATTGATGACAGCTTTCTTATTATACAACGTTTTTGGTAGTTTAAATGTGCCTCGAGCTGCATGACTTTCTAATAGGGAAATTTTGAATATGGCTGAGTCCACACCATCAAAAATGAGAGCGCTGTCGCGTTGATTGAATTTATCTACATTTGATTTTAAACATTGAATGTGAAAATTTAGCCAAGACTCGCAGTCTACAACTTCAGTTGCGGAAGAGGAAGGAACATGAAACTGTATTCTCTCCGTCACTTGACCCGTTTGAAAATCTATCTTAATATATTTTAGTTTGAGGTAGATGAGCGCCTTCATTCTAAAATTGTCTAAATTGTTGAAGAGCGCTTCAATAATGTTAGAATTTTGAAGGAGCCACTCAGGAAAATCTACTATTTGAGTATTGGACTCCATGCAGTAGTCGCGTACTAAATTATTGTGTGAAACATTAATGAGGGAGATGGTAGAGGTACCGTTGGTGTAGTGATCATTTGCATGCGTGTGTTGAAGTCTGTGCGAAGATCGCTGAAAGTGACTATCAAAAGAAAGAGGGCACAAATCGCAAGGAAAGGAGATGTCATCGTCAGAATCAACTTCACCTCCGGAGATTGACGCCGCTTTGCGTTGACACACACGTTGTCTGATGTGTCGAAGGAGACTGTGCTTCCTTGTAAACATATGTCCGCAGTCGGCACATTCCCACTCGTTGCCTTGTCGCGAGAGTCCTGAGCTGGAACTCACATCACCTGAAAGAGAAATCATTCTATCATCTCTGTTCAAGTCTCAGTGTATTGTTACAACCTACTTTGACTCAACAACTCTAAACTTTCCTC
The DNA here is from genome assembly GCA_907163375.1 of Prostheceraeus crozeri. NCBI lineage: Eukaryota > Metazoa > Platyhelminthes > Polycladida > Euryleptidae > Prostheceraeus > Prostheceraeus crozeri. The sequence continues at coordinate 217,366 of CAJQUW010008780.1, forward strand.
GAGAAGGGAGGGCGTTGGTGATGAAGTTGATGCCTGAAATTGAGGAAGATGCTATTAGCCACACGTTTGAGGGAGATGAGTGAAGAAATTTTCAACTTACCATTTCAACGAAATCTAGTTTAAGGTTGATACTTCAACAAGATAGAGACTTCACGAGAGAACAGTTCGCTTGTACGCCAGAAAACACTTCACTTATATGTCACAAAGACAGAGTGAAATGACACGAATGTCACTTTACATATATTCTTTCTTATTCATCATTCATTGGCTGTTCATTCTGATTGGTTGCTTGTTGATACTTAAGAATTAGAAAACATTTCAAAGTTATTATTCACAGTCAACATGACAAGCCCTCCGACAACACCAAACACAAAATTCTCTTCTCCATCCTCAACACCAAAGGCGCTCGTTGCACCAAACGCCCCAACGAAGGGGAAGGTAGAGAAGGTGTACCGACTGGACAATATCAGAAAGTTGTCATTACCAGCGGACAACGAAGAGAGTGTATGTGAGAAGGAGTGTCCCGACTTAACAGGCGTGAGGTGGAAGTATCTCCAGTACGATACTGACGATGTGATGGAGACCACCAGCAAGAAAAATTCCTCCACCAATTATGGGAGTGGTACACCCCTAACTCCCAGCCACGAACTATGGCGGAGTGGGAGTATATTGACAAAGTGAGGCTCGCAGTGGAAGAACGATTAAAGCAACTGAACTGTTTTTGTTATCTATGTGAAGCCAGACTCTGGGACGATATTGACGATGAAGACCTTTTGAAATACATGCCATAATAAATTTTTATTTCGTATTATCTTTGCTTTCATACTGACTTACTTGAATGGGCTTCAGTGGATGATTTAACCATGTATACATTTTCATTTGGAAATAATAGCACGCTTAGTCTAACTTGTAAATCTTAAAACATTTCATATGGGCGATGATGATAGATGAAATAGTGTCAAATAAAATTAAGATAGCTTACACTTCTGATACAGGGATAGCAATCGACTGCGATCCATGTGTAAAGAGCTTGTTAGACTACGGATGGGCTTAAGTGGATGATTTAACCATGTATACTTTTTCATTTGGAAATAGTAGCACGCTTAGTCTAGCTTGTAAATCTTAAAACATTTCATATGGACGATGATGGTAGATGAAATATTGTCAAATAAAATTAAGATAGCTTACACTTCTGATACAGGGATAGCAATCGACTGCGATCCATGTGTAAAGAGCTTGTTAGACTACGGAAGAGAGAAGTGTGTTATGTTGCGTGTGGCGCGTGAGTGTCCTCCCATTTCATTCCATTCATCAATTCATCTCATTGATAGAGACAGGTAGAACTCATGGTTCTCATAACGTATGCAATGGAAAGTTTTAGGCAACCTTCGACAGTTGGCTAAATGTCGCCCTGACGCGAATGCATACTACGTTGAGACAGAGGCAATCACTTGCAAACATGACGCAGAGAGGTTAAACAAGATTGACCATTGCCGAATGTCCCTTGCGGTATACATAGCTACGGGTTTCACCGCCGCCCTTTACAGTAACGCCCGTCGAAAGGAAGTATTACACCGAACTTCATTTGCAACGTTCAAGTTGACTGATAGCAGATTCAACTTAATGATAGTATTCGCCAGTCCGAAGACTGCCCAGGGCAAACCGCGTGGAGGTTCTATCATGTCTTGCCCCTAGGTGGCCCTTAAGAGAGCCAATGATTCGTTCTCGGGGTGTGAATTTAAGTTGACTATTGGCTGGAATAGTCAATGGGTATGACGGTTAGGTTGTCATAGACCCTATACCGCCGAGGTCGTGCTGGTGCATCTGTCACCTTTCGGATGCGAGTGGTATTCGGAGTCCACACCCCAACCGTCCAAACGATCTTCTCGATCTTCCCCTTCTTATCATCCTCTTCATCCCACTCGTCGATGATGACGAACTCGGGAATGGCGTTGTCTTCATCGATGAAGACGGGAATGCTGTTGGCAGATGTCGCTTCCATCGTGACTTGAAATTGAATGAGAAGCGCTACAATCTTCTGGCTTATATAGGGTTTTCAACAATGAATTGCTCAACAGCGAATCAGAATGCTTCAGGGATAGCAATCGACTGCATAACGTTCAAGTTGACTGATAGCAGATTCAACTTAATGATAGTATTCGCCAGTCCGAAGACTGCCCAGGGCAAACCGCGAGGAGGTTCTATCAAATCTTGCCCCATGGTGGCCCTTAAGAGAGCCGGTGGTTCGTTCTCGGGAGTAACGTCATCTTACACCCTACTAATTCTGCTGAGAGTCTTTGACTCTCTCTTTGGTAGCACTGTCGACTTCCACACTAACTGGTACATGGCTAAAAAGTGGAATGTAGCGCCATTCCATTGGATTGACAGCAGTTGCTGTCATCGGATTGCCAATCCGAGCAAGATTATTGTGGACTCTGTCTTGCTCCTCTAGCCTGACAAACTCCTAAAATAAATTTCGCGGCCTTAACTGCGGTCCGCGAGGAGAGCTGACTTGACTGTTCGGCGTCTGCATGATTGAAATGAAATGAAATGAGAGGCAGTGGTTTATATACCCCTCTAACGCGACGCAACGTTCAAGTTGACTGATAGCAGATTCAACTTAATGATAGTATTCGCCAGTCCAAAGACTGCCCAGGGCAAACCGCGTGGAGGTTCTATCATGTCTTGCCCCTAGGTGGCCCTTAAGAGAGCCGATGGTTCGTTCTCGGGAGTGAATTGATGGGGTGGTGAAGGCGGGCAAAGATCTGCAATGAAAATGATATGTATTAGAATAGGATATACTATCTTATTTACTTTTCACTTACCAAGTTAGCCATCCTTTGGCAGTCTCGCGCGCTTCCGAATAGAAAATTTGTGCAGAAGACCGCGCATTCTCAGGCTGGCGTGTAGGCATTTTTTCGTCGGATGGCCGTTGTAACATATTATAAATTCGTCGAGGCTTTGATTTACCAGTACTTCGCCGTCCAAATGATTATCCCGAATAGGGATGTGAAATTCAAACAAACGATCCTCATTCACACGATTCCACTCATCCCTCATGCGCTCCAACTTCTCATACGCCTGCCTCTCATCACCCCGCCGAACCACAGTCCTCTCCAACTCAACATTCCTCGCTCTCAACACACTCATCTCCTTCATCATCTCTTCAAACTTCGCTTCTGCATCTCTCATTCTTCTCTCCGCAGCACTCGCCCTCTTCTCACACCCATCATTCTTCTCTTCCAACTCTCGCGTCTTATTCTTCAAATCAGTCACACTACGCCTCATTCTAATATTCTCATCCGCTACCTCCTTCGACTTCAGTTCCTTCTTTTTCAACTCATCCAACTCCTTCACAACTTCATCCTTCACCTTCTTCAAACTCTCATACTTATTCACCAACAAATCATGCGCCATCTGCTGCGAAACATGCTTCTTCTCTTCATCCTTCAACCACCTCGCCGACTGCATACGAATCCCGCCACTCTTCACTTTTGGGGAAGATGAGCTCTTCGGGGGGTCGGTGATGACAATGTTTGACACCTCCGACGACGAAGAGCTCAACTTCCTCACACGCTTCCTCACACGCTCCCTATCTAAATCCACATCATCCTCATCATCACTCTCAAGCACTCTCTTTCGCTCAATCTCAGCCTCCAGCGACGCAACTGCTCTCGCCAACTCATCATTCTCAACAACATTCTCAAACTTACCATCTCGCTCGATCGCCAACATTCGCTCCCTCTCTTTAACAATCAACTGCGTGAATCGCACGTCATTCACCAAACCTCCACTACAGTCAGCATGCACTCTATAGAAACGCGCCTCATCCTCATCACCCTTCAGCACTCTACACTTCACACACGCAACCCTATTCAGGATAATCATGTGGTCGGTGCCCGCCTTCTTTACATGCGCCTTGGCGTCCGCACTGCGATTGATTCGCCCACATGTGCACATTTGAATATGGAATTTGCGGTTCCTGTCATTAGCCATGCCTGATTTTATTGTTAACTGTAAGATAATGAAATTTGCATAAGTTTGGAATCATGTAGTACAGTCATATTCCTAAAGTATTACACTTAGTCAGGAATGATAGATTTGAGTGTAGTGAGTGGCACTCGATCCCGTCGACAGCCCGAAGGCCTTGTACTGATCACTAGGGAAGTGAGAGATCTTCCCCGATACCCGCTCTTTACAGCTGAAGACATCATTGTCACTGCCCCGAAGTGGTAACAGGAACGCCGAGTCAAAGGTAGTGATCAGTAGCTGGGATCTAACCCCTCAAAGCTGCCTTAGACTTAGTTAAATTTCAAATCTAATAGCAGATTTGAACTCAGCATACTTGAAAACCTTAGTCTACATGTTAAAACTTTGAAAAAACTGAAAATTAAGAATTTTTTAAAAATTCCGCATTTTACTACTCATACTACTTTTAAAAAATTTTATCAGTAGTAAAGACACTATCAAACTCTATCATACAAACTTTGAAGTAAGAAGATAGCTTGCCTGCTTCAAAAGATAGAGTCCTTTGAAACACCCGATATCGGGAGCTCAGAGCGACGACCATCGCTTACCTCGTCTTTCGATGAAGTGATCAGACTTGTCGGGGGTTTATATATGCTCGGGAGAAAACTTAAAATGGCTCTATCTCCGAAAGTATTTATTGTAGCGACATGCGGTTTGTTGCAAACGATTCGTCTCATCATTCTCTATCATATGACACCTGAACCATTCTCATATGACAACGGGAAGTTGGTCCGTCAGCACATGTCCATGTAACATGCCACAAGTGAAAAAATTCCTAAGTGTGAGAGCTCCAGTGTGGTGAAAATTTTGAAAAATTTAAAACTTCCGAAGTTCGACCTGGGACCTTCAGCAAAACATTTTTCATCAAATTTCACAGACCTCCCCCCCTCCCCCCTCGTTCAGAGAAATTTGATGAAAAATGTTTTGGTGACGGTCCCAGGTCGAAATTCCACATTTTGGAAAATTTTCAAAATTTTACCCATACAAAGCCACTCTGACACTTAGGATTTTTTCAGGTGAGCGAGCTCCGACCTAAAATCTTGTAACAGCTCTAACTTTTGAACGGCTGGTCCGATTGACTCGCGGCAAAAATGGCGTCGAGCAGTTTTTTTCTCCTCTTTCAAACGAGTAGCTGTAAAACAAAATCCGTTCACTAGAACCAAAGTTAGAAAATTGCTGTCGGGGGGGGGGGAGGTCAGTGAAATTTGATGAAAAATGTTTTGGTGAAGGTCCCAGGTCGAAATACCACATTTTGGAAAATTTTCAAAATTTTACCCATACAAAGCCACTCTGACACTTAGGATTTTTTCAGGTGAGCGAGCTCCGACCTAAAATCTTAAATGGCGTCTCACATCTAAACGAAGACAGATATGAACAAGCTGTTTCTTTCACTGAATTTGTCTCACTCTTAGCTTTCAAACGAGCTATTGCACGACAAAATCCGTCCACTAGAAGCCAAGATCGAAGCGAGCTCTCACGAGTGGGGGGGAGGTCTGTGAAATTTGATGAAAAATGTTTTGGTGAAGGTCCCAGGTCGAAATTCCACACTTTGGAAAATTTTCAAAATTTTACCCATACAAAGCCACTCTGACACTTAGGATTTTTTCAGGTGAGCGAGCTCCGACCTAAAATCTTGTAACAGCTCTAACTTTTGAACGGCTGGTCCGATTGACTCGCGGCAAAAATGGCGTCGAGCAGTTTTTTTCTCCTCTTTCAAACGAGTAGCTGTAAAACAAAATCCGTTCACTAGAACCAAAGTTAGAAGATTGCTGTCGGGGGGGGGGAGGTCAGTGAAATTTGATGAAAAATGTTTTGGTGAAGGTCCCAGGTCGAAATTCCACATTTTGGAAAATTTTCAAAATTTTACCCATACAAAGCCACTCTGACACTTAGGATTTTTTCAGGTGAGCGAGCTCCGACCTAAAATCTTAAATGGCGTCTCACATCTAAACGAAGACAGATATGAACAAGCCGTTTCTTTCACTGAATTTGTCTCACTCTTAGCTTTCAAACGAGCTATTGCACGACAAAATCCGTCCACTAGAAGCCAAGATCGAAGCGAGCTCTCCCGAGGGGGGGGAGGTCTGTGAAATTTGATGAAAAATGTTTTGGTGAAGGTCCCAGGTCGAAATTCCACACTTTGGAAAATTTTCAAAATTTTACCCATACAAAGCCACTCTGACACTTAGGATTTTTTCAGGTGAGCGAGCTCCGACCTAAAATCTTGTAACAGCTCTAACTTTTGAACGGCTGGTCCGATTGACTCGCGGCAAAAATGGCGTCGAGCAGTTTTTTTCTCCTCTTTCAAACGAGTAGCTGTAAAACAAAATCCGTTCACTAGAACCAAAGTTAGAAGATTGCTGTCGGGGGGGGGGGGGGAGTTCAGTGAAATTTGATGAAAAATGTTTTGGTGAAGGTCCCAGGTCGAAATTCCACACTTTGGAAAATTTTCAAAATTTTACCCATACAAAGCCACTCTGACACTTAGGATTTTTTCAGGTGAGCGAGCTCCGACCTAAAATCTTAAATGGCGTCTCACATCTAAACGAAGACAGATATGAACAAGCCGTTTCTTTCACTGAATTTGTCTCACTCTTAGCTTTCAAACGACCTATTGCACGACAAAATCCGTCCACTAGAAGCCAAGATCGAAGCGAGCTCTCCCGATGGGGGGGGAGTTCAGTGAAATTTGATGAAAAATGTTTTGGTGAAGGTCCCAGGTCGAAATTCCACACTTTGGAAAATTTTCAAAATTTTACCCATACAAAGCCACTCTGACACTTAGGTTTTTTTGAGGTGAGCGAGCTCCGACCTAAAATCTTGTAACAGCTCTAACTTTTGAACGGCTGGTCCGATTGACTCGCGGCAAAAATGGCGTCGAGCAGTTTTTTTCTCCTCTTTCAAACGAGTAGCTGTAAAACAAAATCCGTTCACTACCCGCTGGGAAGGCCGATCATGGACTGACATCGGCTGCCGATTAATGACCGACAAAGGCCGCGGGGGTATGGGATAGATATCGGCCTAATATCAGCTGCCGATATCGGCAACTGATAGCCCACCGATTATCAACTGCTTCATTTTGATTACTTTAGTAATAGGAATAATTAAAATACTTGATCAATAGGCTCGTTAGGCCAATCTATGTACAACGTGGTTGACTTGATTTCATATTACTTGATATATCGAACATCATGCGATAGTTAAAGACATTGAAAGGAAATGCACATTATCTCAGGAAGTTTGATATCACATCGCTTGTAAATAGAGACAGCAAGTGCCGGATAACACAGATATCACTACGTCAACATTGGCTCTCTACAGTTTGCTATGAAACCACGAATTATACAATGATAACGAAACAATATCAATACTCCAGGAACTTTATTACAAGCAAAACCTCAATAACAGATGTTGAAGTTTTATGAGATCAAACTAGTATAGGCTACACATATACTCCAGATGCCCCATGTGATTATCACAAGTTTGCAGGTGCTTTGTCAGTGAGTTCATTACGTCGTCTTGCTCTTCCCCCATCTCTGTCCGAAGCCAGGGCAATGTGTCGACTTATCCGTCGCTCCACCCGAGCGAGATTTGTGTCAGGAAACTGTCGAACAACCGCATCTGAAATAAAAAAACGGATAGATCTACAGTGCTTAGCCACCAACGTACTTAACATGTAAGGTGTTAAGATACAATGTTTATTTTTCATTTTTGAGTCTTCTACCTCAAGTTTTTGACAGAAACTTTTTTCAAAAATCAAAAATATCTTATTGCCGACTTGCGGCTAACCAAACACGACAAAATTAAAAGTAAAAATGACCGGAGCTGAAGATGAATTGGAGGAGAAGCTGAAATGTTCAAATGTCTCTGTTTATTGAATGGGAAGGAGAGATAAACAAGTTCATAATCAATCTAAATCAAATATCTCGATCATCAATAACACTAATCAAAACGCAAAAGTGAATTGTTTTATCAATTGCCGGCTCATTTCTTTATTAAACGTAGTTAATTCACGATAACTTTCCAATCAGTGACTAACTCATATTTAATATTTTTTGAAAATTTACTTAGGTTGAAGGTCGACAAAAACATGCGAATATGCAATATATACAAAAGCGATTATCAGTAAACATGTAGTGTGGACAGCATCTCACCTGTAATTAATCAACTGATTGAAGGACAAGAACACAGACACAAATGTCAACCCTCTCGATTGAAAGATGAATTAGCAATAGACGAATCTGAGACACTCAGATGGCTCTCTTAACGGATGTGAATAAATCTCACTAGTCATGTCATTGCTTAATATTAAGTCCCGTTGTTTCTAATTTTCTTTGATTGTCAAATTGCAGGACATAAACCATAAACATTTACTTAAAATGGAGTTGTTCAACAATAAAATTCAAATTCTGTATGAACAAGAATTGCATTAGCAAAGGCTCTTTCGGTTACATTTGAATTGAACTTCTATTCAAGTCAATCGTATTCCGATTTCTAGAATGAGCGATCTGAGAAACCCACCTTTAACTATGTCACCCAAATGTTCGGAGAATGGAACCTTGGAGCCTTTCCGGACCAGTTAAACTTCATTTGGAAGCTATTGTCCAACAGGAAATTGACAGCTCTTTTTGTCATATCTTCGTCGTCGTTACCTCCACGAACACATATGGACTGTATCTGAAAATTAGAAATTGATCAGCTATAAAATGTATCAGGCCTCACATCAACACAGCACTAAAGATAGTAAGAATAAAATAGTGCATATTTATAGACAAAAATCGAAAAATGGCACGATATGAAAAGAATGAGTTAATAAGGGTTTTCAATACCACTCGGTCAGATTTACGAAATATCTTATTTAACGCAAGAAATAACCGAAAATTATATGACTATGTAAGGATTTGGGGTGGGTATGGGTGCTGAGGCCATCCCCACATCTCCCATAGCGCTTCTATGGGGATTCTGTGGGGATTATCATGATTTTTGAGATTCACTAGAAGCAATCAGAACTGACATTTAATCACAAAATGAAATCTGTCTTCGAATTATCAAACAGCTTGCAATCTCACCCCTTAAATTCTATGAAATATCTGTGCTAATGTCAATCCGTGAAACACATTGACATATTAGTAGAATGTACTGAAAAAGTTTCAGCAAACGTTCATTTGCAGCTGCAACAAATAGTAAAGGGCCTACATGAATTCGTCTTGTCCGTAAGATGTTGTGTCAGAGGTGCAGGTTGACACGCTGCATTTCGACTAGGAGATACGCAATTTCGAGAAAGGTATAAAGTAGACAACATCTCGATCTGCCTGAGGGAAACTTGTTAAGAATTTATGAACTCTGTCAGTAGCTCCTATATAGCAGAAGCATGTGAAGGATCCACTTAACTTATATTTCTTTCGTGATGTACCTATTCGAGGATGCATCACAATTGCTCTACGCTCGTACTTAAAAATTGAAGTACTCACAATATTTTCTTTGAATTCTTCTTCCTTCAAATTTTCAACAAATTCCCCATATTCGGACATGTCCTTCAAAGTAATTGGAGCCATGCGCAGACATTTCCGCCCCTCCAAATCCGATGGACGCAAGCTGTCAAGCCGCTCATTTATTCGAGAAAATCCCCGAATCATCACCTCTTCAATGGTGCACAATTTCCTCAGTATAGCTGAAATATCATCAATTATTTAACACACGATTGCTTAAGACACAGGTGAATTAAAATACGGATAAGGAGCAATACCGATAAGAAAATTGTCAGCGAATGTTTATTAATACTCAGTAGTTCACGATACAGATCGATTATTTACGTAACACGAAATTTTGAATATATACTCAGGTGTTTTACATTGCATCATGTCAAGCCATCACTTAAGATTAAAATGCACAACACATACACTTCAGAACAGAAACGTGTCATCACGGCTACTGATTTTCAGTTATCAGCATGTATATACATGTGAGTATGTAATTGTTTAGAGCGAATACATCAAGACAATCAGAAATGCATCGGAAAACTGTTTCCACGATAGACAAAGTATGCAACAGGAATAACTTACCATCCTTTTTTAATTTTCTTTTAAAATCACATCTTGCCGGTTCACTTGAAGGAACTGCAACAGGTATAGGTTGTGACTCATTTGAAGTAGAGGTTTGTGATGGATTTGGAGGAGGAAATACAGCGGGTGAAGCGGATGTAATCTGCATCTCTCTGGATGATAAAATATTCGCCATACTAGATACAGGTGGGGATGGGCTTGCAGAACCGTAAATCGGCAACTCTTACAAGTTCTCCAGCAGTAAATTGGCAACCCACAGTAAATCGGCACAGTTGCCGATTTACGCATGGAAGATGAAATATTTTTCATTACCTGTGGCAGTTTGAGCAACAATAAAAGTTTTAATCGAATGATCGAATGTTTCGCTATCTCTTCTGTGAATTACTCAAATGTGAATTCAAATGTGAATGTCAATTACTCAACTCTGTGAATTGTCAAGTACTACTTTAATTTGGTAGAGCGTTTAGCTTGTCTGGTCAACTGTGTTCAGCAGACTTAAAAGCATGAATGTTTGGTCAAATCGTTGGGACACGAAAGCTGGCGAAAATTTATAAAATCAAAACTAATAAAAACGGAACAAATCAAAACTCTCTTTAGTTGAACGTCATTAAGTTCTAATGGCAATTATGGAATACTGAATTGCTACTGCGAAATTGATCTTATCATCAATAGTTACAAGAATTGATGATGCAAAGCATAATTATCACTTATAAATGCTGAATTCTGACACTTAATAGCTGTATCATCAATCGTTTTGCAAATAAACAACTCCTCATGCTTGACACGCTCAGTGATCGAAACTGATTTCACAAGCCACTTGACATTATTGATGCAATTTTGTTCACTTAGCTAAACAAACCTGGTTTCAATAAAACTATGGTCTTTAAATACAAGAATGTATGTCCAAGCTTGTGGTACCCATCAGATATGTTCAATTTCAACCACATTGTTCGCATTATATACTTCATATTTCAATAGAAATAATTATTTCGGGGTATTTATTAAATTCACATGTGTTAAATAATGATAATTACGAATATCATCATTTATGATTCACAGCAAGCTGCACATTACTAAAATATATATGTTTTCACGCATGCATCATTCCATTAATAAATTTCCATCAACTACACACATATATATTTCCCACAAAGTATGATATTTCCCCGATCTCGAACCGATATAAGACGATTGTACATTGAACACATAAAAAAATTTGGCGAGAAATTGTCATGCTACTGATGGCATTATTAGTAGCATTGAAGCCGTATTTTATGCAATAGCATATTCATCATCGGCATTGAGCTTGCCCGATCATGTTTATACATCGGGCCGATAAAGGCTTTCCAAGCGGGTAGAACCAAAGTTAGAAGATTGCTGTCGGGGGGGGGGGAGTTCAGTGAAATTTGATGAAAAATGTTTTGGTGAAGGTCCCAGGTCGAAATACCACACTTTGGAAAATTTTCAAAATTTTACCCATACAAAGCCACTCTGACACTTAGGATTTTTTCAGGTGAGCGAGCTCCGACCTAAAATCTTAAATGGCGTCTCACATCTAAACGAAGACAGATATGAACAAGCCGTTTCTTTCACTGAATTTGTCTCACTCTTAGCTTTCAAACGACCTATTGCACGACAAAATCCGTCCACTAGAAGCCAAGATCGAAGCGAGCTCTCCCGATGGGGGGGGAGTTCAGTGAAATTTGATGAAAAATGTTTTGGTGACGGTCCCAGGTCGAAATTCCACACTTTGGAAAATTTTCAAAATTTTACCCATACAAAACCACTCTGACACTTAGGATTTTTTCAGGTGAGCGAGCTCCGACCTAAAATCTTGTAACAGCTCTAACTTTTGAACGGCTGGTCCGATTGACTCGCGGCAAAAATGGCGTCGAGCAGTTTTTTTCTCCTCTTTCAAACGAGTAGCTGTAAAACAAAATCCGTTCACTAGAACCAAAGTTAGAAGATTGCTGTCGGGGGGGGGGGAGGTCAGTGAAATTTGATGAAAAATGTTTTGGTGAAGGTCCCAGGTCGAAATTCCACACTTTGGAAAATTTTCAAAATTTTATCCATACAAAGCCACTCTGACACTTAGGATTTTTTCAGGTGAGCGAGCTCCGACCTAAAATCTTAAATGGCGTCTCACATCTAAACGAAGACAGATATGAACAAGCCGTTTCTTTCACTGAATTTGTCTCACTCTTAGCTTTCAAACGAGCTATTGCACGACAAAATCCGTCCACTAGAAGCCAAGATCGAAGCGAGCTCTCCCGAGGGGGGGGAGGTCAGTGAAATTTGATGAAAAATGTTTTGGTGAAGGTCCCAGGTCGAAATTCCACACTTTGGAAAATTTTCAAAATTTTATCCATACAAAGCCACTCTGACACTTAGGATTTTTTCAGGTGAGCGAGCTCCGACCTAAAATCTTAAATGGCGTCTCACATCTAAACGAAGACAGATATGAACAAGCCGTTTCTTTCACTGAATTTGTCTCACTCTTAGCTTTCAAACGAGCTATTGCACGACAAAATCCGTCCACTAGAAGCCAAGATCGAAGCGAGCTCTCCCGAGGGGGGGGGAGGTCTGTGAAATTTGATGAAAAATGTTTTGGTGAAGGTCCCAGGTCGAAATTCCACACTTTGGAAAATTTTCAAAATTTTACCCATACAAAGCCACTCTGACACTTAGGATTTTTTCAGGTGAGCGAGCTCCGACCTAAAATCTTGTAACAGCTCTAACTTTTTGAACGGCTGGTCCGATTGACTCGCGGCAAAAATGGCGTCGAGCAGTTTTTTCTCCTCTTTCAAACGAGTAGCTGTAAGACAAAATCCGTTCACTAGAACCAAAGTTAGAAGATTGCTGTCGGGGGGGGGGGAGGTCAGTGAAATTTGATGAAAAATGTTTTGGTGAAGGTCCCAGGTCGAAATTCCACACTTTGGAAAATTTTCAAAATTTTACCCATACAAAGCCACTCTGACACTTAGGATTTTTTCAGGTGAGCGAGCTCCGACCTAAAATCTTGTAACAGCTCTAACTTTTGAACGGCTGGTCCGATTGACTCGCGGCAAAAATGGCGTCGAGCAGTTTTTTCTCCTCTTTCAAACGAGTAGCTGTAAAACAAAATCCGTTCACTAGAACCAAAGTTAGAAGATTGCTGTCGGGGGGGGGAGTTCAGTGAAATTTGATGAAAAATGTTTTGGTGAAGGTCCCAGGTCGAAATTCCACACTTTGGAAAATTTTCAAATTTTACCCATACAAAGCCACTCTGACACTTAGGATTTTTTCAGATGAGCAACGACAGTCCACCCTCCCAACCTGGCCGGCACACCACGCCAACCTCGACAGCACATCACCGCGCGCTGTACGACGGTCGACCAGAGGGGGGGGACGTCAGCGAACCTGACGGACGCACTTGGCCGGCACACCACGACACTCTGTCGTTCCAGAGGGGGGGGACGTCAGACTCAAAGCACCACGGCGGCCGACCACGACACTCTGCCGTTCCAGAGGGGGGGACGTCAGCGACGGCGGCCATCTTGCGCTATCCAGAAGTGGAGTTTTACTTACTACTTATAGCGACTTCATTTGCTTGGCAGAGAGGTGGTCGTTATAGACAGGGACTACTGTATCATCACGGTGCTACGTTGAATATACATGTACTGTATATTGATTAAATGGACATAGCACTTAAGTCCCGATATAAATATTTACATCAACGTAAACTTACGATGTCAAAAGCAAAATGTGAAGCAATATGTCTTACTGCATTATCGTTCGTGGATCAATTTGTAGGAACGGATTCGCTATACATGCATGCAGCTATAAGAGCTCTAGTATTTGAATACTTAACACAATTACATCCATTGAGTAATCCAGCATGATTTGCCTATCTCTTGTTTGCGTAAGATTGACCTATATGAAACACAGTGAATGATGCTATAGATAAGGTAAATTGGTATTTGCGTTGCACGCGAGGAGGCCGCGTGCATATTTTTTAGGTTTTTCTAGTGCTTGCAAGGCCTACTGCCGGAGTTGGAGTTCTATCAAATTGTTAGGACTCCACATGTCTGCTTGCAGTATTATTGTCAACATGTAATTGTACATTGCTTTCACTTTTGGTCACCTCACTACCCATCATTTTGAATAATAGTAAGAAGTTTTGACATCGATATTTTCGCAACACACCAACCACTCACCTGATAAAAGTTTTCCGCTCCATTCTGCACTAAGTCAAATGAAAATTAATTTCGATAAAATGATGCTATTTCTATAAAGTCAAAGAACATTTCAGCTCTATAAGTCATATAAAAGTAATATATATATATATATATATATATATAATTAAAAAATAAAAACCAAAAGTCAGATCCCTGTGATGTGCGACCGGTTTCGATGTATTTTTAACACCTACTCATGCACACAGGATATCACGAAATCATAACAACTAATGATTAAATCATCAAAAGACATGTAGAAATTATACAAGACAATTGGAGTTTAACAGAGGTTTGAATTTAGAAATAGAAATAGAAACATGGCCTCTCTTATGCTCTTATTGGCATCCCAAGAAAACTGAAAAAACGGCATAGCTTTGAACTTTATCGGAGAATTCTTTGCACAAATAGCTATATGCTTGCTGACAGGTAATGGGGCTTGTAAAGGATTATTGATGTTATGTCTATGCACTGTCAATCTGTTCTTTAGTTGGTTCCCAGTCTGTCCAATGTATAGTTGTTGACAGCCCAAACATTGGAGCACATAGATGACATTGGATGAATTGCAGTTCATATTTCGTTTAATTTCGAAAGTAGTGTGCTCGAAATCTAAAACAGTACCCTCTATGACATGAAGACAGCATTTACATTTACCATCAATTTGTCACCCCATTATTTTCTTCTATCTTATATATATATATATATATATATATATAATTGGAATAGATATTGGAATTGAGAAAGTGTTTAACATCACGAAACCGGTCTTCCAACTCATCGTTCTGCTTTTATGATATTATCGGTTGGTAGTGGACCATTCCATACCAAAGACCGCACCATTCTAGTCTGCTTAAAGGGCTCCATTAACAGTCTTAGATTAATGGAACCCTTTAAGCAGACTAAAATGGTTCGGTCTTTCAGGCAACCTAGGTCCCTCCTGAATATCTTGAGTAATAACAATAGAAGGACTATAACTGGGATTACTAAGTGTGAAGAACCTAGGTGAGGTTGCTGTGATATCTTAGTAACGGGAAAAACCATCCAATTTAAGGTTGGTAATTCCGAAAGAAACTTTGAGGTAAAGCGTAATCTCAGTTGTACTTCGAAGAATGTTATTTATTTTATTAGGTGCCTAGGTTGCCAAGAATTCTATATAGGACAGGCCGGAGATATTTTCAGGAACAGGCTCACAGTACATAGGCAGCAAATGTTTCGTCCAGAGTATAGGATCTTAGGCATGAGCAAGCACATAGCTTCTTGTGGGAGTTCATTATCAAAGAAATTTGAGGCTGCTCCTCTCTATCAGATGTTACCGTCAAAAACCAAGGTTGATAAGGAAGCTATGGAACGCCGTATAATTCGTCGCTATGTTGACGAAGGGTGTATGAGCAAAATTTGACTTTTTGAGATAAGAACATATCCAGGGGTTTTCCGTGTCGCTCTTTTCAATGGTGACATTTTCAAGACTCGAATCTGAAGTGGTATATGAGTTTCAGAAACATGGGGAGGGCGTATGATCCCAAGCCGTGTGAATTGTAATTTTACGAAGAGGCGTATAACTCATACGCCTCTTCGTCAGCATAAAAATGAGAACTTTGTAATAATTCTCTAGTTTACAAGCAGACGTATAACTTATACGCCCATTCGTAGAATAAAATTTTCTTACCTCAACAGTATAGCTGAAATTTATTTGGGCGTATCCTTACATCAAAGACAGTTTTTTGCTTGTTTAGTACAATTGAAAAAACGCTTAAGCAATTTTAATGGGTTGGTCATAAAGTTATATTTGTAAGAACCTAATTGCTTCAGCTCACTTTGTGTTTTCGACCCAAGTACTTTCGCCATTCGTCGTATTGTATTTTCTTGGGTGTGACATACGGTGCCCCAGCAATGCCCAAATTTTATATCGTTCTCGAGTCCGACTCGGTGCGTTAGTATCGGTAGTGTTGTTCATTGCTTCGAAAGTAGTCTAGGTGTTTGGATTTCGTAATTCATTGTTGATGGCTGCCTACGTTAATGAAGGTGAGTTTTCTGTAAAGCATTGTCTAGTTTTGGCTACGTTTAGGTTCAAAAATTCATGCTGACTTCCAAGCAGATATTCGTTTATATGTAGGCGAACTATTTTATGGTCTTTGTTGAATACAAGCCACAAACCTTAGTCAATGCACACTGCACTTATGTAGCTAATTGGCCTGATGTAGAAACGGTAGAGGTATTTATTCACCGTTCAGTATATTTATAAACTCATCATGATAAGTAGGAAAATTAGGTAAGACTTACTTCTCTTACGATTAGTATATGCATGTAATGATGCACTTCAGTTCGAAAAGTTATTAAAGCGTCCCTGATATGCTTCAATATACAATACCTCCAGCCTTCCTCTCCAAATAAGGTAGAGTCTGGTCTTCCAAAATAGTTTAGATATCAAAATATTACTGAAGTAGTCCTTTGCCAAACCGTGGCTTTGATTCAAGTGCTTGATGCATCATCTTGAAAAGTTACTGCTGATAGGCCGACTACACATGCAAGCCGCTTAGCGCTCGTTACCTTTGTTAAATTTCAAATTTTCTCTCGTCAGTACGTAGGCCTACCTTCACTCGCAGGGAATGGTTTGGTTGCCAAAAATAGCACTGAACTACACTTAAATAGGCCTGAATAGGCATTCCTGTTTCTCCTTTTATTTGAAGTAATTATGGCATTAACTGTCATTTCTTCTACCGAATATTGCATTCCATATCGACATTTACTATTGTATCGTCACCTAGGCCTACTTCATATCGTCATTGTGTGCAATACGCTGCACGGCAAAAGACTGAGTGTACATTCTGAAAATTTCATAAAATTGCGGAACCTATTGGATGAGGCAGAATAGTCTAAAATTAGATCTATTTGAAAGCGCGTTGGTACTATGGCCCATGATATATAGGTATTTGCAGCATTGAATCTGTGAAATTGCTGTAGACTTATATTTTCACACCGTTGCATTTTTTGCATAGTTGCTGCAGGCTTCCTCGCTCTGGATTTCGTCCGATGCTACAAATATATACAGTCCGTTTCATAAAAAGTGGATCATCCTAAAATTTGACTAAATAAAACATAAGCATGATACAGAAAGCATTTTTCATGTTATTTCATGTCCCTAATATATTTAAATGTCCTTATATAATCTGATAAGCTATGATACAGCAACGGTTCTTAAGAAGCCAATATTTTGTGGCACTACCCTTATTGTCAATGACATTACCAATTCGTCTAGGCATTGATTCGATGATATCGTTGATTTTTGACTGATCTAACTTTCTCCACTCTCTTTTTAACAGTGACGTAAGTTGTGATACGCCATCTGTAGGTAGCAGTGAACGACGAACGTCACGTTTTAGAATACTCCATACATTTTCTATGGGATTCAGATCAGGAGAACGAGCTGGCCAAGATAATGTCCCATGCCCTAATTGAGACTTGCATAAGTTGACTCTACTACTCCTGTGACACGTAGCATTATCATCCATATATAACCAAGTCGATGGATCGCCAAGTTGATCTGTCATTTGGCCAATGTTCATTCGTAAAACATTCACATAGCGTTCAGAATTCATGGTTCCTTGCTGTATGTGAAGTTCAGAGCGGCCATTGGTCCAAATGCCAGCCCAAATTTTGTGAATGCGATCTCGTTATTGTTCATTTGTGCTTTGTATTGTTTTCAACCGGTAAGAGATAGATTTCTAGCTGAAAGCAATCAGGAGTGCTGCCAACACCACCGCAACGAAGTCAGGAAGCTATGGAACATGAAGTCCAGTTAATCACATGTAGCAGTTACATTATTGTTGATGAATAATGGTGCTATACTGGCTCTGATTGACCGATTTTCTTTATTTTTGTTTTGCTTGATAGCTTTTGGCTTGTAGAACAATACATAACAAAGGAAACAAATGTAATTTTATAAGAGTGAGGTATGATTTTGTGTAACATTGCTAAATGAAGATCAAATTATCTACTACTTTTTTATCTATAACAGGAAAACAACTCAATATTCATGCTTGAAATTTCCAACAATGATATTAGTAAGCGCAACTGACAGATCTTCCAAATTTCAGAGAAATTCGTTCAAGTTTGGCGGAGTTAGACAAAGTTGAAGTTAAGGCGATGTTTAAGGGTGATCCATTTTTTATGAAACAATCTGTGGGCCTACTATCATGGTCTAATTATTCATTTCGGCAGTATGCGTTTTTAGAAGTGTCTGAAGTTTCTGAAACTGACAAAATAAAATATCTAGCATTTTACATTTTTACGTATAGGATTTATTGTACACGTATGCACATATGAAGGCATAGGCCTGTAATACTGAAGGGGTATTCTATTCTACAAATAGAAGAAGATAAGAAATTCCTGTTGTCGAGTTCGCCTTTAGATTATGAGAATAACAAGGATAATTACAGGACGACTGTTTCTTACCCGCCAACAAGGGGCTAGAAAATGTGATCTCACCAGAAACCAAAAGCGCTTGCGAATCTAGCAGAACTCAGGCGCGAGTCATATTTACCTGGAAAACTGTTATTAAACAAATAGTCTACCGCTTAGTTCGACGATGGAACCTTGTTAAACAAGCTACCATTGTTTCTTAATTTATCATTATTTATCTCTGCTTATTATTCTCCATGGTTGTTGTGGTTCGCAGTTTTGGAGTTAGTTCCGATTAACAGCATAAATTTTGCTTTCTTGAAAATTAAAAAACTGTGCTTCTGGATTATGTATTCTTGATTTTGGTAAATATCTTGGTGTTGATAACATAAAGTACGTTTTATCACATACTTAAATTTCTGGTTCGCAGATCTGAGGCTAGATCGGGAAAGATATGGCTGGTTCTGAGTTTTGGCTAAAGTACATATTTTATATTATAACAATCCCTGACTTATCAGATGTTGTACGTATGGGCATGAACATTCTTCTTGAATACAATAGGAGTTTTTAGAAAATGGAAGTAGAGTTTGATGTTTGCGTGAGCCTTACCAAAAGATAAAGGAAGTGATCACAAAATACAGTCATGTTCAAATGCTTCCACTCACTAAATCACATTATTGTCGGAAGAAAACGACACGAGAGTACTTTAAATCAAATTCAATAAAAAGACTTCATGTACATAAATGATACCGTAATTTTCCGCAATATTCCTGTACCAGCCATTGCATTTTCACAAAGATGATGTCAACAAGCCTTTCTGTCAACAGACAATAGAAATACTTCTATGGATTGATGATGCTTATCATTGAAGGACAGAGGATTCAAAACTGACAAATTTCTTCAATTGAATCATGATCATATAGAACAACAAAATTCTAGGTCTAAAAATCGAAAAATAGCTCCAATGTATTATTAATCCTAATCGCCACTTCTGATTTGGTAACATGTACATCGGGATGCAGCATGATCCGCTACGATATTTCATTTCGCAAAAATCTCTCGCCTCATAAAAAAATAAATTGTTATTTTGAGCCTCATCATTTGGCACAACGTGGGAACTTCATCCAGTGTTGCAAGAGCTCTTACGAGACATATTGATAGTACCATCTCAGTTGATGGCCATCATCTAAGGGTGTCGAACATCAAACATTTCACTAAATAGGTGCAGAGCCAGACATTTAATTTATCAAACTTGCGGCAAGCTCGAAAACGAGAGGTGTGCGCTATTGCTATTTCATTACCAAAGCCTTTCAGGTAATAGCATACAGGAGGCTATCTTCAGGCGAAATATCTATCGAGTCTCTCGTTTTCGGACTTTCCTCAAGTTTGATAATCAACAGATATTGCCAATATGTACAGTATGTGCATTTATGGCTTGTAACTGGAAAATCTCGGTATGTCGAAAATATAATGAGTGATCATGATATGCAAATTATCAATTGGAAAAAGGTGAAAATCCTGGAGTTGGAGTGAAAGAGCTTTTACAGCCAGGTTTCAAAATGTCGCGAAGCGATGCAGTGCATTCAGTTCTGCAATTTGCCAATCAAGGTCAAAAATTAATCGTTGTCAAACCTCCTTGTGTTTGCCAATCCATACTAAGAACTTCATCATCAAAATATGACGACCGTAAGTTTCAGGTTCGGTGCCTGTTAAATAGGAATCAGGATCATAGGAGGTTTATGTAAGTCAATACCACATTACTGACGCAGGATGTTTGGTCCATATTTGACTTGATAGGTGATATTCAACCAATTTTCCAACTTACATTTGGTGTTGTGTACACATGTGCACGTGACAATCAGTGAAATTTATAATGGATGTGCATGTACATGTACACCACAATCATGTCCACAATCATCGTCCTTTCACTGATTCTCATGTGCTGACTTACTCTGATGTATAAGAATTGTAATGAAAAATTTCGATATACGCCCCATAAAAAGCAAGCAAAAATTCACCAAAAATATTTTACAAAGAGGCGTGTGATGGGCGTATGTACTATTTTGCTCAAATTCTATGCTTACAAAAGGGCGTATACAATATACTAGTTTTAAAATTGGTATTACGTGTAATTAATGATTTCGTATGCAAAAATAAAGTAGATCAATGGATTTGAAATTCCCGAATTTACTTGCATATCAAAAATCAAGACAAAATGATGAATAATGGTTGAGATATTGTACAACGAAATTACCCAAAACTTTAAAACCGATTATCTCAAAACCATCTTTTTTGTAATACGCCCCTTCGTCAACATAGCGACGAATTGAGTTGCCGAAACATGCGCTGAATGCTATTTCAGTTTGAATTTTATGTATATACATAGATTTAGTTAATAAATCACTCCCTTGACAAGCTTCTGAGAATGAAGTGAAACCGATCGGAGATTTTATTTGATACTGTGTTTTCTTTGGGGATCATTTTTGGATATATATATATTTTTTGAAAAACCGTCTTCAATCAGCTTTCTTTATTCCGGACATGTTTCGGTAAAAACTCATACCATCATCAGCGGCTACAAAATGGTAAAATCAGGTAAGACATGGCTTATATACAAACTTTATTCACAGACGCAATAGCATTGGGTGAGATCCACTCCTCTCGTTAGCAGGAGTGTCGAAGTTGCTTTTGATCATTATTGTCTCTATAGGATTTTAGGAAATTTCGTTCTACCTACAATTCTGAAATTCTCACGTGACGGATGATGAATGTGCATAGATATCTCCGTCGGAGTCGGTTTGCCAGAAATATGCTCGCTAATTCGAGTGGCTAAAAGGCGAGTTGGCAGCGATCACAACTGTACAAGTACACAATATCAGATTTGAGCTCACTCGAGATAGTATCAGCATTATGACAAAAATCTAGGGTTTTCAGAGTTTTGAAAATCAATCTGATTTTCAAGTTTTCAGGTAACGACTTATTGGCAGCATAAATGCGTTTCTTAAGCTCTTCGACACCCTTGCTAATAGATGGTACATTCCAATTGATGAAGTTCATTTCACATTTCTGCTCGGTGTGTCTATTGTGTAATTTCTGTTCGACCTCATCTTTGATTTTCAGCATTAAGTCGTCGGAATATCCATTCAAGCGACTGAACTTTATAATTTCATCAATGACTTCTTTATAGAGAAAATCATGCGAACAAATGCGAATGACACGAAAAAATAAAGAGCGGAATGCCGCAACTTTATACGAAAATGGAGCCATCACAGACGTTATATAACCATTATGGGCTCATTATTATATAATTATGGGATATTATTATAACCAAGCTATGGGCTCAAAGTTAGGTCCTACGATGGCCGCTTTTGCCATGGACAGTATAGAGCGTCAATTTAAAAATTTTTCCGGCAACACTCCTTTGTTTTATAAAAGGTATGTTGATGACTGCTTTTGCATTTTTCGCAACAAAAAAGAAATAGATTCGTTCCTCGAATTTATCAATACCTTGAATGATAGCATTCACTTTACTGTTGATCATCAGGTTGAAGATTCTTTGCGCTTTTTAGACACTAAAATTACGTTGATCGCAAAAAGATTTTTGTTTCTTTTGCTTTCAAAGATACCAACACAGGAATGTATATTCCGTCGTCTGCGATGGCTCCATTTTCGTATAAAGTTGCGGCATTCCGCTCTTTATTTTTTCGTGCCATTCGCATTTGTTCGCATGATTTTCTCTATAAAGAAGTCATTGATGAAATTATAAAGTTCAGTCGCTTGAATGGATATTCCGACGACTTAATGCTGAAAATCAAAGATGAGGTCGAACAGAAATTACACAATAGACACACCGAGCAGAAATGTGAAATGAACTTCATCAATTGGAATGTACCATCTATTAGCAAGGGTGTCGAAGAGCTTAAGAAACGCATTTATGCTGCCAATAAGTCGTTACCTGAAAACTTGAAAATCAGATTGATTTTCAAAACTCTGAAAACCCTAGATTTTTGTCATAATGCTGATACTATCTCGAGTGAGCTCAAATCTGATATTGTGTACTTGTACAGTTGTGATCGCTGCCAACTCGCCATTTAGCCACTCGAATTAGCGAGCATATTTCTGGCAAACCGACTCCGACGGAGATATCTATGCACATTCATCATCCGTCACGTGAGAATTTCAGAATTGTAGGTAGAACGAAATTTCCTAAAATCCTATAGAGACAATAATGATCAAAAGCAACTTCGACACTCCTGCTAACGAGAGGAGTGGATCTCACCCAATGCTATTGCGTCTGTGAATAAAGTTTGTATATAAGCCATGTCTTACCTGATTTTACCATTTTGTAGCCGCTGATGATGGTATGAGTTTTTACCGAAACATGTCCGGAATAAAGAAAGCTGATTGAAGATGGTTTTTCAAAATATCAAATTGGGTGATCTTTGCTTTAAATATATATATATATATATATATATATATATATATATATCAAAATCAAATCACGTTTATTGAAATTCACAAAGGCGGTGAAAGTTTACAAATCCATCATAAGATAAAGATAAAAAGTACAAGTAAAAATTATGCATGGAAGCACAGCACAAAAAAGCATGAAATATTAGCCACCGTACTTAATAAAAGATTCGCTGTAACGACGAGTTGAAGCATAGGGTGCGGTAATTCTATATGGATTTCTACGACTTGTACATCTCTCTTTGAATAAAACACGCAAAGGATGATCGGTATTGACTTCAATCTGCCTGAACAAACGATTACAGAGACTATCAACAGCATTAGATAAGTCAGAATATTCACAATTGGGAAAAAACCGTGCAGCACGACTCTCAACTCTCAACAATTTACGAAACAAATATTTTGGCAGATTACAGAAACAAGGAAAAGAAAAGGTTAATAAAGAACGAATAAAACAAACGTAACATTTAAAAATTAGTTCTTCGGAGCAATTTGCTCTCTTCAGATTGCGTAAAATGAAAATTTTACGATAACATTTAGCAGTGGTAAGTCTAACATGTTCATTCCATGAAAAATCACACGAGAATGTAACACCGAGCAATTTTACTGATTGTACTGTTTGAATAGTAACACCACTTTCAGAGACAATTTCAGTTAAACTCAAATTCTTCTTGGTACAATAATTCATAATGCAACTTTTCGAAAAGTTTATGTTAAGACCGACAGATTGAGACCACCTCTCTACATTAGTCCATTCCAACTGCAGACGATCTTCACTATCATAACGCACATAATGCAGTAATGTTACGTCATCAGCATATTTTACCATTTTTGAATTCTCACAAATTGGCTGGAGGGCGTCGATGACAACAGAAAATAAAATAGGCCCGAGACAGCTACCTTGGGGCACTCCACTAGATATATCACACCAATCCGACAACGCATCATTAACTCGAACACGTTGTTTGCGCCCACAGAGAAAGTCTTTTACAAACACTAGAGCCTGGCGCGGAATATTCAAACTGACAAGAGATGACAAAATTGATTGAAATGTTAGGCGATCAAAAGCTTTAGAAAAATCCGCCGCAACTACCTATATATATATATATATATATATATAGTCATAAAGTAGCGCAAACGCAACTCCACATCAGACGCATTTCAAAAATTTGACAAGTGGCAGTCCGTCCGTATTACCACTTAACAAAACTTTCCGACTTGAAGCTTTTTGGTCAGTGTCAGGAGGCGACGATGATCCTATAATAGCAAAAGTTGCATCCAAAACTAAGAGCAAATCGCTTTTCATAAATTTGAATAATTGTTTTTCAAAAATGTTTCTTCAAAATTATTCAATTTGAAAATAGCTTTTGTCTTGATAGGTGCAATCATCGCTTAAATGCGCACCTAGTAAAAACAGTTTTGAATTGTTCGAAGCTATAGGCCTATACGTGATTTTGAAACCATATTTATTGTTCCTTTGATTCAGCTATTGGATTAATAAATGTATTTCATTGCGAGAAATAAGTTTGCAACGAATGGTAATTTGGTCTTAATAACATGAATACTATCAGGATCAGTAAATTCATCAAATGCTAGCGAAGGACACTTGTGATATTATTGCAACAAATATGCTATCGATCAAGAACAAATCAGTAAAGCATGTGCTTCAAATAGAGTGGATTTAAAACATGCTATGTCAGTCTATTTACCCTATGACCAATTGTAATGAAGATAGAAACAAATTGAAA
Organism: Prostheceraeus crozeri; assembly: GCA_907163375.1. NCBI lineage: Eukaryota > Metazoa > Platyhelminthes > Polycladida > Euryleptidae > Prostheceraeus > Prostheceraeus crozeri. The sequence continues at coordinate 242,287 of CAJQUW010008780.1, forward strand.
AAAATATGCAAGGCAAATAAATAAGCAGATAATACAATAAATAATGTGGACTGCTTCTAGGATTTTGAGCTTTGATTTGTCCGGCGAAACATCGAGCGTAGAAAATTATTCTTTGATGATATTCTGCTGTCACGCCTTTAATTGTAGCAACACAGCAATCTTGAATAACCTGTGATTTAGTAACTTTTTTAAAGTAAAGAAGCATTCTGCATTTGTTTTTCAGATGAAACCGATGAGCATGATACACTGGCCAAAGAATCTGCAACCAAAATTTGGTGAAGACTGTTTGTATTTAAATATTTGGACTCCAACTCTAAATCCTAATGCACTGAAAACTGTAATGGTCTGGATACACGGCGGAGGCTTTGTAGCCGGTGAAAGTCTTCCAATGTACAACAGAAAGGCTCTTGCGTCTATGGGAGATGGAGTCATTGTCACCATTCAGTATCGTCTAGGCCTAATGGGTTTCGCACGCTTTGATGACCATTTGGTTCCCGGAAACAATGGTTTGTGGGATCAGCAGATGGCACTTCGATGGGTGAGAGCCAACATCATGCACTTCGGCGGACATCCTAATTCGATAACAATTTTCGGTGAAAGTGCTGGCGCCGCTTCGGCAACATTTCATCTTCTAAATCCAGAAAGTAGCCAATATTTCAAACGGGCCATAATTCAAAGTGGAACAGCTCTTAATTCTTTTGCACTGAATGCAAACACCAAGGCTATGGAAAAATTTTATCGTAAATCAGTGGCTGATAAACTATTGAACTGCAACAATTACTCAGTTGAAGAACTCATACAGTGTCTTCAAAGCAAGTCAGAGAGTGAGATAGTGACGGCTATACATCGATTTTGTAATGAACATCCTTTTGGACCATATATGATTCCCATTGTTGATGGAAAATTTATTTCCAAAAGTCCTCATGAAATGCTAAAGAATGGAAATATATCGTCTAAAGAAATCGTCATCGGAATGACGGAAATGGAAGGGAGTGCAATTGTAAAACTTCTGTCAGATGTTTGGTTTGCTTCCAAAAATATAACCAATACATCAATTGATATGATCTCTAGAAATTTTGTGCGAGATACTCTTAAAGCTATGTTGTTTTATTATCCGACATTTCCACTCAAGCCATCACATGCAGCTCTACAAACCACCGTCCAACTCAGCCTCCCTCACTTTGGTATTCATAGTGGTATTCTCAATGCAATTAGATTGGCGAAGATATTGGGTCAATATTTCTTTGATTGTGGAATCAAGCAATTTGTGGATGACTTCAAAAATGCTCATTTTAAGACCAGTGTTTACTTCTACGAGCTTGCTCATGGTACCAAATTCTCAATTCTACCAAAGTCAAAGTGGGGAAAATGAGATGATATTGCTTACTTACGTGTATTTGCCTATCCTACTGTACAGGTTGTCTCAAAACGAAGGAAAAAAGTTTTTCGTAAAAATGACGCACTTAAAATTAAGCTATTTCGAAGACAATTGCAGTTTTCGAATCTTCAGAAAATGAGGTTTTGTGATATACGATTTATTACTTAACAAAACAAAAATCGCTTGATTTGAATGACTTTTAAAAAAGTAAGGTTTTAAGTCACAAAACGTCCTCAAAATGCCTTCCACCGGCTTGCAGCATCAAATCTTCACAATAGCATCAACATATTTTGTTCTTCCTTTTGTCAATAACGTTTCAACGGTTCAAGCAACGGTTCATCAACGTTCAAGCATGTTCTTTGTACGAGGCGGGCATGATTTCTGTTCCCTTCGATCCTTGCAGTCGATTACAGCTGTGACGTAGCTTTTGCACATGCCTCTCTCGATCAATGACTGACGTGACTGATCAATTCTTGTTGTCAGCTTTCATCATTCACAACGAAAAGCGTTTCGTGTTCCAAGAGTTTGTCTTTGTCATGGATCTCAAGATGAAAATTGATCTTATTCGCTGTTACTATGCCAACGGGAATTCACCGACAAACGCGATTAGACAATTGAAACGCGAAAGGAATTTGATCAGGGATCCTTGCACTTGTTCTGCGGTATCAAAGTTGGTTTCGAAATTCGGAGAAACTGGAACTGTCTTGAATCAGCGTCATGGGAGGTCGTCTTTAGAGGAAGAACGTCAGGAGACTGTCGAAGGCACAGTTCGTGGTGCTGATGGTAAGACGTCTGTCAGAAGACTATCAAATGAGACCGGCATTCCATCTGCATCAGTTCATCGAATTCTGAAGCATATGAGCATACGACCTTATCGACTTCAGCTGCTTCATGACTTACAACCAGCTGATTTTGATCAACGAGTTGAATTTGGACAGTGGTTTTTGAGAAACCAGGATCTCCTACCTAACATCTTCTGGAGTGATGAAGCCTACTTCCATCTCGATGGAGCTATCAGTCGGTATTATTGCCGGATCTGGAATGAGGAAAAGCCTAGAGAATTTCTAACCAAGCCCCTTCATCCCGAAAAGTTATGCGTGTGGATCGGATTCAATGCTTCATTCATCATCGAACCTTCTTTCTTTGACCAAGAAGCGTCATTGCTTCTTTTCCACGACGTGTGGATTTGATGCTACAAGCCGGTGGAAGGCATTTTGAGGACGTTTTGTGACTTAAAACCTTACTTTTTTAAAAGTCATTCAAATCAAGCGATTTTTGTTTTGTTAAGTAATAAATCGTATATCACAAAAAACCTCATTTTCTGAAGATTCGAAAACTGCAATTGTCTTCGAAATAGCTTAATTTTAAGTGCGTCACTTTTACGAAAAACTTTTTTCCTTCGTTTTGAGACAACCTGTATATTCCTTTTTTAAAGGTTGGATGACAGATGCGGAACTCCAATTATCTCGTCAGATTGTTGCTGATTTTACCGAATTTGCAAGAACTGGGAAACCTTTGAATTCAAAGTGGAAGCTGTATACATTATCAAAGAAAGAATATTATCGGTATAGTTTGCAATCAAGCTCAGAAGTTGGTGGAATAGGAAGGGAGGAATGCATTTTCCTGGATCGAATTCTTCCTTTGATAAATGATCCAAAGTGTCAACAAAAAACATAGTGGAAATATGCTTTGGTTTGCTGCTTGTTCACTTAAACGAGCTTCATCGAAAAGAGTTTTGTATTTCATTATCAACACAGAATTTGTAATTCATCAGATTGGAAAGCCTATTTATTTATCTAATTAACATCGGCGAGCTACAATCCGCAGAAATTAGTAATCCTATATACAAATAAACTGATCAGTCTATCAATCAATTTTCGTGAATATTCCTGTCATGCGTGCACTAGGTGACATGCCACGCTCAATCACGCGTAATTCACGCGTGAACCACGCGCAATTACACATGACACCAAACATCCGTGGCTATGCGGGATATTGCTGCAATATAAGTTATATAAGTTAGTATAGTTGGCAGTCCTGTTATATAGACTTTGCGTCTCATGTGTCTGCATGTATCAGAGGCTAAACATAAACAATGTGATAGGACCTCAATTTCATGCTCAGGCAAGACAGAACATGCTTAACGGTTCATCTTAGTGGTTCAAGCGGCAGCGCAGACAACTGTGGACGACGCGCAAACTATAAACGCTCGCCCGCGCGTATTCATAAACATTTCCCATGTTTTAACAGCATCAGATCAAGTGATTTCTGACTCTAGTGCAGCGCGTATGTACGCGGGTAGAAGAATAGAATGTCCTCAACCACGGATGTTTGGGGTGTTCCACTATTACGCGTGAATTACGCGTGGCATGTCACCTAGTGTGGCATCTCGTTATGAGGTGTGTTTCATGCCGCTTGACTTGAAAAAGAAACCATTCATTAGCGTGCAGTTCATGAAGTCATTCGTACAACACCGTGAATCTCCTTCAATAATCAACCACTTTCAAATAATCTACAAACCCACAAACCTCTAATAATCGCCCGTCTTCTTATAGCTACCCATCCCAGTCTGAAAGCCACCCATCGTCTAACGCAGTGGTAGGCAGCAAGTGGCCCACCACCATTGCTCATATTTATTGTAGCCAGCGGTCATTATTTGAATCAGTGATTTGAAAAGGGCTCATTTCCGACGTTGAGTTGTTGAGTGAAGAGGCAAGTTGTTGATTACTTGAAAGTTACCTTGATAATTAATAGCACACATGTAAGAGCATTCATATTTTAGTTTCGCAAGAGATTGCAGTGGCTGTGTGGTATTCACAAGCTACTTTTTCTTGCTAATGAAGTAAGGCGAAGGCACGAAGGCTTATTTTGTCCTCACATGGCATTATCTCACGAGTGTCATTATTGGAGCTCACTGTATGTGTGGTTTTTGGAAGTGGGACATGTTTGGGTGACGTATGTAGGCCTACCACTTACATGCAGCAAAACCAATTTATTTTTCATACTGCACGTCATGCAAGCGAATAGATGTACACTGTATACTTAAAAACAGCAGCGGTGGGCAATCGGATAATCGGAGTAAAGAGTCCGATTGTCCAAATATTCGGAACTTCATTTTCGAATCGGAGGTAGATCGAAAAATTGGTTCGTTGAATCGCTTTGACAAATGGTAATCGAATCGGATAATCGTAAATCAGAACTTGATTTCTTAAATTTGAATCGGATAATCACAATCGGAAATACTAATTTCGAACAACTTTCCGAAATATTGGTTGAAGAGCATGAGAACGTATTGAGCAAGAGAGATCGGATGAACTCTATGACAGTGGCGGGCGCGATTCGATTTTCACACGATTCCGAATCGCGCGATTCTGAATATTTTGAGATTCAATGACTAGAAGTTTGCAGTTAGCCTAGCCTGCATTATTTTTCACTTCAGAACTATTTAACAATTTCCATTAAAATTGAGAGCAAGTGACAATTAGTCTATTTATAGACTAAATCATAAGTACCCTATTAATTAATGCGATACTCGATTTGAGAATGCTTGGGAAAACGGCATAATCAATCAGAACATCCAACTTGTTTCATACCACTTCTAAAGTGGTTTCATCTCGGTGGCATATAAACATGAAAACTTTAAGCTTCTTAAAAACTGCTCAAATAAGTTTTTGGGCCGCAGGAAGGTAATCTCTGTAAAAAACAAAATCTTTTCATAAGAAAAGTTTCACTGTATATGGATACTTTTTTGAGTCGACACTGTACTTATTATATACTTGCTCTATGGTGACCTCACACTGTGCGTGTGGCAGACTGCACCCCAAACATGAACAGATGCACCTTATGAAAACAGAATGATGCTCTCTTTATCATAGCGACAGTCCGGTATCCTCCAGACACTCACACGGCCGTCAGTAGGTTTCAGCAAGAATTTTGAATCATCAGTAAATGCGATTCTTGACCATTGCGGATCTCGAAAATGAATTCATTGGCCAATTCAGTCGGCTTACGCGGTGACAAGGAGGAGCAAATGCCAGCGGAATACAAACGATTGCGAAGTGACTGAGACATCACTGCTCCATTCCAATCCAAATGAAGCTGTCTTGATGTAGAAAAAAAACAATTTGACCTTAGAAAGACGTAAAAGATGGCGATCATTCCTCTAACACGTCTCGTTGGCGTTCAGACCTTTTGTAAAATCGTAAGTGTCCACGCTGCTAAATATTTTGATCCAGGAGCTAATAGTGGATCGAGGAACATAAAGTCTTTCGGCAACAGTTGCGTGTTTCATGCAGGCCTCCCACATATCGATGACATGGCAATTCAAACCTTCTCTCAACATGCTAGCCATACACAGTCATTCGAAAAGACAATTTGAGATCTAATGCCGCTCAGAATAGTAATAGATTTTTTGATAGTGACATTGCTACTATATCTATTGACATCAATGGTAAACTACAGTGTCATAGTGCATTGTCAGTAGCTTCTATGTTTGCATGCAAATACAATGATATCGATCAATGGTTTTTGATCTGCAAAGTTGATACATAGCCTCAAAAATGCCTAATTTGCAAATTTGCGATTTTGAAGTTTGCAAACCTGAAAATCTCAAAAAGGATCTGATTTTCTAATAACTCTGCTGACCTCATTTCTTCATCTTTCTTTACCGCCTCTGCACCATCAGATAAAGCAGATCGCTATCTATTGCAGCAATATTTTAAATTTTTGATGCTGCAAGATATCTAGTCACGAGCGAGCTTAGAAAAAGAGTACCAGTTTTTATTAAGTTGGACCCACCAGGCAGGGAAGCAGCCATTTTAGAAAATTCGAGTGACTGAGAGAAAGTTTCGGGCATGTGCTACAATTGCACCAAAGAGGAACGTCAAACTATTGCTAGAACCTATAAAAACTCGCTTTAGAAAAAGGATAAAAAATTTTGCACGAGGACTTTTCTTGAACAGTTATATACAGTCCGTTTCATAAAAAGTAGATCATCCTAAAATTTGACTAAATAAAACATAAGTATGATACAGAAAGCATTTTTCATGTTATTTCATGTCCCTATATTTAAATGTCCTTATATAATCTGACAAGCTATGACACAGTAACGGTTCTTAAGAAGCTAATATTTTGTGGCCCTACCCTTATTGTCAATGACATTACCAATTCGTCTAGGCATTGATTCGATGATATCGTTGATTTTTGACTGATCTAACTTTCTCCACTCTCTTTTTAACAGTGATGTAGGTTGTGATACGCCATCTGTAGGTAGCAGTGAACGACGAACGTCACGTTTTAGAATACTCCATACATTTTCTATGGGATTCAGATCAGGAGAACGAACTGGCCAAGATAATGTCCTAAGCCCTAATTGAGACTTGCATAAGTTGACTCTACTACTCCTGTGACACGTAGCATTATCATTTATGTTATTTATGTATTACATGTATTAGTAGAGTCATTTATGTTATACTCGCCATATAGAGTTGACCACTTATAAGGACAAATAAGATCACGTATCCTTACTAAAAGAGTTTGTATAAGACAGGGGTTCCCAACATGGGGTACGCGTACCCCTTGGGGGAGCGCGAAGAAATTTTGAGGGGTACACAGAATATAGAACTTTGATTACTTTCCTGCTCATGGGTCAGTTGAACTGCTAACTTTGTGCGCATTCCGCAACCAATTGTCATCATCTGGCCTTGAAGCAACTATTGCTAATTAGCAAGCACCAACTCGACCCCAACCACGTACTTATGTGAATCCGGATTCTCCAACATAGTAATGATTAAAAGCAAACAAAGAGCTCAATTGATGTTGGAACATGACTTTCGCTGCGCTTGTATTGTTATACAAGCGCGCATCAGTTACGCCTATAGTTAAATTTTTGTGGAATTAACTTACGAATTTCGCATATTTCTACCCCTATAATTAGATTTTGGTATGACTGAATTCTACTTTTTTATGTGCATAGGTGAGGGTGCGCGGAATAATGAAAAATCCTGCGATTTTCTATTTTGGGGGTACGCAACATGAAAAGGTTGGGAACCCCTGACATAAGAGTTTTTAAACTTGCTATGGCACCCAAAGTCGCCCAAGGTCAAGTTGAACCCAATGTCCAAGCTAGTCCAACTTTGGGTGTCAGATGTGCATGTTAAGGTCGAAGCACGCCAGTGCACGATCAGACCGCAAGAGCAATGATAAGATAAGAAGAGCAAATGTAGAGATTGCCCCAATCCAAATGTGACAAAATCGAGAGGGCTGGCATGGTTCAAACTTGTGCAGTGTCGTAAAGCGTGCCGTCCAATGGAAAAGCAAATGGACGTGGAACCAAAATGGAGCGTGTGTACTGTATAGGCCCATTTATATAAACTTCAACATCATAATTTGCATCATGAAATTTTCTTATAATACTACGTATTCATTATTTCCTCAGAATTATAATTTATTGACCTTCACATCACATCCTAAGCTTAACAGGTGGAAATGGGAAATAATTTTCAGGTTTGGCTTTGCCCGGGCCGGGGCAACTTCTGATAAAAATATCATGCCCGAACACGGTCCGACCCACTCTGAATAGGGGTCATCATGAGCAGTACAACTCACTGAAGAAATGAAGAATGTGAGTTTCAATTTCCCTCAACACATTGTGTGTGCAAACGAATAATCACCAAACAATTAATGCATTGCAAATTTAGTGATATTAAATTATTGAGCTCGCAATTCGTTCTATAGATCAGTTGGCCATGTAGATAATGAACGCATGCACGATACTGTTTCATTGTCAGAGCAGCAAGTTGATATTATACATGTATAAGGTCAAAAAGAGAAGCCCCTTTGAAGAGAAGTTTAATAATAAACCAGGGAAAACCAGAGGCTACAAATAGATTTCTATTCTGCACCTATTAATAGCATTCATGACTAGGCTGCATTGACATCACAGACATTGCTATACAAATTTCAGCAGCGAATCTTCATGTAACTGTCATGAATGCTTTACATGAATGAATTACTCATCTACAGTGAATGAATTATTCAAGCCTTTGATTCTCTCTATGATGACGTAGTAGAAAGACGTCACTAATCAGTTTTCCAAGAATTCAACGACTGTTTACAATATAAAACTCTCTTCAAGCGAAATATCGCATTTCTCTGCTGTTCGATTCTTCAGGAGACTGTCACTATTTGTTGTATACAGGTACGAGCGCACGGACGGACGGACAGAAGAACTGGCCATAGTCTATTAGAAAGGAGCAATCGTCTTGGAATGAGCCTTCATCTGTTGAACTTAGGTAAGAATCCTGCTTCTTGAATAGGTATGATTTACCGTATTGATCGACTGTACTGCAGGGATTGTTACTCCGTGACTTCCAAATCCCTTAATTTCGGCAAAGGCGGTTTGGCCGCAAATTTTTTGTCGTGACCCATGTCGTGTTGCCCTGAAAATGTGTCATACTGTTTTACGTCGCAGGTCATGTTGAGGATTAAAATCATGATGAATTTAGTACAACTTTCATAAATCTGTGTGGGATTCTCTCTGTGGAATATAGCTAGGCTTCCGAGCGACGTATTGTTAATTGTAGTTTCTTAGATGTCGTTGAAGTTAGCACCAACTTCAACACCAACTTTTTGAATAGAGTTTGTACAGAATAGAAAACCACATGTATAGGTACTACTGATGACGCAGAGTTTGTACAGACAAAATTTTTTCCAAAATTCGAACTCTTTCACCTTCAAAATTCAAATTTAAATTCGAAAAATTGGTGCAAGTATTGGTGCTACCTAGTTAGCGAGTTTGTACAGCAATCCGACGGAAAAATTTAGATACAAGAACAAAAAACTGAGTTTGTACAGCAACTTCCAGCACTTTCCTTACACGAAGAAACGGTAAAAACCTCCAAAAACCGATTTTTTCAGAAAATGATAAGATTTTCCAGAAACCTTCTTGGTGCTACATGGAAAATGAGTTTGTACAGTGCTCTAACCGGTGGAAGAGTGTTCTACTAATCGAGTCTGAGTTTGAACACACACTTCTCCGACACTCCAGCACTCCTACGATCGGTAAATACCGGTTATTGTACACTAACTACAAAAATACTGCCCATTTATGAAATGGAATGATAAGTTTCTCTTAGTTGGCCGTCAAAGTAGGTGACTTCAAAGTCTATTTTACCTCGTGATTGGGATGAATACGACATGGTTTGGGTGTTGTTGCAACTAAGTACGTTTTCATATAGTGTTGCGAATTAAATTTCGAAGATAGGTTGGGAATGTAGTATGAAATGACGATGATGTATTTCGCTCCTATCTTTGTAATAGAAGAACTGATCTTTACAAGAAATTCTTAAGTACCCAATCGCTACATAGAATAGACATTTTCACATATAGAAGTGGATCTTGGTCTATTTGTGGTTGCAGAATTGATGTAGTTCATTATTTCGATAGATGTTGATATGAGATAAAAATGGGAAGTGTTTATATGGTCAGTTGATATATTTATCCCGTTATTCCGCTTTGGGGCTACTTCCAAGCGGACGTGTCTACCGGTACACGAAAAAATGGTATTACATCTACTTTTGCCACGACTAAAAGTGCTTGAGCGAGACAAATTTTTTTTCTGCAGTTCGACCTCCGGTCGAATTGCAGAAAAAGATTTGTTGCGCTCAAAATAATTCTATCTTGGTGGCAAATTTTTGCGACAGATCTCCGACAAGTAATGTTTTCAATTCAACACATGCATTAATTAACTCGCTATTAGTAAGAGTCTATGCTACTCGATTAATTTGGTTGCTGTAGGCCTACCTATTAGCCTTTTGCTGCATGAATTATTTTCAAAATTAAAGTTTTTTTGCTGAAGATGAAAAAGCAATTCAATCTCTTGACAGCGTTGTACTTTTTACTTAGTCTAACTGGTTCCCAATTGTGATTGGATTACTTCATTTTCATTGCTATGGAATATAGGTATTTACTCGTTGTGCGTCGATACGGGAGGTTCATTTCAGGATACGTAATTTCCAAATAAATGAAAATAAAGACGTCACTCCCTTCTATTTACGACTTTTTATTTCAATTTAAAAATAAGCACCCGACGCGTTTCGTCCGAAGACAGTCTCAAGGGTGGCGTACAAATGTGGAAGGATCCTTATATACTGATTAGGCATAGTTGTGGCAACTCATTAAACTTGTTCATGACGTCTATTAAGTTTTGGCATTTTCATCAGGGGACAGGAAAACCGTACCCTAATGACAGAAGTGTGTACAATCTACCGTACAAGTGTGAGTTCTTCTTTGACTATGTAGATGAGTTTTGGTTTAGTAGTGGCAACTCATTTAAACCAAATAATAATGAAATAGTTAGTAATCGCTTAATAAATGAAACAAAAGTTTACATTCCTAGCGATATTACTAATTTTTTGAGTAATGGTCCTAACTTTCGGTTGCCTCCGAATTTCAATCAAAACTTTACTTTTAATAATGAAATCGCTATTGACAGTTTAGCTTATAAGCTGAGATGGTTCCATCACTCTAACAGCAGTAATCCTTTGATGATAAGCTCAAAATTCCTTTTGATAAGAATACTACTTGTCTTCGCCAAGGATGAATGAAAACCTAGAAAATAATTTGAAGTTATTTGAAATTGAGGCAAAACAAATTTTACATAGTGAAATTCAACATGTAAAGAAAAATAGTTATTGTAAATCAGTAAATAAATTGAAAAGCAAGACGAATACATTTCTTACTGAACATAATCTGACGTTGTTCCGTAGACAAATCTAACCGTATAGTAGTTACTGACAAAATTATTTAATTGCCAGAACTGAAAAATATTCTCAATGACACCGCTACGTATACTCTGCGTAAAAAATCTAAAACTGCAGCTATTGAAAATCAGGCTAACAAAATAATTCGTTCGAAATGTGAAATATTCCACGTATTGATCATCAAAGATTACTTTCAATAGGCAGTAAACAGCTGCATTCATGTAAATGTCAAAGATCACAAGGATAAAGTGAATGATTTTTACCCGCTTCGCTCGATAGCATCCGTAAAGAATACACCAACCAAAAGGTTGATGGCTAGCCAGTACTATACTTAACCAACTAGTTAAATTTGTACCTTCTCATCTGGACAGTACTCATTCACTGATAAGTAATTTAAAAAAGAACAGTAATTATGTAAAAAAACAAATTTTCATTTCATTAGACGTTCAAAATCTTTACCCTAGCATTCCGATTGCTGACGCCATAGATGTTGTAAAGTCATTTGCAACTAAATTTTGGTCAAAAATAGATAACTTTGGTTTCTCGGTTCAAGACCTTGTAGATTTTCTTAAGTTTATTTCATACAAATTATGAGATAAATTATAATCATAAGACGTACCATCAAATTAAAGGGTGCCCAATGGGTGCACACTTCTCGCCACCTTTTGCAGTTATATATATGAATGCTATAGAAGAAAGAGCACTAAAAATTCTTAACCAAAAATTCAATATTAACCCTGTATACTACAAGCGGTACATTGATGATATCATCATGGGTCCGTTTTACAAAGATGTGAAAATATTTTCTAACATAATTGAAGTGTTTGACTCGATTGACAAGAACATTCAGTTCACTATAGAAGTCCCTAGGGATAATTATATTAACTTTCTAGACTAGCATATCAGTGAATGGCAACCTTAAATACAAATGGTTTAGTAAGAATGTCATTCAGGCATAACTCTACATAGAGATAGTTGGCTTCCAAATAAAGTAAAAAATAATTTTCTCAAAAAATAGTATAAAATACATTAATGATCGCAGTTCTGATGCAGACATAGCTAATGACTCTATGAGCACTATGAGTGATCGAATAAACAGCAACGGATTTAGGTTTAATCATAAATATGTTAAAACGAATAAAAATAAATACAATAAAATGCCATCTATCAAAGCAGGCAACGTCCACTTATCACTCGATTTCGTTAGTGATTGTCATTTGAGAAAATTAAATAAGTTGAAAGTTAAATATGACATTCCGGTAACGTTTTCAACTAAACCAGGGAGAAAAATTATTTCAATTACCGGTAATAAAAGCAAACACAAAGAAGAATGCAATTGTAATGTGTGTAGCGCCATTGGTCCTAAATACAACTGCAAAAGCAGATATCTAGTTTATTGTTTTAATTGCTTTTGGTGCAATGACCTCTATGTTGGACAAAGTTGTCGACCTTTCAAGTTGCGCTATCAAGAACACGAACGTAGTATTCGCAACAGAGATTCCAAAAGTGCTTTGAGCGAGCATCATCTAAAATTTCATGCTGGTAGAGAGATGGAAATAACTGACTTTAGTTGTGAGATCCTTATTCAACAATTTAATGCGATTACAACTAGAATGGCTGAAGCACGTACGCTTCATAGCGATGAAAATGCCAAAACTTAATAGACGTCATGAACAAGTTTAATGAGTTGCCACAACTACGCCTAATCAGTATATAAGGATCCTTCCACATTTGTACGCCACCCTTGAGACTGTCTTCGGACGAAACGCGTCGGGTGCTTATTTTTAAATTGAAATAAAAAGTCGTAAATAGAAGGGAGTGACGTCTTTATTTTCATTTATTTGGAAATTACGTATCCTATAGGTATTTAGTTATTCACTAATGAATTATTCAAAGTTGTTCTTTATAATTCAATGAAATCAAGAACACATTGCCATTGTATTTGTTACACAGATCACTGCAGGATCAATTATATCCAAATATGTGATGACTTCACGACAAGAATATGATGTACCTACATCGAAAGAGCTGATTCAATAAGATGTCCATTTGCTGTTGCTAAAAATAAAGTATTGACACTGTTAAACATTGCCTCAGTTCCTTCGAATATCAGGTGACCTGCTCTTCAGACAATCTATCTGTCGATGCGCGTATTGGATGTGACGTGCTTTATTAATTGCTAGCAGCGGCTGTGAAGAAATCTGTTCGTTAAATGAAAGGACAAATGAAAGACGCTTGCGTCACTATGGAGGCTAAGTGCCAGATGATGTATTTACATGGACGAGCCTATGCGAATTATAGGCCAAACTCCTTGCTAGAAGAGACTTTTAGCTTCATAATTGAATACCAGAGTTCCATAAGTGGACAGATTGAATAATCAAACTGATATTCAGTTGCAATTCTCATGTGAAACTTAGCGATATCATATAGGCGAGTTGTAAGTGATTGCAGGAGATAAATATATTAACTGACCATCAACTGACCATCACCTGACCATTGACAGTCATTTGTCAGACAAAGAGCTGACTAAGGTGAACTAGTGAGCTCTCCAAAATCTTTCTCCAAACTTCATCTCAGCTTATGGTCGAACTATAGAAAATTTTGTTGTGTACAAAAGCACTTTTAATCATCACTGCACCAGGTGACATGCCACGCTCAATCACGCGTAACTAATTACACATGACACCAAACATCCGTGGCTATGCGGGATATTGCTGCAATATAAGTTATATAAGTTAGTATAGTTGGCAGTCCTGTTATATAGACTTTGCGTCTCATGTGTCTGCATGTATCAGAGGCTAAACATAAACAATGTGATAGGACCTCAATTTCATGCTCAGGCAAGACAGAACATGCTTAGCGGCTCATTCGTGGTTCAAGCGGCAGCGCAGACAACTGTGGACGACGCGCAAACTATAAACGCTCGCCCGCGCGTATTCATAAACATTTCCCAATGTTTTAACAGCATCAGATCAAGTGATTTCTGACTCTAGTACAGCGCGTATGTACGCGGGTAGAAGAATAGAATGTCCTCAACCACGGATGTTTGGGGTGTTCCGTAATTACGCGTGAATTACGCGTGGCATGTCACCTAGTGTATCCCGACCATTTCCTATTGTATTTTAAAAACTTTATCGCTTGGTCACATTGTTGGGCATTTACGGTTCATCGCATAGGCTATACGCAAGCCTGTACAATTCTTACTTTTATACCTTTGATTGTTCTCCGGATTTTACTAATACCTTAAATTCACATATGTAGACAAACTTTTTTCCCTTTGTATTCTACGGATTCCATTGTTTCGTCCTATCAGCTAGACTATGGGCAAGTATATGCAGTTTTTACATTTATTATACCTTCGATTGTTTTTCAGATATTAGTGATGAATTGCAAGCAACACATACAATTAAGTGCACTTGTAATTGCTTTATTAACTACAATTTGTTGACACAACTTAGTACAGGCATTTTCAGCGATGTTCCTCTTTTCTATACCTTCTAGTTGTTTTTCTATATGCGTTTCGGACTGTCCGATCATTATCGTATTTAAGATATTCGTTCTTCATTGCGTAAATGTCGCAAGTCATTTTTATCCTATCTGACCTTTCTATGCTGTGCTTCCTACTGCAATAGAGTATGTAAAAATTGAGAGCTCGATATTCATCTGTCGTCCTTCTCCCATGTCAGCATTTGAATTTGGTGCAGCTATTCATTTTTGGAGTACCGCCTCCATTAAGCTTTCCACACGTGACCTTCATGATGTACACGGCCCCTTTTTCCAGAGTTTCGTGCACCATTCTCAGTAGATTTCATATTTTGATGGACAATAACATTTCTTGAAACAAAACATTGTTTTAATTGTCGTTTCACTGGTCAAAGTTAGCGATTCAACGACAATTCAATTTTGAAACAAAACCATTGAATCGCTGTTGTAGTTACTGTACAGTAACCGGTATTTACCGATCGTAGGAGTGCTGGAGTGTCGGAGAAGTGTGTGTTCAAACTCAGACTCGATTAGTAGAACACTCTTCCACCGGTTAGGGCACTGTACAAACTCATTTTCCATGTAGCACCAATTGATTTGTTCATAAATGGGCAGTATTTTTGTAGTTACTGTACAATAACCGGTATTTACCGGTCGTAGGAGTGCTGGAGTGTCGGAGAAGTGTGTGTTCAAACTCAGACTCGATTAGTAGAACACTCTTCCACCGGTTAGAGCACTGTACAAACTCATTTTCCATGTAGCACCAAGAAGGTTTCTGGAAAATCTTATCATTTTCTGAAAAAATCGGTTTTTGGAGGATTTTACCGTTTCTTCGTGTAAGGAAAGTGCTGGAAGTTGCTGTACAAACTCAGTTTTTTGTTCTTGTATCTAAATGTTTCCATCGGATTGCTGTACAAACTCGCTAACTAGGTAGCACCAATACTTGCACCAATTTTTCGAATTTAAATTTGAATTTTGAAGGTGAAAGAGTTCGAATTTTGGAAAAAATTTTGTCTGTACAAACTCTGCGTCATCAGTAGTACCTATACATGTGGTTTTCTATTCTGTACAAACTCTATTCAAAAAGTTGGTGTTGAAGTTGGTGCTAACTTCAACGACATGTTTCTTAGCTGATGACAAGCAGACCCTTTCAGAATACTATTGCAGTATTATTGCAATATATAACTATGCAATTATAACTACATGTATATTGCAATACTTTTTGTTTGCAATAAATATGTTGCAGTATATTTCAATATATTGCAATAGCGTTATTTTAAAAGTTAATGCATCTCGTTATTCATGCACCAATTCAGGGGTCATATGTACACAATTCAGCATTTGATATCCGCATGTTTGCGTAGTCTTCATTACGAGTATTTCTGCCTATACATGTAAGCCATACTAAAAACATAATGACGTTTTACCGGTCAGAAATCATTGCATGTAAAATGATTATTTGGATTACTACTTTATGTTGATGATATCCATATAGGATATCCATATATATCCATATCATGGATGAAATTTTACGACTGAAGAATGTATATAATGTCCATATTGGGAGGATTTGTTGCTAGTCGATGTATGTCATAATTAATATATTTTGTAGACACAAAAGTAGCAACCATTTAAGTGAATTATTAGGCTTATTTGGCGTATGTAATAAAACAATAAGCTGTTTATAAACAATAAGCACTACTTAACACAGTATATTCGAATAAAACCAGCTAATAACAATCTGATCTTCTCTATAAAACAAATAGACATATAAGTTTCGATGTCAACATATTTTGCAATGCATGAATATCCCAGAAATTTCCATTGAAATTCAAGAACTGATATTCAAAAAGTTAACAGACAGAATTCCTTGACGACGATTAGAATAAGAGAAGCCAGCACTACTGAAAAGTCTTCCGGCGATATGAGTGGTGAGTTCCCATTTGTGTATAAGAATGTATGAAGAAGATTCCGAAGGTCAACGGAACTAGTGTTTCCATTCTCTGCGGAAAGTTGCGGAAATTCGGAAAATCCTGCGGAAAATCGGAGGGAACTTTTTTTTGTTGCGGAAATTTTTTAAACAGTGAATACAGTAAATGAAATGAAGAATTGTTTGAAAATTATTCCACAATTAATTCAACAAGGTAAATCAAACTAATCTACTCTCCTCGTATCCAATTTTCAATCTGTGAACCGACTGTTCCGTTCACTATCGTGCGGTAGGCCCTATATCAATATATGGGGTATACCCGGTAGATGATAAATAACAAAAAAATAATTCCATTGAAGTAACATTCTGTTTTATAATCGAAGAATAAATGGTTCAAATAATTCTATTCTTTTAAGCTAAGTTAGAGCTATATGAAATAACCAAATGTTTGGCTGCTCAGCCTGCATTAGGTAGGTCCTATGTAATAATTCGCTGGCATCCAAGTCGAATTCATTTCTTGACGACTCATCTCTACGATTTTACCCTTCTGCTGCAAAAATTCATCTTTTGGAAATATATTCAATAGCTACTATACATGTATATGTACTCGCAAGATAACCTTGAGGTATAAAATTTTGCATAATGGTACTAGTCTTGATTTCATGCGATAAAACTGTTTTAACTCAAACAGAATTTAGTAAACATCAAAAAGCGTAATTCTGCTATGATATAACTGCTTCGATATGGTCACGAAATATACCAAAAGTTACTGCCATTTTCTTTGAAATCATTGCCACATGGACTTTGGAACTATTGGTGAGAAGCTGGGAGAGAAACTATTAGTTGAAAGTGAGTTTAACTTTAATATCATGAAACTGACAATAATGATATCATGAAGTAGGCTGGCTAATCATGAGCACTTGGGAATTGGGCATGTAGCCATGCGGTCTAACTCGTTATGATATTTGATGGATTTTTCGTCAAAATTAGACTGCGGAAATTTTTTGCAGCTGCGATGGAAATATCAAAAACTGGAATGGGAACACTGAATGGAACGCGTCATCAGCGTGTCAATTTCACTCAATCCACAGCCGTCTTCATAGCTGTCATGAATATGGATAAAGGAGTGGTGTTATGATGACTAAACGGATGGATGCCGACATGTGAATGTCTCATGATGTCATTAATATGGTACATTCAATTTGTATGGCAGGTGGCTCGACAGTCATTGTGATCTCGTTCTAATTTGATCGTTAAGCGCCAGTATGGAGCTATTATTTTCCCGGTAAAATCATTTGATCTCCTAGACAATAGTATTGCAATGTATTGCAATAGTATTTGCGGCTCAAAGGTGGCACAATAAGTGTATTGCAATACAAGTTATTGCAATATGTTTAAATAACAATAGTATTTTGAAAGGATCTGATGACAAGTAATTAAGGCTAAGTTTTTCTCGATTTGCATGGATACGACTACGGATAAAATTAAGATGGAACAGTTATCACTTGTAGTATATGTCAATGAATCTGGATTTGTAATTGAATTACTTCTTTTGTAATTGGTCATGATTCATCTACCTCGTACTGACTCTGAAGCTATGTTCATTACATTCAAAAGTGTACTGGAGAAATATGGACTGTCTTTCACGAATATAGAATACGCTGAAAAGGACACGATGGCTGCTCGGTTATGGGTGGACAATACAACGGGTTGCAATCGCGTGTTCGTAAAATCGCTCCTTCAGCCTACTGCGTACAATACTTAGCACATAGACTAAACCTAGTCGTCGTAGATGCATCCTGTGAGAATGCTGTGACCAGGATTTTCCGCGGAGTGGTACAAAAGTTGTAGTGTTTTATAGAGGATATGTAGTTAGAGGTTCCTCCACGTACCCGGGCGAAATCGTCAGAAAAGTCAAAATAGTCTTCTGCAGGTACTTCCATTTATTTATTACGAGCCAGAATTTTCGCCTTACGGCTTTGTCAATGGCAGATATAATGAAAATCAGGACAATGGCTATCCGTCGACATTCCTGAACAGTGTTTTGCGAGATTATAGACGCAGGGAAAAGTATCCTAAGCAAGATGGAGACAAATCTGGTCGAATATTTATCAAATGCCCCTTTATTTCAGAAGAAACTAATCGGAAGCTTTTGAACACCATCAAACGAACTGGTTTGAAAGATAGGGTTTATGTTCGCTTCACAAATAAATCTATGAATCACTAGTTTCGCTCTCCCAAGGATAAGCTTGAATGTGATGCCTCCTGTAAGTGCTGCAGAATCTCCGTGCACTCAAATGTTTGCCAAGTTAAAGGAGTTGTGTACCAAATCACATGTAATATGTGTGGTAAAGTTTACATAGGGGAATCAGGACGCATGGCGAAAACAAGAATCCAGGAGCATCTTAATCCTAATAACAAATCCAGCCACGTAGTGATACATGCAGATTCTGACCACAACGGACAGATCGATTTCAGATGGGAGCTACTTCATACTGGCCTCGTAAACACAGGCAAACGGAAAACAATGGAAGCCTTATACATCAGGAAGATCTCCCATCAGCATCTCATGAATGGTTGCCAAGGTTATTCTTTGAGTACAATATGACAATCTTCCAGATCCGCAGTCTATACAATTTTGTGATCTTTTCCTTTATTACTTTTATTAGTACTACCGTTTAGATGTATACCAGTAGTATGCAATTGCTAGTCTTTTTGGTTTTTAGATTCCTTTTTATTCATTCACCTTCAGTTTAACTGAATCATGTTCATAATGCTCAACACATGGAATGACCTCCTGATTTTCATTATATCTGCCATTGACAAAGCCGTAAGGCGAAAATTCTGGCTCGTAATAAATAAATGGAAGTACCTGCAGAAGACTATTTTGACTTTTATAGAGGAGTCAAGAAAAAGACACGAAATTTTTAAAGAATTGGAAGCCCAGATAATGTCATACATTGAAGACTTTGAGCTATACACGATGGAGCAGTCTGGCAGATAACTGCAGCGTTATTTTGAATTCACTTCCCAACAGGGTTGGTAGGTTAAAAAATTGTGTTTAAAACATACTTCTCAACAGTTAAAAGCAGTTAGTTTTTGGCATTTTTAACACGTTAAAAACTTATTTAAGCTGTCAAGACAGTCAGTTTTTAATACGTTTTACATGTGCAAATAATCGTGTGTTCAAAAATCATTTTATCTGCTACGAAAATCAGCAATTAAAAATTAACAACATAACAACATCTGTTTTTCTGACTTAACAAGAATTGATGAATGCTTTTTTTAGTAAGTGATTTATTTTTCCATAATCCATTTTCGATTATTGTCAATTAACTCAGTAGTTATAGCTATAGTTAATAAACATCTCTAGTTGTCATTAGATACCTTGATTGTCAAGGCTTTCATTCTTCAAGTCTGGAACCCCCCGTGACTGACCACATCAAAAAGCTCCTCGCTTTTGAAGATCCTCTCTCCGAGGAATTATTGAGCAATGTTACCTGTCCACGAGGATGTTGGAAAGTCGGGGTTCGAAGAATGTGACTTCTATAGTTAATGTTTCTTCCTATAGGTTGTCGAAGGAAGAACAGGAACTTCTTTCTCTTGGGATATCGATGTCCCTGCTCAACTAAAATTCAACATGAATATTCAGAAAGCGGAGGCTGAAGGTTTTATTCATAGAATCAAAAAGCATGTTTCCGTTGATGATGATTTCATCAGAAAATTCAGAGGCATTTTCAAAAATTACTTCTTGAAACAACGTTTTTGATGAAGTGGTCCAAACATTTCAATTTTTGCGCAAGCTAGTTCAAAATAAAAGTATTGCTGTCTGACGAAGGTAATGGTGTTTTCATTGAAGATCGCTCTTCATATGTCGAAAAGATTGATAGAATATTAGAAGACAATTCAAAATTCAAACCGCACAAGTATGATAAGCGTTCGAAAAAAGATCCATTCATTCTTGAAAAGGACAGATTTAAGCATAAGCTCTTAAGTGTGAAGTCAAAGAAGCTTTTAAACAATTATATCATTGATAGAATCAAATCTGTTGGCTCTCAACCCGCGAGGTTGTACTGACTCATGGAAGTCCACAAAAATATCAACAATCCTCCGTATCGTGCCATCCTCAATATGAGAAATTCTAATCTCTCCAATTTATCGGATTAGTTGGATAATTTGCTGAAACCTTTCATCCCTAAGCAATATAGTGTTACTGATACTTTTCAGTTTGTTGAAAAGTTGAAGCATCTCAATATTCCGGATTTGAAAAATTACAAATTAGTTTACTTTGATGTTTCGAATCTCTTCACGTCGATTCCCGTCAACAAGACGATTGATCACATTCTGTGGTTAATTGACTGTGAGCATTGCTCTATCTCTAAACCAGCTTTGAAAAGGTTTTTTAGAAATAGCAAGTACAAACATTTTGCCTAATAGATCGCATGCCAATGCATGGGCTCAAAGCTATCTCCTATCATGGCTACTTTTGCCATGAATCTTGTAGAAAGCCGGTTTTAAGAACTTACTCACCATCCCCTTTTCTACACTAGATATGTAGATGACTGCTTTGTGGTCTTTCGCTCTGAAAAAGACTGCAAATATTTTTTCGAGTTTCTCAATTCGGTTGATGAAAATTTAAAATTTACGATTTAGTTAGGCAAGAATGATAGTCTCATCTTTCTTGACACTGTTGTCAGTATTCTTGATGGTGCATTTGATTTTGGCCATCACATCAAGGAAACCAATACAGGTATCTACATACCTGCCTCTTCATGTTCTCCCTCTTCTTTCTAGAGCGTATAGAATTTCTTCCAATAAAGAGAATTTTAGAACAGCGTGTGAACGCATCAAATCAATGTTTCTGAAAAACGGCAATGATTCGTATTTTATTGACAAAATTAAAAGAAATGTGGTGACTAAATCTGAAAATTCGCAAAATGCCTCAACCACCAGTGAAGTGGGTAAGGTATACTGGTCCATCCCTTTCATAGATAACAAATATAAGCAACTAAAAACACGTATAAACGAGTTGAATGAGAAATTGCAGAATGTGAAACTTTATTTGGCTTTCAAAATCAATAAAGTTTTGAACCACTTCAATAACAAAAATCGCATTTCGTTTGGCTTGAAATCGAATGTTGCATATCTGCATACTTGTGATCGCTGTCCAATGCGATACATTAGTGCTACCAAGCGCCACTTATAGCCACTCGAATTAGTGAATATTTGAAAGCCTATCACGTAGCTACTGAAATTTCTTTACATGAGCACCATCCTAGAGCTGAAAATTTCTCTATTATCGGTGCATCAGCCTACCCTCTCATCTTAGAGTATATTCTTCTGAAAGAAAATATCGATATGTTATCGAACGAAAGAAATGGCTCAGTGCCCTTGCACTTGAATCTGCAAATTCACATGACGGCATTTTTCGCTTGTACCGTAGTTTTACGCGTCATGAATCATGGAGATTGGTTCATTCATTTTACGCTGATATGTATTTAGACTTACTTCTGCTGTTTTATCGGATTCCTGTATACCGCTGAAGATGGAGTGAATAACTCTGAAACATATTCGGTTGATAGAAACAGTTATTGTTTTTCCTTCATAATATGTTCAAGTTGGGCTTTTTATGTCTGAATATGTATATTTTGCGTTGAATCTATTTGAGTCTCGTTTACAAGACTGTCCGCATAGCCCCAGATTCTACAAACGGTATGTCGATGACGTTTTTGAATTTATGATCATTCGTCCGACATAACAGAATTTTTTGAATTCATTAACAGGCTTCATAGCAGTATTCAGTTTACGATGGAACAATAAGAGCAAAATTGTCTCATTTTTCTTGATACTAAGATCATTCGAAATGACAAATCTTTTGATACAGTTTGACATTTGAAAGAGACGAATACTGGAGTATATACTCCCAATTGCTCTTACGCTCCAAAGCACTATCCTTGGCAGCCATGAAATCCTTGTTTTACCGTGCCAGAACCGTATCTTCTTCTTCTGAGTGTTATCATGAGTCCGTGGAGATCATCCGTTCTATTTTTCGGGAGAACGGGTTCTCCGACGGAGTCATCGATAACTACCAGGCAAAAGTCGAAGAAAATTGCAGAGATCGAAGTTCAAGCGACAAAATGAAAATGAAGGTGATACTACAACCGTGAATTGGAGTTTCTCTTTCATTGCTGACAAAGAAAGCAATCTTAAACGCCACATCAAAGACATAAATTTCTACTTGAGACTGTACGTGTGAGAGTTATTTTTGCAACTCTGAAAACATCTCATATATTTCTCAACAAAGACAAGATAAATAACGAATTGAAATCAAATATTATATACAAATATAGTTGTGAACATTGTGATAAATGCTACATTGGCAGTTCCATTCGTCATTACATTACTCAGATTAATGAACATCTCAAAGCGTGTCCTCCTCTTACAGAAGTCAGTATACACGTGCATCCACCAAAGAAAGACGGCTTTACGATTATCTCGACGGTTAATAATAACCCTCGTATTTTCGAATCTAATCTTATTAAGAGTACCAGTACTGATGTACTCATGTACGATCGAGGAGGTTCTAATCCACTGGCATTGAATTTGTAAATAGCTCGTTTGGTCACGTCATCAATGTACATAGCAGTCTTTGTAAATTTGTCATTTCATCATCTGATTTTATTGTTAATTGTCCTGCTGCCATATCACTCCATGCCATCGCTTGTAAATTTTACTCATTTTCATCTTGTCATATAAAAGTTTGATTTTATGTAAATTCTGTTAGCATCTGATGAAGGCATTAGAATAAATGCAGAAACATGATGTGAATTGATGGCTTTATTTTGATAAAATAATCTGGACACAAACTTCTCTCTCTTTTATGTAAATATATATGATATAAAGATTACGACACCCAGATGTTAGAAGAAAACTAGCTTGTCAGAAAACCCGACCGGTTTCTGCCTGTTCCAGGCTACTCAAGGACATAAAATGATATATTGACATAAATTCCAGATATCTTTCAAATACATCAAATTAATGTAACTTAGATACACACAAAATCAATAGAGATGTTGCGGCAGAGAGATAATGTCATATATCTCGATTTAGAGTGGGATTTATAATTCTTATGCACAGTTTTTCTTTTTCTTCGCAGTATAATTGTGTGCTATTAGGTGGCAATTTTAGAATTGGCATGACATGGAAATATATCTTTCAAGGAAGCGAGTGTTTCGCTCGCAATTTTGTGGTGGAACATGAAACACGGTTTTGACCACGTGCTGAACGATGCGATTTCAGCCAATCCACGACGTACTTAGCAAAGTTTACTTAGGTGATTGGTGGCCCATTGATGTTGAGAAAAAGAACAGCATTACAAACATTTACACTCAAACGATTCCGATCTTTTGTGAACACATCATTCATCGCACTAAAGCCTGTTTCACATTCAGCCGTACACACAGGGAAAATCTTGATGACATCGCAAAATTCTTTGAAGTCAGACGTCTAGCCCGGATTTGGCTTCTCGAAATGAGGAGACTGCGTTCATCACATTCTGTTTGAAAAACTCTGCGACTTTCATGACCTCTCTGTCACTATAGATGATTCGGTCATCAGATGTTGGCCACCTTCTCTTATCTAAAACGTAGTCTTTCAAAAGTTCGACGTCGAATCTCGCGTCTAGGTTATCGATGACGGCCTGCACGAATTGTGTTCGGAACTTAGAATTAGTACTTCCCTTCAAGGTGACTCTTTTGAAGTTCCCATTGAGCTCCAGCTGTTCAGCGAGCTCCTGAGATGATGGCCCTCCATTCTCCTTGTAGCTATCCAGGACTTTCCGTATACGCAGGATGTCTCCTGACAAAGTGATGAGGCTTGCCTCGACCATCTGCATCTGTAAAATATTGCTGATTTTTTGGCGATGTTCCTACTCACTCAGGTGAACATTCATGTTATCATAACGACCATTATGATTATCTAGAATACTTTACAAAAAATTACGAAAATCATCTCAGACCAAGCCAGATACTTTAATGGATTATCAGAATACTATTATCAGAATACTTTATAGAAAATCAATTAAATCATCTTACGTAGACCAAGCCAGATACTTTAAAGGTGTAAAGAAGTGACCAAGTAAAGGCGTGATTGAATCATTGATGCAATTGCTAGGGAAAGCGGAGTCACAACACCGTAGAATCGGAACTTCCTTTCAAGCTGAGTGCTTTCAGCTCACGAAGACAATCCCTTATAACACACATTTGTTCCACGAATTGATGTCGATCAATATGATTTCTCAATCGGGATAACTTTGTATCATCCGAGTTCCATCAGTTCCATGATCAGTTCATTGAGAGGAATTAAACAGATGTGTGTTGTGTTGACGGCGTGTCAGTGTATCAGTTCCAAACTGCCTCAATCGGCTGCTGCGCCGATTCTACCAGTAAAACAAGATTAGGTTCTTGCGTTGCCAACTTACTGTCAATTTGAGCCAATCCCTAATTCCAATGAAACGCAATTCACCGGGGTCCCCTGTTCCGCGCTCCTTGGTTATCCCCAAAATACCGTACAAACCGGACACCGTAGCGCTATACCGGACAGAATCCTAAAATACCGGACTGTCCGGTATAAATACCGTACGTTGGCAACCCTAGTTATAAGTATTCCTTAGAAAATATTTGAAAACTTACCTAAAGCACGATCCAAATCGAAGTTGGTTGATGACAATGATCGATGCGACGGACGAAATTGCAGGAAAAACTCGTGGAGAAGCGACGAATGGTGATGAAAAAACACAGTTCGGTCAAGACACATGCACTAACTGCTGCCCACGCAGTGGACGGGGTATTAGTGAATCAGATGTCCTTCATTGCAGCAGCAGCACACACACATGCGCTGCAGCATTGAAGATAGTCGTCAAGTGGAATCGGCTAAAAGCCACTGTGAGAGACAGAAAAAGTAGACATACATTCTGACAGGCACATCACTGAGAGGGACAATATGGGATCCCCCCCCCCCCCAGGACTAATCAAACCTGTGTACTGCTGGGGATTCAGATGATCACTGGTAGGGACGGTTCCCCCCCATCCCCCCTTACTTCGCACCCTGCTATAGCCGTCACTATCGGCAGATGAAAGATTTGATTGCGATACTGCACTCTACAACATTGATCAAATCAATTGATTTTGAATTTATTCTGTGCCTGATAGTCATGTCCAACCGCCTTCATCAGTCCTGCAATTTTACCTCAAAATATCTGCAGAAAGATAGCCTCATCACAAATTAATGCTCTTCTTGATGGAATCAAAAGCAAAAGATCGAAAGAAGAATACGATGGAATGTGGAAAAGGGCAAATGAAGTTGCAGAAGACATTAATGTACATTATTACGGGCTCAGACAAAGGAAAGTTTCACGGCTTACAGATGACCACGCAAAAACCCAAACTTTCGTAGAGGGAAAAGAAAAGCACCTTGTCGAATTCTACTACCAAACTATTGACTGAATCACAGTAGCGAATAAAAGTCGCTTCAATGAGGAGGTGCCACCTCCCTTGCGCTCCATGGAGTGTCTTCGGAAACCCGAACTATCAGAGATCAATGAACTGGAAATTCTAGCGTCATACGTTATCCATGCGACGTATCAACTTCCGAAATGAGTTGCGAGTAGAAGCTGTTTTGGAAGCCAGAAAATTCACGATATTTACCTCCATCTGATTTCCAATGGTCTATCAGACTTTTATCCAAAGCTCTGCAGACTCCATCAGCTCATTTTGCATTGTCTGTAACATTTGCAACTTGGAAAAGATCGTTTTCGACTCTCAAACTGATCAAAAATGACTTGCGACCACAATTGGTCAAGATCTATTGTCTGATCTGATGGTTATCTCAGCTGGTTCAAAGCGGGCGTCTGACATCGATTTAGATGATGCGACTGAACGTTTCCTGAAGCAATTTACTGAGAGACGTTAATTTGCGAATTGAGATTTCTTTAAACTTCGATTGTTCTGTTCGATTCTTCATGTTTCTTTAGAAAAGCCATCCTCTTTACACATATTATTTTTCAACATCAGAACATATGAACGAATTTATGAACATGAAATAATTTGGTAGGTCTTATTTGCTGGTTTACATACACAAGTAGATCTCTCATTTTTCCGACCTAGCTGATATTTAAGTGTAAGTAAATGTCATGTAACTATAGTCCTTCATTATACATAGGCCTATGGAGCCTAGGATGTATATTGCCATCAATGATGCGTCTCACCCGCATGATAAAATAAATCACAAACTGTTATTAGCATTAAAGACTGATATTCCTACATTTTACAATTTGCAAGAACATTCGGCGACTTTTTTGCAATAAGTCGACACATCAGAAGTAAGGTCTAGCAAGTTCTCCCCCAAAAACAATTGAGGTGCACACCGCCACTGAATTTCGGTGTTATAAAATTCGGGATTTCGGGACCCCGAAAATTCATAATTCTCGGATTTTGAGATTTCGAAACAATTCGATCAAAGGAAGAAAGTTGTTGTCTATGAGGCTAATCCTCTTAATGTAGAATGTACTACTCACATATTCTAGCCGTCAGTGACGAATTAGCTTGAGTGATTTGTTCATCGTGAGCCGTTTATTTGACTCCTACATGACAGCTTTTGCTTGCCATTCACAATGCACTTTATATTTCACATCATGTCTGGTTATCGGAGAATGTTGGATTATATTCCCACGAATAACCATATAAGCTCGCTCATTGAAACAGTACTTCCAAAGCAGACTTCAACAGTACTTTGTATAAGTACTTATTATTTCGTATAAAGTCTATGAGAATTTATGTTGTTATTCAACACAGTATGAAAAAACCAGAATCATATAGATATATACAATTTTACCACAGCTGTTAGTTATTCTTATATAAGAGATAAAAATATAGATTTCTTTATAATGTCATAGTTTTGCTATGAAAGTGTGAAAACATTGAAAACGGTAAAAATAAGTGAAATACTCATTTTCAAGAATAGGTCAGTTATTTTCACTATCACTATTCATGAGCACTCTCTCACAAAATTACTGCCTTATCGATTCATACATTAGAAAATAGATGATATATAAAAAAAATTCAGAAAAATTAGTGTAGCTTCGATTGCGAAGCATCATTACAAAACGTTTTTCATTTGCATTTGCTTTTTGAACACTTCACTTTCACTCTTCATCGGCTTACTAGATAGTAAGTGCAAAAATCGTAAGTAAAAATATAAGTGTTAACACAGATGTAGTACCAATGCATTATGAATGTGCAAGCATTTTTTATTCAAGTAACTTCCTGTACAGATATGTCATGAAAGGAATATTGATGTTCTATTTTGTTCTTGGAAATTTCAGGATAAGAAATACTGATCGGACGAAATGACGCACTATGATCGCAACCATGAACGCAACTACGGGCATAACAACTTGTTTACTTATGAAAAACCCAAAGAAAAACCAAAGCGACAATTGCCGATTCGCAAATACAAAGAAGAAATCATGGAGACTCTTAAAGACAACAAAGTCATTGTTGTTATTGGTCATACAGGTAAAATAAAGTTTGATCATAAATATTCAAGATTAAATTCAGGACAGAATTTAGTGCATTGATTACAATGGTCGAACTGTCATTGAGGCCACAGAAAATATAAATTTTGGGCATTTCTTTGGCATCGAACTAGACAAACAGATCGTGTCGCTCAACTTGATATTGATGCATATTATTAGAGCGTAGTTCGATAAAATTTCCAACCTAGTCTCAATGCTACTTTATTGCATGAACAGTCAATCTTGTCGAGACAAGAGATCTTGTCTACTAGTCGAGATAAAATTCGTTTCGGAAATTGACCGAACTACATTCTAAGCAAGAAATTTGTTCCAATATTTATACATAATCAAATGCAAGGAATAATGTCTAATCAAAAAAAATTCTATGTTCATTGGATATTGCCTGTAATTGGATTAACTTGCTGATAGCATATTGAAACCAGGCGGGCAGAAATAAATTTTGAAAATAGCGCTGCGCGATATTTATAGAAACAACAGGCCTACTCTTTTATCAATATGTTTTAGCATCAAGCAATCGAAATATGAAATCGATCACAGTTGTGATTTCAGCATGTTTATTTTTTCTAAAAAAAATTGATCACCTTCGAGAAGATGAAGTTCTTTCAGCTGAAGATTAGGTACCCCGGTATATCTCCTAACAGTATTTTTTGATTAACTACTTATTAAATTACTATATTTGCTTACTTTTTTATCAGTATTATTAGCTGCTATTATTTATTTTGCTAAATTCAATATTACTACTATTATTCTATATACAGTAAAATCTGCAATGTACTGGTACTGACCCTTTAGTGAAAGGACACCTGTCATGTACGGTCAATGTTTTCAGTCACGGACTGAATTTTCATTCAAGCAACCCTTATACATGCACAATCTTTGTTCATTAGGCTATGGTATTATTACATCATATTACAGATCAATTGAGGTTATGAGCACTTTTGAGAGATTTTGCTTATTAATTTTACATTTTTTAGAGATTTTTAGAGTCCTTGCTGACATTTAGCATTCAATAAAGTCTTTTGATGCAATGAGTTTTTTTATTGAGATTAAAGTTGAACAAATGGACCTAACCAAAGCATTTCCACACTTGATACATTTAAAAACTTTGTACTTAACGTTCAAGGAAAGGAGACAAACCTAGTGCGTTATTGAGTATTTAACACATGGACAGTACAATTGAATGCTACATATGCATGTGCAATTTTGTAATATGGCTTTCTATACTCTACACGCATCAAGGTTGGGTCCAAGCTTGGGCTTGGGTACCCCCAAGAGTGGCTATTTCTCTAATGAAGTGGAACAACAATTTCCAGAACATGTTTGGAATTTTGATTGAGATTCAAAATTGCATTAAGATACTTTGAATCATGCCATATTGTACATATTGCTATCAAATTAATATGTATCTAATGTTCATATTAATAACTATTTATTGCATGAACTTGTTATTGTGGAATTGAGGCCATATTAATATTCAGCTAAAAGTTTTAATTATCGTCATAGTTTATCTCTGGGCTTAATATCATCAACCCTGTTTACGTCTACAGCCTAATAATTTCCTAATTAGAACAACATGCATGACTAAGCTACATTTCTTACAACATGTCTGATCGAAAAACGAAACACACATAACATACGTAGGCCTCGTATAAGATGAAAATAGCACAAATGTTGACGATACTTTTACTAATCGCAAGAAGCAATCATCAAAGAATGTTACTGCATTAAATGATACCGATATCTTTCTATCTCTAATACATGTAGCCTAATAGTAGAATAAACAATATAGGCCGAAGTTTTTAACTTTCAAGACAAGAGGCTATGAAGCCAGTTATCTACGAATTGTAGATGTACATACATGTAAGCTTACATGTAGATGACTTGCTATGACATGATGTGGTCATATACTTGGCAGAATTTTTCCAAGAAAACCGCAAATAATCATTCATGGTCAATTTCTTTACTCTTGGGTTCTCACTCTTGGGGGCGGACCCAAGAGCTTGGTTCCGCCCCCAAGACTACCCAAAACCCAAGAGTGAACCCAAGACCCAACCTTGCACGCATGCTTTCCCCTTCTCGCAAGTTGTTTTAGTCGCAAGTAAAATGTATTAACTATTATTGTCTCTTCAAGGTATGTGCAGCATTTAAAGACATGTAGGGTATTAGTTTTTTCATCAATTTGGCAGAGATCTTCCGAGAACGGAGACTTCCTATGCGCACACTTCTCATTATTCCCCAAGAGTGTCCACCTATAGAATTATTCTAAATTTGATTCAAATGAATTATTTCTCCATAAACGTTTCTATGGATCAGGCTCATGATATAATTATAAGAATGGCAACTTGAATAATAACAGCGTTTTTGCTTCACAGGGTGCGGAAAATCTACACAGCTACCTCAAATGTTGTACGAAGAGGGTTATGGTGACAATGGAATCATAGCGTGCACGCAGCCAAGACGTTTTGCGGCATATTCTCTTGCAAAGCGAGTATCTCAGGAAGTCGGTTGTAAATTGGGCACCACAGTAAGTGAACTCAATACTTAGGCCTGGTGTTATGTATCGAAATATATTTTAAAGGGTTTTAATGGTGTACTCCGGAGGTTTCCGCTTTCCATGTTATTATGTATGTATATATAATCGAAGGTCTGACTTTAAGTGCTTGAATCAGCGCACTAAAAGTCGCCCAAACCGCATCGTCAAACGTAAAAGCAGTGGAAACGTCCTGATGACGTCATCAGTGATCCTAACAATGAGAATGAATTATCAGCTAGTAACCTTCCTACGATTCGCTGACTAGCGCTGCTGTGCGGTGAGCCGGTAGTTTCAACAATCGTCAGTAAGAAGTCATGGACGGTTAGTTTTTGGTACTTATGGGTTATCTCCCCCCACGTTTTCAATTTTGTCTAAAATCTGCAAAAATGAATCAATCGTCACAAAATTTCAGAGACACGTATTTGAGTATATTTCCTAGACGCATGCAAAAATCTATGGAAATCGGACAAGTACTTTTTGCGCTAGAGACGATAATGTGAAGTGTAGCGATGTCAACAGCTTGGTCTGACTTCATCTGTTCATTGTTCTCTCTCCCTTATCGTCTCATCCGCTGCTATTAGAAAGCTTCCCACGGCCACCACCTTGCCACACCTTTCTTGAGTTAAAAATGTTGGTGTAAGGAATGTGGCCTGGTCATCATCACTTTACGAGTTTACGGGAAATGACTTTGTTGACATTAAGTGCTTTCTGCTCCGGCGGTGAGGTCAGGCGAAGTCAGATCAAGCTGTTGTCATCGTTACACTTTACGTTATCGTTTCTAATTCAAAAGTACTTGTCCGATTTGCATAAATTTTTGCATGTAAGTAGAAAATACATTTATGATGATTGATTCATTTTTACAGATTTTAGACAAATTTGAGAACGTGGGGGGGGAGATAACCCATAAGTACCTAGTTTTTTAAACATTTTTCAATATCGTGTTATGAAACGATTCAAGCACTGAAGTCGGAATGACCGTGCATTCACACTTCACAGTGTTGCAATGCCTACATAGTCCACTTACCGAGTCCTGAACCAAGCAATGGGTATCAGTGAACTCCTCTGTATTTGAAGAATTGAGACTTATCATTACCAATTTTCTGTTCACGAAAGATAAGAAGACAGTTACATGTATATATAGCGCAGCTATTCTTCTTATATCTTTCAGGGACAGAGAATTGGCAATGATAAGTCTCAACTCTTCAAATACAGAGGGATTTACTGATACCCATTGCTTGGTTCGGGACTCGGTAAGTGGACCATGCGGGCATTGCAGCACTTTAGAATGGATTTGATGTTGACTCAGAACTCTCCATCAGTTCAAAATCAGGGATTAAATTACTTCCAACATGCATGACAAGAGTGCAATGCTTAATTACTCAATAAATCAATAGAGGTGCGTTGATTCCAGTATATCGCAGCACCGTGTCATTCCGCACCTTCGTCCAGGGTATGCGCATCATTCTTCGCACAAACCACATTTCTGTCGCTTCCAGGCATCATTTGACTGCACAGCCATATAGGAGAACCCACCACACGCAGCACTTCAAGAGTCGAAGTCTTGTTGCAATGCTGATCGAGCGAGAGGTCAGAACGCTTTTCATCTTGCAATAGGCCCTTCTTTGCAATTCCAATGCGTCCGCAGATATCTATGTCGCACTTTCCCGTCGATGTTACCATGCTGCCCAAATACTGGAACTGGCTGACTTGCTCATTTTCTGCAGTTGATGGCGAGCCCTTTCATTTTACTTCCCTCAACCGTCTTGTTCATCATGTTCTGCAGCTTCTCTTCTGTCTCGGCGAGTAGCACAGTGTCATCGGCGTGTCTCAGGTTGTTGATGGTCACCCCGCCAAAGATGAAGCCTTTTAGATCTTTCATGTGGCGCATTATCATTTCCGCGTGAAGGGAGATCAGATCTGGTAGCATGATGCAGCCTTGTCTCACTCCACATTCGATGTTCACATACTCAATCAGCGCCCCATCTATCCTCACTGCTGCCTGCTGTCCCAGTAGAGATTCTTGATCAATTCGATGCCCTTCCTGTCATGCCTGACCTTATCAAACGCCTTCACATAATCGATGAAACAGGCATAAATGTCTCGCTGGTAATGCTCGCTCCGTTAGCATCTTCAAAACGAAGATGGCGTTCTGCGTACCGCTTGGTCACTGGACGTGATAAAAAAGGCATTTTTTTCATATGTGCGTCTTATCTGACGCTTGCTTGTACGCCTTCATACTACTGCTGTGTTATTGTCCTCATGCGCAGATCGTCGATGACGTCATCACGTCTTTTCATATAGCTCTAGCGACTTAACGAATCAGCTTTCACTCTCGAGAGTGACATTGAATGACTTCTCTTCCAACGGACATGCGATTGAAGTCTTAGGCTACTAATAAAGCATCCGGAGTACACCTTTAACGTGGTCATGATCATTTTTTAGGTTTAAGCTGGCCACTTATTCGATTGCAAAAATGAAAGCAAATATGAATGATTCTTTGAATTTCAACTTTTTTAAAAATTATTGTTTTAACCTTTTTGAAATTAAACTTTCAACATTTTGAAATCAAAATTTAAAAAGGTGTTCATTTGATCTAAGCAGCATTGTATAGTTTTTTAATACAAAAATTAAAGAAATAAGCCTTATTTATAAGAAATAAGGCTTATTTCCTTAATTTTTTTGAAAATTTTGAAATCAGTATTTTAATAAGTGTTTTGTCCACCATACCACGCTCATCGAACTTAGATGAGATATTTTATTTGTAATTCGTAAACTTTTGTTCGAACAATTCGCTTTTAGCTTGAACAATTCTCTTCTTGTAATGACGATCTGTGTTTTTAATTATTTGTATCTACAAATGTTATAAGTTTTGGAATATATTTAATATGTTATCTTCAGGTGGGGTTCAAAATTCGATTTCAAGATGTTACAAATGAGCGAACCCGGATCCTATACATGACTGACGGTAGTTTGATGATGAATCGAATAAACAATCTCCGCTTAAATAAATACTCAGCAATCATGTTGGACGAGGTTCATGAGAGAGCTCTTCAGACTGACATGCTTTTCGGATTACTGAAGCAGGTTAGTTGCGATTTTACATATTTTGTTTCCTTCCTTACAGATACTTCATACGATTCCTCATGTTTTTAAATTCTTTAATGACTGCTGCAGGATGATAAGAATGTACACTGTAAATTCATAATACACTATCTATAGGAATGTTGTCATACTTTAGAAGACAAGAATGCAGATTCTCCGATGACAACATCTGCATTATTTGTCCGATAATGCTATGACGATATTTCATCATGTCCCATAGCTTCTCTATGCTCTTGGAGTACCCACTTCCGATAAATGACATTTTCGATGCGTGATCAATGGATATCTATATATTATACCATTTTCAGTTCCCAGTGCTATGTATTTTATAGTGCTATAACTACCTTAAAACAGTGCAGTATAACTAAAAAGTGTGCAGTATAACGAAGCTTATGATATCTATGTATAACGAAGAATCTTATATACAAAATATACATGCACATTACTTTCTGTAAACATAGAAGTAACAATTATAAAAGTTCTGAGCTGGTTGTGCGATTCCAGAATAATTTTGATTGTCGTTTCTGTTCGAAGATTGAGGAGGGGGTCCACATTCCATTATTTCACTGAAGAAAGTCGGTTCTAAATCTTCAAAATTCGGTTTTAACTCTGGGGTTGGGATTGAATTTGGTGAAACTTCGGGAGGATTCAAAACAATAGAGGCATTGTAATCATCATCTCGTATTCGTTTGTATGCTTCTAATCCTTTCGATGAGCGATTTCCAAGTCGCTTTTTAATTATTTTGTCGTCGAGACTATTTTCTGACAGTCTTGTAGCACATGTAGCCTTACCCGAATGGCTAGTATAATTCCCTTTCAAATTCGCCCTTGCTGCAAGGATAGGTAAAATTTTTGAGAGTGTATTCACTCCAACACGCTGTTTGCCAAAGCGAATTGAGTTCATTAAGTTTGGAAGAGTCCTCAAGTAGAATGGGCCTTCAGTTTCCCCCAATGCTTGAAAATATTCTCTGTACAAAGATATGATAGACTTTCTCCCTTCAGTGTCATAATGTTTGATAACTTTTGGTTTAAAATGTATTTGCCTTAGACCACCATTAAAATTTTTTCTTGATCTTGAGGTGTATTTAATATACACTTTTCCATCACTATCATTTCCAATGATGAAGTCATTGACTTGCAGGTCGTGGTGCTCTTCCCTTCCACGTAGTCCGAATAATTTGCAATTATAAAATATACGGTGTATTGCAATACTTCGCTTGAACAATTTCCAAAAACACCTTTCTGCCACATTTCGACCTCTTCCGCTTCAGAAAACACATCTGCTTGTTTCGTTTCAATACCAATACCTCGATACGTGAGATCTTTCATGCGACTATCGAGAGCATTGGTGAAGTATGTATCACGGTTATCTCGAAAGTCTAAAATGTTTTTATCTTGTATTCCATTATCACGTAAGTGTCTTAATATTCCACATGCGATCAAATAAAGCGTTTTGGCTGGGTATTCTTCACCATTGACTTTACATGCTTCCGATATGAATCGGGCCAGCCAGCTGTTTAATTCATTGTCGGTCATTTCGACTATATCAGGAATATTTTCTGGTCTATTTTCTTTCCAATCATTAAAGATTTTCATGCACCACTTTGTTGACTTTTCTGTATTTTTTGGTTTGGAATTTTGGATCATATTGTTTATTTCTTCGTCAGATCTTTTCTTGAATCGTCTATGCGTGTTATGTCCTTCCATTGAGAGAAAAAGTTCTTCTGTGAGATCATTCATCGTTAAATTCAACCTTGTCTTTACTTTCCAGATTTGAAAATGAATAAGTTATCCTGCATTCTTTTAAGAGATTTAAAAAATTAAGAGATCAAATATCTAGGAGTCCATATGCTGACCAATGCTAGTCACAGATATTTATAGAAAATGGTATAAAATAGATATAGCACTTGAAGAGTTACTATATCATTTTCCTACACTCGTTTTCATAGATATACGCACTCAGCTTCGCTTCGTGCGTATATCTAGAAAACTCGTGCAGGAAAATGATATAGCATCCCTTCAAGTGCTATATCTATCACTTATCTAAGAAAATCTATGATAATTGAAGCAATGTCTGTCGTTGATTTTCTTGTGGTTGTGGATGCAGCTACGTTGGCCTCACTCAACGTGCTTTGTCTGCCAGAGTATCCAAGCATCTACCTGCATCTACTCTTGTGGTTCTCGTCCTCGCTCAGAGTTTACCACCTAAACAAATGCAGCCATCCGAGAGACTAAAACAAAACGAATCTCATGCGCTTTCTTTCATAAAACGAAATACAGCCGAACAAGAAGCCCCGATCATCCCATCAAGTTTAATAGAAAGTCATAGAAAACCCTGTCCAACGGGGTATTGAATCTCCAATTTTTAAAAACACAGCTACCCACAACTTCCCTTCCTCACTGCAGAAAATTAAGTAGAATTACAAACATGCTCGACAGCACCGTACTCAGCATCAATCATAAATTTATCAAATTCTGCTCCGCACTGTCCTATAGGGCCTACACAAGATGACCGACATGAATGTTGAATTTCAAACTTTCAGTCAAAAAGTCACAACTCCCATTCTACATTGCTGATAATTCTGTAGAGCTACAGCAATGCTCCACAGTACCTCTATCACCTTCACATCAAGTTTCATCAAAATCCAAACAGTGCCGTGTCCTACAGAGAATTTATAAGCTAAAAATAACAGCCTACGCAACTGATTTTCAAATTTTCAAAAACACAGCTAGTCACAACTACTGTTCCTCGATGCAGACAATTCCGTAGAGCTACACCAACGTTCTTTGGCATCTCACTCACATTTGAATCAATTTTCATCAAAATCCATACAGTGCTTTGTCCTACAGGGCCTACACAAGATGATCACTTCAATCGAATTTCAAATTTTCAAAAGCAAAGGTAGTCACAACTCACATTCTTCACTGCCGAAAATTCTGTAGAGCTACAGCAATGCTCCACGCTACCTCTATCACCTTCACATCAAGTTTCATCAAAATCCAAACAGTGCCGTGTCCTACAGAGAATTTATAAGCTAAAAATAACAGCCTACGCAACTGATTTTCAAATTTTCAAAAACACAGCTAGTCACAACTACTGTTCCTCGATGCAGACAATTCCGTAGAGCTACACCAACGTTCTTTGGCATCTCACTCACATTTGAGTCAATTTTCATCAAAATCCATGCAGTGCTTTGTCCTATAGGGCCTACACAAGATGACCACTTTAATCGAATTTCAAATTTTCAAAAGCAAAGGTAGTCACAACTCACATTCTTCACTGCCGAAAATTCTGTAGAGCTGCATCAACGTTCTTTGGCATCTCACTCATATTTACATCATGTTTCGTTGAATTCCATGTAATATTCTGTCCTACAGATCCTTCGAAAGTTTGAAAGCATGGCCTACTGATTGAAAATCTGCCGTTTCAGACACACTGCCTGCCACAACTCCTTCGCATCTTTGCGGACTTTTTCTGCTGCATGATATGCATTCTGTAGTGAGGTCAGATACGACCACCCGTTTTTGTTAAATGGGACCCACTCCGTAGAGGAGGAAGTATAAGTTTTTTTATACTTCCTCCTCTACGTAGTGGGTCCCATTTTATTTCCCCAAGCCTGCCCACACTTTCACATGACGATTCTCGAAACGGCACTACAAAAACGGCAACCAACCGGTGACTCTGACAAGAAAAACAATTCATGCAATCATGGAATGTTTTGTGTCAATGTTTGTGTCATGCAATCATCGAACCAATTTTTAAACTTTTACGTATTATCTTCGCAACACAGCTTCATGACGTCAGCAAGACATTTGTTACCCTAACTGAATTGCAACCAAAGTCTGTCCACACCTTCTCATGATAATACTCGATAGGGTGCTACAACGCAACAGGCAACGGACAGCAATGACCTGAGAAACAACTCATGCAATCATCGGAATTTTCCATCATCTCTCGAATTTTTTTCACGTCGTTTTCTTCGCATCATGAATGCAACTTCATGGCTTCAGTAAAACATTAGTGATTCCGCTTCTTTTGCAACCAGAGTCTTTTCATACCCTCTTATCACCATTCTCTAAACGACTTTGCAAACCAACATCCAACCGGCGACTCTGACCTGAGAAACACCTCATGCAATCATTTGAATTTTCCATCATCTCTCGAATTTTTTTCACGTCATTTTCTTCGCAACATGACTTCACATCGTCAAGAAAAACCTTGATGATTCTGGCTCAGTTGCAACCAAAGTCTGTCCACACCTTCTCATGATAATACTCCATAGGGTGCAACAACGTAACACGCAGCAGACGGCAATGACCTGTGAAACAACTCATGAAATCCTTGAATGTTTCCAACAATATGCGAATTGTACATTTTCTTTGCAACACAACTTCACAACGTCGGCAAAACATAAATGATCCTAGTTCACTTGCAACCAAAGTGGGTCCACACCTTCTCATGATCATTCTTAGGAGCACGCCCGTTATCTACATTCATATACCGGAGCCCGACCGATGACGAAAATTGGACGCTCGAAGACACCCGTAGTCTGAATTCATGCGCTCACGCACTCTACTCCGGTTGTCTAAATTCTTGCCTTGGGCACCTGATTTCAGACATCGGGCGTGTTCAGGCGCACAAATATATACCTTCAGTGTGCTCCGGCGTATGAATTTAGACATCGGGTGCGCTCAGTCGTGTGAATTCTGACCTCGAGCGGGTGTACTTGTGCGTGCTCGGTCGCATGAATCTAGACCGCGGCGGGATTGCTCGTGCTTGTGAATCTAGGCCTCGGGCATTGATTAGTGTGATTAAACATAGAAAAAGTTATGGGAAATACAAGAAACATACATCAATCCATCATATCTACAAAATCCGAATCGATAGCTCTGCTCATGACGGTCATCCCACACAATTTCATCTGTATTCACTCAAATATTTAAACTGCGGATATCTCTACAAAGGAAGACTTCTATGAGAGTTGTCACTACATATCAATGCACATGTATATTCACACGAATCTGTGGATACTCACCTGATCCAAACCTCTTGATCATCTTTTTCATTGCTCATTTCAATTCGAAATCTCAGAATTCAAGTGCTACATGTCGCCTATTAGTCAGGGAGTTGTGTGGGTAAGCTTAGTTGTGATTGAGGCAGGATCGTCAAAGTTTTGGCCACCGCTGTGACTGCCATTTTCAGATGCAGATCCACAATTGAAATGATGCTGTGAGCATAGATCTACATTGTACTTGACCAAGTACTTTATCTCGGAGAAGTGGTTCTCAAGCTCGAGTTATCCTTTGCTCTTGTGTTTTGAAACGCTACGGAGAATGATACTGAGGTTTTGGGCAACTCCGGTATTGATTGAGGCAGTAGGCCTACTAACAAAGTTTTTGGCTGATAGCGTGAAGATATGATCGAAAACTATTTTTTGTAAAAATGGTTAAAAATGTGTGATGATTGCGTGAAATTTTCTCCGGTCGGATTTGCCGGTTAACGCTTGTGTTTTGATACTCTTGAGATAAAATTGTGAATGTATGGGGTAAGTTTGGTTTCAATTGAGGCAAATTCGCAAAGTATTCGCTGTAGATGTAAAGTTGTTCTTGAAAATTATAGTTTTGTAAAATTGGTGAAAACGTGTGATGCATGCAGTGCATGTCAGGCCTGAGTTGCGCTGTTGTCTTTTGATGTGCTCTGCAGAATGATAATGAGTTGGTTGTAGTTGAGACAATACTATCAACGTTTTGACAACAGTGTAAAGAATTGTGGGAAAAATACAATTTTTGCAGAATTGGTGAAGGCGTGCGTTGATTGCGCGAGGTGCTTCCCATGCCTGGCTGATGCCAGTTTGGTTCGAATTGAGGCAGCATTGACAAGGTTTTCGGTGTCGTTGCACTGCCATTTTCAGATACAGATCCACAACTGAAACTGTAGCCGGAAATGCATCCATCCGACCAAATACTTTTACTCGTAGAACCGCTTTTTCGCCTGCAGAGTTCCCGTTTTCCTCTGCATTGTGTAACGCTCTACTGAATGACACTGAGAAGATGTGGGACAAGTTTGATTGTGATTGAGGTATTTCTGTCTGTCTGTGTACACAGACCAGTTATGTTGTTAAAGATATTCTTGTCATATTGGTGAAGGCTTGCTTAGAATGCGTGAAGTGAGCTAGGTTGGTGGTGATTGAAGCAGTATTGACAATTTTTTGCCTGACACAGGAGGTTCATGGTCATCTGTGGGGAAAAATTATTAAAAGTGAACTCCTTTTAGTAGGACGAACGTTTTCATAAAGTACGGTAGGCAAAATATGCATGCATGCGCATATACAAAGCCACGCATAATTGTAGAAACAGGAAGTCGACAACCCACCGGAAATCTACAACCACAAAAAATGCTCTAAAAATATTAATACGGACGTTCATAACGTTGACAATAATTGTTTGATTAATGTCAGCAACCATGAGCTCAGTCGCAACTGTAGAATTCAAAAGAGAGCTATTTGAAATTCCTATCATGATCGGATGAAAAACAGGAAATCGACATCAATAATAATTAAATCGACTCTCATATCAGATCATAGAGTAAGGTGTGGATTTCCTGGACGTACACGTTGATTTCAACTATTATGTAGCATTTCAGCATAAAATCAAATTCAAATGGAAACAAGGTCAATCCAGGAGAAAAACAGGCAGTCGACTCAGCTCCGATCAACGAATCCGAGAAATTGAGGCAAATAGACACAAGCATGTACCTGAAATGATTTCATCGAGCTGCAGACAACTTCAACAAAAAACAAAAACGCAAAAACGGGAAAACAGCATCAGCAAAAAGAGAAGAAGACTGGTATATACTCATTATGCTACATCAACATAATATTCAGCCCAGGGATATTCTCGACATCATTTGACATTACTTGAGACAGCCAAAGTCTATTTCGAATGAGATTTCATCGAGTTATGTACAACTTCAACATCTGAAACGTGTGAGAGTCGGAAATCAACACACTCAAGACGACAGATAGCTGCATTTTTCAAAGCACTCTACCCCAGCAAAGCATTCAGCTCAGAGATTATCCAAACATCATTTGAAAATACTTGAGACACACATCAGACAGCCAAAGTCTATTTCGAATGAGATTTCATCGAGTTATGTACAACTTCAACATCTGAAACGTGTGAGAGTCGGAAATCAACACACTCAAGACGACAGATAGCTGCATTTTTCAAAGCACTCTATCCCAGCAAAGCATTCAGCTCAGAGATTATCCAAACATCATTTGAAAATACTTGAGACACACATCAGACAGTCAAAGTCTATTTCGAATGGGATTTCATCGAGTTATGTACAACTTCAACATCTGAAACGTGTGAGAGTCGGAAATCAACACACTCAAGACGACAGATAGCTGCATTTTTCAAAGCACTCTACCCCAGCAAAGCATTCAGCTCAGAAATTATCCAAACATCATTTGAAATTACTTGAGACACACATCAGACAGTCAAAGTCTATTTCGAATGAGATTTCATCGAGTTATGTACAACTTCAACATCTGAAACGTGTGAGAGTCGGAAATCAACACACTCAAGACGACAGATAGCTGAATTTATGAAAGCACTCTACCCAGCAAAGCATTCAGCTCAGAGATCTTCTAGACATTATTTGAAAATACTTGAGACACACATCAGACAGTCAAAGTCTATTTCGAATGGGATTTCATCGAGTTATGTACAACTTCAACATCTGAAACGTGTGAGAGTCGGAAATCAACACACTCAAGACGACAGATAGCTGAATTTATGAAAGCACTCTACCCCAGCAAAGCATTCAGCTCAGAGATCTTCTAGACATCATTTGAAAATACTTGAGACACACATCAGACGGTCAAAGTCTATTTCGAATGGGATTTCATCGAATTATGTACAACTTCAACATCTGAAACGTGTGAGAGTCGGAAATCAACACACTCGAGACGACAGATAGCTGAATTTATGAAAGCACTCTATCCCAGCAAAGCATCTGAAACGTGTGAGAGTCGGAAATCAACACACCCAAGACGACAGATAGCTGCATTTTTCAAAGCACTCTACCCCAGCAAAGCATTCAGCTTAGAGATTATCTAAACATCATTTGAAAATACTTGATACACGCATCAGACAGTCAAAGTCTATTTCGAATGAGATTTCATCGAGTTATGTACAACTTCAACATCTGAAACGTGTGAGAGTCGGAAATCAACACACTCAAGACGACAGATAGCTGCATTTTTCAAAGCACTCTACCCCAGCAAAGCATTCAGCTCAGAGATTATCCAAACATCATTTGAAAATACTTGAGACACACATCAGACAGCCAAAGTCTATTTCGAATGAGATTTCATCGAGTTATGTACAACTTCAACATCTGAAACGTGTGAGAGTCGGAAATCAACACACTCAAGACGACAGATAGCTGCATTTTTCAAAGCACTCTATCCCAGCAAAGCATTCAGCTCAGAGATTATCCAAACATCATTTGAAAATACTTGAGACACACATCAGACAGTCAAAGTCTATTTCGAATGGGATTTCATCGAGTTATGTACAACTTCAACATCTGAAACGTGTGAGAGTCGGAAATCAACACACTCAAGACGACAGATAGCTGCATTTTTCAAAGCACTCTACCCCAGCAAAGCATTCAGCTCAGAAATTATCCAAACATCATTTGAAATTACTTGAGACACACATCAGACAGTCAAAGTCTATTTCGAATGAGATTTCATCGAGTTATGTACAACTTCAACATCTGAAACGTGTGAGAGTCGGAAATCAACACACTCAAGACGACAGATAGCTGAATTTATGAAAGCACTCTACCCAGCAAAGCATTCAGCTCAGAGATCTTCTAGACATTATTTGAAAATACTTGAGACACACATCAGACAGTCAAAGTCTATTTCGAATGGGATTTCATCGAGTTATGTACAACTTCAACATCTGAAACGTGTGAGAGTCGGAAATCAACACACTCAAGACGACAGATAGCTGAATTTATGAAAGCACTCTACCCCAGCAAAGCATTCAGCTCAGAGATCTTCTAGACATCATTTGAAAATACTTGAGACACACATCAGACGGTCAAAGTCTATTTCGAATGGGATTTCATCGAATTATGTACAACTTCAACATCTGAAACGTGTGAGAGTCGGAAATCAACACACTCGAGACGACAGATAGCTGAATTTATGAAAGCACTCTATCCCAGCAAAGCATCTGAAACGTGTGAGAGTCGGAAATCAACACACCCAAGACGACAGATAGCTGCATTTTTCAAAGCACTCTACCCCAGCAAAGCATTCAGCTTAGAGATTATCTAAACATCATTTGAAAATACTTGATACACGCATCAGACAGTCAAAGTCTATTTCGAATGAGATTTCATCGAGTTATGTACAACTTCAACATCTGAAACGTGTGAGAGTCGGAAATCAACACACTCAAGACGACAGATAGCTGCATTTTTCAAAGCACTCTACCCCAGCAAAGCATTCAGCTCAGAGATTATCCAAACATCATTTGAAAATACTTGAGACACACATCAGACAGCCAAAGTCTATTTCGAATGGGATTTCATCGAGTTATGTACAACTTCAACATCTGAAACGTGTGAGAGTCGGAAATCAACACACTCAAGACGACAGATAGCTGAATTTATGAAAGCACTATACCCCAGCAAAGCATTCAGCTCAGAGATTATCTAAACATCATTTGAAAATACTTGAGACACACATCAGACAGTCAAAGTCTATTTCGAATGGGATTTCATCGAGTTATGTACAACTTCAACATCTGAAACGTGTGAGAGTCGGAAATCAACACACTCAAGACGACAGATAGCTGTTTTTTTCAAAGCACTCTATCCCAGCAAAGCATTCAGCTCAGAGATTATCCAAACATCATTTGAAAATACTTGAGACACACATCAGACAGTCAAAGTCTATTTCGAATGAGATTTCATCGAGTTATGTACAACTTCAACATCTGAAACGTGTGAGAGTCGGAAATCAACACACTCGAGACGACAGATAGCTGAATTTATGAAAGCACTCTATCCCAGCAAAGCATCTGAAACGTGTGAGAGTCGGAAATCAACACACCCAAGACGACAGATAGCTGCATTTTTCAAAGCACTCTACCCCAGCAAACCATTCAGCTTAGAGATTATCTAAACATCATTTGAAAATACTTGAGACACACATCAGACAGTCAAAGTCTATTTCGAATGAGATTTCATCGAGTTATGTACAACTTCAACATCTGAAACGTGCGAGAGTCGGAAATCAACACACTCAAGACGACAGATAGCTGCATTTTTCAAAGCACTCTACCCAGCAAAGCATTCAGCTCAGAGATCTTCTAGACATTATTTGAAAATACTTGAGACACACATCAGACAGCCAAAGTCTATTTCGAATGGGATTTCATCGAATTATGTACAACTTC
Organism: Prostheceraeus crozeri; assembly: GCA_907163375.1. Taxonomy (NCBI): domain Eukaryota; kingdom Metazoa; phylum Platyhelminthes; order Polycladida; family Euryleptidae; genus Prostheceraeus; species Prostheceraeus crozeri. Next base: position 286,552 of record CAJQUW010008780.1, read on the forward strand.
AACATCTGAAACGTGTGAGAGTCGGAAATCAACACACTCGAGACGACAGATAGCTGAATTTATGAAAGCACTCTATCCCAGCAAAGCATCTGAAACGTGTGAGAGTCGGAAATCAACACACCCAAGACGACAGATAGCTGCATTTTTCAAAGCACTCTACCCCAGCAAACCATTCAGCTTAGAGATTATCTAAACATCATTTGAAAATACTTGATACACGCATCAGACAGTCAAAGTCTATTTCGAATGAGATTTCATCGAGTTATGTACAACTTCAACATCTGAAACGTGTGAGAGTCGGAAATCAACACACTCAAGACGACAGATAGCTGCATTTTTCAAAGCACTCTACCCCAGCAAAGCATTCAGCTCAGAGATCTTCTAGACATTATTTGAAAATACTTGAGACACACATCAGACAGTCAAAGTCTATTTCGAATGGGATTTCATCGAGTTATGTACAACTTCAACATCTGAAACGTGTGAGAGTCGGAAATCAACACACTCAAGACGACAGATAGCTGAATTTTTTCAAAGCACTCTACCCCAGCAAAGCATTCAGCTCAGAGATTATCTAAACATCATTTGAAAATACTTGAGACACACATCAGACAGTCAAAGTCTATTTCGAATGAGATTTCATCGAGTTATGTACAACTTCAACATCTGAAATGTTTTTCTAAGAATTTGTCTTGCATCATTTGGAATATTAAATTCAATTTTTGAAATTCGATTACGCTGCTGAATTCATGATGAGACTTGCGCTTTACATAATTTGCTGTCTTCTGATGACAGCATGTGTTATTAATGAAATGTTTAGGGACATTTAATCGGTGAGTGTGCAAGCCTTTTGTTTACATTTTCATGGAGGACCTAGAGGAATATTGATGTTGTGTATTCGTTTATTTAAATTTCACTAACAAACAGTTGGATATTGAATTGACACTAATCACCGAGTTCGAATATACTTTCGTGCGATCCTCGCATAGAACGGAGATCTCCTATGTCGACTGCATGCACTAAATGGCACCGCCGAGCAGTCAGCCATTCACGAATTCTTGGAAATCATGAGCACACGCGCGCGTGAACTCGGTCTGTGATTGGACGAGGAAAGTAATCATTTCTGTAAAGGTTGAATCAAGTCAATGTTTGCGATTGTAAGTGCCATCCATGGGCCAACAATTGAAAAATGATTGAAATATGGCGATAATTTTTGAAAGAAGTGTTGCTGCCCAGAAATTTAGGGGAATCTGAAGTCTTTTAGCGAATTTTTCGAAAAATGTCCTTCAGACATGGTCAACTGTCACACAGCGTTAATTAAAATACAATATTTTTCTTAAAATATCCGCACGTATGTATTCCTTCTGTTACTGTGAGTTTCTCCAAGCATTTTTCTCTGAAGTGGTCTCTACAACAAAACTGACAGTATTTTTACCTACCAGAAGACGCGTGAATTCATGAAATGCTGAGACTCAAAATGTCGAATAAAAGTAAATTTTGATGTGATACGGGGATGATATCTGCAGAAAGCTCAATCCCTCTCAGATCGATGACAAGTAGTTATATCCACAGGTTGTGACCTTGGTGATATTGACAACTTATTGAACAAGTGCTGTCTCTTGTATAACAGTCTCCTACTAGTCTTTATCATCTCAATTGCAATTCCCAACCTATCAGATGCTTAAATACCTAATTTACTTTATCACAAGCATCCCAGGAAACTAGTCGTCACACAATGTTCAAGAATGTTCCAGTTTTTAACTAGGAATATACGTTGGTCCAAACGTGCCGATTGGGTGACCTTTTATTGTTGCGCTGATGGGTGGATAACTCAGCTCATACAATAAAATCAAACTCGGCGGATAAGAACAAACCAGTATTGTCAGAGCTAGCATACTATCTCCCTAAAACACAGGGAGAGGAGTAATGATCTCCAGATGCAGTACACCGACGAAATACGCTTAACCCTTTCGCATCAGTTGACACGGATGCTAATGCATAGCAGATCAATGTGATCGCGCTCCCTAACATTCAACAGACAATATGATTGGCGGTGCCCGTCATGTTGATAATGTTATGCAATTTATGTAACGAAATTGTGTCGCTCAATGCGAAGATTCAGGTTTATATATTTGATTAAAGTTCACTGAGTTGATGAAACTAACAATCTTGTTGCATTTTACTAAATCACTCACTATTTTGATTGAAATGGCTTCGCAAAGACCACGCAGAAATGTATTCATGGCTGCGATTCAAAACTTAGGTTTTGATGATGCGGCTGTCGGTACTGATGATGATGAAAGCGGTAGTGATGAAATATCGACGTCTGACAGTGAAGATGAGAAAATAACATCATATCTAACTCCCTGACACGGCTGGCATTTTGCGACTTGGTGAAAACGATCACAGACCGGAACCTTTGCCTGAGTTTACAGGATTGACCGGCTTGAATCCGTCGATACAATGTGCAGAAAACGCAGACGACAATCCTTTTTTATCAATCTCTTTTTAACAAATGAAATATTTTCTACTTTGAAACTGTGGTCGAATAATATCGTGTTTGACAGGCGTACGATGAGGGTGAAGGTTCGAGCATGGATAAAGATGCATTACGGAAACAGACTTTACAAAATGCTGCATTTCTGTTTGCCATGGCTCTGAACAAGAAACCGACCATAAAGTGTTGGAGTTTTAAACCCAAGTCTCGTCCTTCGTTACAATACCAATATGGGAGTTGTCGACTTGTTGGATGCCTCTATGCATCACTACAACTTTAACAGGAAATCCTGCACATGGTATTACGGATTGCATCTGATTCATATAATTCATAGAAATTCTTGCATAGTTTACCGGCATCCAGGTGGAAATGTGACATACCTCGGCTACACCATCGAAAACTGTCGGTTATTGGATATCTCAAGGTGGTGTACAAGATATGGAGTGTACATGGAGGTCGTCCTCGTTTAACAGCGGTGCCAGCAAATCCTCAGCTAGATCACTATCCATCAAAAATTACCACACGTGTAGGAAATCCATTATCTTCCAAAAGATGTCGAGTCTGTTATTTGGAAGCCCTAGCACTGTGCTTGGAACAGTTCGCTTTGCCTAATCATGATTGAAATTTGCATAAAAAAATACAGTTGACGCATGCACCAGGTGGCGCTCTATCCGACGTGCACTATGGGTCTAATCAATTTTAACTTGATCATCTTGTGTAAATATTGTGCCAGGTTTATTCCCAAGCGGAAAAATAATGCGCAAGCAGCGGCAAAAGTCAGTAATATAGGCCAATATACTTAACACATACACAGTAATATGATTGGTTAATATCACAAATTACCAAAATTATGGTTATACATTCTTCAACGCAGTTGTGGTCTTAGTGCACTTGACTGAAAATTTTGAAAACTAGATTCCTATAACCATAGATGACAAGAAAGAAACATGCCGACACTCAACTCATAAAATACATCCGCTCTATTCACAGTGATCATACCTACGAAATTTATCCACAAAACTTGAATTACATACAGTAGGTCTACCTACAACTGTTGAGAAATAATATCTACAAATGTGATGTTGTGATATAAACCAATCATGTTACAGCTTGCGAATAACCTCACACGATTATTTCGCACATTTTATACGGATTGACATGAAAGCCTGAATTTCTTTATTCAGACAAAAAATTTCGCGGGAATCATAATAATCATGAATAACTGATATTCTAGACCCTTAATTCAATACACGAAAACAGCAATTGTTGTAAAATGTAGAGTTTGATGTTCTGCGATATCAGCCAATCAGTGGAGTTTGAGAATATTCACAGATAGTAGTTTCCATACTCGCACGGTTTTAACAAGGAAACAAACTTTGCTTTCAAAATATCGAATACAATCGTACAAATGCATCATTTCATGCTCTTTTTAAAAACAATGGAGTCCAAGCATTGACGGTAAATGTAGCCTCTCACTCCCTTACCACAGGGAAGGAACTAGCATGCTCAATACAATAAACAAAAATATGATAAAAATACGGAATGACTCTACTTAAGATTGCCTCATGAGTTTGATCAGAAGTCAAGATGTTCAGAGAATTTCGTAAAGTCTATAGTTTCTCACAAATGGTAATAGTATCTTGCTGACAACAAACATATTGAGTTTAATTCAATTTACCGTAATTTCGTGCTCCACATATAATCGTGTGGTAGCTATTTCAGCGGATGTATTGGCCTATCTCTTAACGTCTGCATGTGTAAACCTGTTTACATCATGTTCATGACATGCCAAAGTACTGATGATAGTAGAATACCAATAATGACAATATCTGTAATCAACTTTCTACCTGGTGCATACTAAAAGCATTTTACTACTTATGATAACGCTGAAGTATGTCTCTCACACGAACATTTGCTAAGCAACCACAAAGAAGAAAAATATCAATCCAATATCATATCATCACCACAAAGGTTTGTAATACTCATTTCATTGATGGGATTTCAAAAACCACGGGTAGTTATGTGCTCTATTAGACTATGCACAATTAATAACGATAAACGCGTGAGTTTCACATTATTGCGAAATATCAAATAATTCGGGATTTTGTTTTACCGACCTTAATTCTAAGTAGTCAAACAATACAAAAATTTGTACGGTTGTCGATTTACTGTACAAAAGTCAACTGTACTTTGATGCTTTATTCTACAATATTTTTGCATGAAAGTAAACAATTCCCTTGCATAAACATCTATCTCGTGATTGATATGTAGACCTTTGGAAAAAAGCTGATGACGACGCAGAAAACTTGATCTCTAGTTATCGGAAATCGACACCGGTTGTTGATTTCCGAAAGTTGTCAATTTGTAGGCCCTGATATTGTAAAAGTTGTAGATTTCCGCTCTTACAAGTGCAACGTTTCTCGCAGTCTCTGTCAACTTCAAGTCGCGGTAAAAAACTACTGCACCCTGAAGCTGACAGACTGTCGAAACTTAGACCTTATGTTTGACTTACCTTACTTTATTGAAACATTCATTCTACTAAGGGAAGTTGACGTCTTATATTTCTCCACACAAATGAGTATTGGCAAATTTGACTGTCGGTGTGCTGTACAGTGATAATCTTTTTTGTAAATTTGGTGAAAACATGTATTTATTGCGTAAAATGTTTCTCAGGACAGATTTGTCCGTTGGGTGTTGCTGCTTGAAGCGATCTAGAGAATGACACTAAGAAGGGATGCACCAACATTTTAAGCGAAATTATCTATAATTTGAATGCTTTGGGTATCGACTGATTTATTCAGTGAACTTTTTTATTAGGCAGTGGCTATTACACGCGGTATTGAAGCCGGTACAAAAGTTTTCCATATCTATCAACACGCCTCATGTTTACTAGCTACAAGCATGGCTGCAGATCATTCAATATGACAAAAAATTGCATCAGAATGTGTCTTGACTCGTTGCTTGTCTTGCTTAGCCTTGCTTGGTTTATCCTCGTCTTTGATGTTTTCTGAGATACTTAGTGATTTCTTAAGCTTCAAAAAACTTATTTCCCTACGGTGATTCGGAAACTCTTAATGTAGCAAAGTTTAATCTAGTGCTTTATTTAATGTAGATACTTTCCATATCCTGCTTATCTATTAGGTAATCAGTCTTGCTGGCTAATTCGGTGTAACAGCCGCCAGATTAAAATTGTTCCAGCTCAGCCAGTGTAATAGGCATTACCTATTAATTTTGTCCTAAAAGTCAGCCGGAAAAATCGATCTCTCTCCAAACGTGACATATTTTGTACGCTCGCTCCACTTGCGAGTCGTACATGAATTATTTAACGCAAAAATACCCTCTTTTATGAGTTTTCTGGATTTTGTGTACTTTATTAGTTTTCATTTTGACCTTCGATGTATTTTAGCCGCCACTACATGCATTTCTCTTTGTAGAAATAATTGAATGAACGACCTACTTTCAATTATTGTCGATACATTATCTAACGAAATGCTATATCTACTAAAAAGGCCGAAACGATCTCCACGATGTCATAAATAACCGCAAATTGTTCAAAATCGATTATAGCGATGCTGTGGGTGTATGCTTGCATTACACCAGCTGATGTCGTTCTCACATTGAGTTCACCAAACTATATTTATATCATCAATTTCGTTAAATCTGAAGTACAATTTCACCATTCAACTTGTTTGTTATATTGGAGCACGTGTCATTTCAGATAAATATTTTGCAGCTGACTAAAATTAAACTTCGCTGATTATTGTTACCATAGTGACGCTTGCAAATGTAGCAGCAGTGAATTGCGGCGGACTAAAACAATTAATATCTTAGATAGGGATTCTTCATGTAAAACAAGAATTTTTGGCTGATGACAATGCGTTCAATATAAAAGTGTCCAAAGAGATACATATCAAGATAAAATACTCATGCCTTAATCTGTATTTGAGCAAAAATCTGGACCTCTACCCTCCACTTGCACGGTTCAGCCCTTATTCTCGACTTAGCACCCCCACTATACTGTATTATTGTGAGTTAACCGTTTTCCACTCTTGAGAAGAGTCGGCGAAAACGCTCGGCTGTTAACTTTTTCATTTGTCTCATTTTAACTTTCAATAAAGGATGAACTCGAGAATAAATATAGTTGTGTTTGCAGTCTACAAATGTATCAACCACAGACAATGCTTCAATTATTTGAAAAGTCGGTTGCTCCAAAATCTATGATGTCGTTATGATATCGTTACTTATGTACTATGATTTATTACAAGAAAAATGAGTACTTACGGTACAAAAAATGCAAGAATTAATCGAATTGGTAGACAAAACTACGTGCGCTCAGAGATAGGGTCGCTATCACCATGGATGTCTATAAATATCTGGTAAAGTAATATTACAGGCTTCTTGAAAGCAGAAATATGAGATAATATAGGAATAGTATCCACTTTTAGAGGGCATAAATGCATAGATTCCGAGGGCGCGTTATAAAAGTGGATATTATTGGTATTCTAACCCAATGAAGATGAAATCTATGTCGCTGCCTATAATCAATGATTCTGTGATATGTTTATAAATGAAAATCTATGTTAGATAAAGGATATCTTGAAATCTCTAAAGAATCGAGAGAAGTAGGGCCTAGATATTACTGCTAATGTGTATGCATGAATCTTCCCAAAATAGTGACATTTGCATCATTTCTATGTATAATTGGCATAGAATTTACGTGCCGAGCAATAATGCAGTTTTTTATCCAATGCTAAATATTCTTATATTTTTGCTGGAAAAGAGCCTGCTATTCAGGGAGTTCATAGATCGTGCATGAAACATAGATCATGGATGATGATGACGTGCATGTTTCATGCGGAAGTCTATGGTTCATACCAATTACCATGTCAATACACAATTTCTTGTTACAAATATTTCAAAATTTACATAGTACCCATTTTGAATGAATTTCATTATTTCAAGATCCGTAGAAGGTGGCAGTCCGACACCTGAAGGTGACAATGATGAATTTGGGCAATTTTCTGGAGGCATGATTAGTGGAATCGATTATTCTCTTCTTGATTTTTTCATGAATCAATACAATTCCAGATTTATTACGGAACTCTCAGATAGATTGGTTAATGAATTTGGAGATATTGAACATACGAATTAAGTGATGAAGAAAAGCAACGGTTGATGCAGAAACGGAATGCATCCCTTTGTCGACACAACAACAAACAACTTTCTTAACTGGGGGAGGCTTGTGTCCAGACATCCAAATTTTTCCGGAAAGATACTCTGTGATTATCTCCGTCTATTATACTCCGAGTCCGAACTAGGAACTGATAAAGGAGAATTTTACAGTCCAAGCAGCTTAATATGTTTCCGTGCTTCAATTCAACGACACCTCACTTCTCCAGATATGAATAGTACAATCGATCTATGCGAATAGCGAAGATAAAGGTTATTGCATATACGATGTTTATTTACAAAATAGGCTACACACACGTGGGAAAGCAGAAAAAACGAGAGTTATCGGAAGAATTGGATAAGCTCTAAAATTGATAGAAGCTACAAATTCGACTATTTATCTATTTTCCCACCTGCATTGCTATTTGGGTATAAAGTTCGTTTCAGATTACAATGTTGGTGATGAAAAGTCATATTTCTGGTGCCGCAGATTCTTTCACTATTGTGTTACAAAATCTGGGTACTAAATAGAGCAATAAGGCGCAAGCATCTCTGCCAAAATTGAAATTTTGAAAGGTGTTCATTTGATCTAAGCAGCATTGTATAGTTTTTTAATACAAAAATTAAAGAAATAAGCCTTATTTATAAGAAATAAGGCTTATTTCTTTAATTTTTTTTGAAAATTTTGAAATCAGTATTTTAATAAGTGTTTTGTCCACCATGCCATACTCATCGAACTTAGATGAGATATTTTATTTGTAATTCGTAAACTTTTGTTCGAACAATTCGCTTTTAGCTTGAACAATTCTCTTCTTGTAATGACGATCTGTGTTTTTAATTATTTGTATCTACAAATGTTATAAGTTTTGGAATATATTTAATATGTTATCTTCAGGTGGGGTTCAAAATTCGATTTCAAGATGTTACAAATGAGCGAACCCGGATCCTATACATGACTGACGGTAGTTTGATGATGAATCGAATAAACAATCTCCGCTTAAATAAATACTCAGCAATCATGTTTCACAAATTTGTAGGCCTATTTCAAGTCAATAATAATCTAAGAGGTTTTCAGAACAGCTTTCCCAATTTTAAAGCTTGAATTTTCAAGACTAAAACAGCTGGGATTTTAATTGCTCTTCTGTAAAAGCTCCCTCGAAATGTGGAAACATTGAATACAAATGTTATAAAACTTGATCGCAACAATTCACCAGGATTTACGATATCAACGTAGCGTGAAATTCATATCATCTTTGCACAAAGACGTAATACCTTCATCACACAGTAAGAACTTCATAATTGAAGATCAACTACAGTCCTATCGTTCTTGATAATTAAGCAACCGCCAATTCATGGAGTGAACATTTCATTTGCAGCAATGTAGCCTACACCAGCGGAACAGTTGATTCACTTGGAAAGATTGATGGAGAAGCCAAGTTACCATTACCGGGTATATTCATAAAAATATTTGCAAAATCTATTCAATATATTTCGGCTATCAAAATCACAGCCATTCTCAAGGGGCTATGAGAGACGATAAGAATGATCCCGACATTATTGAGTTGATTTTGCAATATTTTTATGAATATAATTGCAACTTGGCCTTTACATCACTTTTTTGAAATTTATAATGCACAGTCAAGGCATATTCTCAGAACAGTTGATTCATGGTAAATTTTCGTGAATCCGGATGGTATTCACATGTTGGTTACTTTTAATTTCATGGCAATGTCTTGTGAAGATTTGCATTGATCATTCCTAGGAGTCATTCTCATTTGGCTCTCATTTTATTGACAGAACGCCCACGATGCTCAGTTGCTGTTCCTGACGTCGATCGTGGATATAAGTTGTTGAAGAATAAATGAGATGGAACTTCCGGACAAATACAGAGAATGGCATTATGGCTCTTTATTACTTCTTCAGATTCCACGAAGTGTAGAGAGCACATTCTAGAGCTCTCTGTTCAGGACAAAATCCTTCAATGGATTATTGTTTCATTTCCTCAAAATTTCCTTGTATTTATTCCTAGCGATGAAGTATTGTACTGCGACCTTTCTCATTATTGCCATTATAATTTTGCAATGAAATGCTCAACAAATATTAGGCATCGTCTATAGCTTGAACAGGAAAATTGATGGAAAGATTGCAAACGTGATTACTAAAGTTGACAGTTATTCGCTAATTGTACACTTTCTGTATACTTTCTATTTGGCATTGTAAGTTGTCAAACTAAATCAGATCATCAGCTTTCAGTTCAGAATATGAGATGTTAAGTTGCAATTCCCTGTATATTGCAGGCTTGACTTTTTGCATGATGATAATCAATCACAGTTTACAAAGATTTGGTTGAGTAGGACAAGGAATGTCAATGTATGGAAACAGTTTTAGGGACTAAGCATCAATAAACCCAAAGTAACTGATTAGCCGTATTCGCCATGATTAGTTTGAACAAAAATTCAATTTATTCGCGAAGAGGCTAACGTGTGAATGGTGTCTTTTGGTGTCTCTAGTGCTATATTTCGATGAGACTTCAAATAAAGTTGATTTCTCAAAATAAGCCACAAACACCGAGATACATGTAGGCTATTTACTTTTAGTCCGGGAGCCAGCGTGAAGTTGTGCAGGGAACGAGGTAGTACATAAAACTTTCACATAGCATAGTACACCTCTAACCTACTGCAAAACTTCGCGTCTGCCGGATCAGATCATTTGCTTTTAAGAAATAGAGAGGATAACAAAATCCTATGTATTTCCAATGGTAAAATTGTGACATTTAAGGTGTTGACTCCATTTTTTCGAATTTTTGCTCATAAAAGTTACACAAATTGGTATTTTGTTGAACTGGTTATTATAGAAATCATCTACAGATCATGATCTTTCAAATGAGTTATCATTCAGTGACAGAGGATGAAGTAAAGTGTACAAACAGACACTTTTCGTTAAAGTATATCAACAATTTTCCTGAAATTTCGATGTTAAAATTTGCAGTTACACCAACGAAAAGTGTCTGTTTGTACACTTTACTTCATCCTCTGTCACTGAATGATAACTCATTTGAAAGATCATGATCTGTAGATGATTTCTATAATAACCAGTTCAACAAAATACCAATTTGTGTAACTTTTATGAGCAAAAATTCGAAAAAATGGAGTCAACACCTTAAATGTCACAATTTTACCACTGGAAATACATAGGATTGTGTTATCCTCTCTATTTCTGAAAAGCAAATGATCTGATCCGGCAGACGCGAAGTTTTGCAGTAGGTTAGAGGTGTACTATGCTGTGTAAAAGTTTTGCGTACTACCTCGTTCCCTGCACAACTTCACGCTGGCTCCCGGACTATTTACGAAATGATAAGTAAAATGTCTTGTCAAAGTGCATTTTAGTTTTCATTTCTCGATTTTGTAAAAGATGCAATGATCTTGATGATAAAATATAATATGGAATCGCGGTAGATTTTTTGCGCGGTAGGTCAACTAGTGTATCAAGAATTCATACGCTAAAGAAGCATGTGTTGATAAAGAATCTGCAACAAATACGCGGTAGGCTACATTTAAAAGTGTAACGGTAAGACAACATGACAATAGTCAAAGCTATTTTTTGCTGGGTACTGCTATTCTTTCCCCCCACATTTTTGTTCTGTAACTCAGTGATAGAACAAGTTTATTCTAAATCGAATGTGAGTGACTAAGTTTGACGAAATTCGATAAATTTACAAAAGATTGGAAAATAGGGGGGGGGATGGTTGGAGAAGAATAGAAGTACTTTTTGCTGACCACACATACACGTACATAGACTTTTACATAATGATTGAGTTGATTATTCGTGAAAAAGTTACAATCACTACATAAACAGCATGCAATTTATCACTAAGTTATGACGATGGATTATATAACTAAGTGTAAGAATTAGAGTGACTTGAGCTTGATAATAGTAAAATACTGTTAGCATATATAGCATAAAGCATGCAAATAAGCGTATTGGAATTTTGTCACACGTTATAATAAACACTTGCAGTGCAAACCATCACGATGAGTAGATATACTTTCTGATAGGCCTTTTTACAACGTGTATAAAATTTCCATACAATAATGCCAGGATTGGATAGACGATGTAGGCCTACATCATCATACGTCGCATACATGTTAAGGTTAGGTAGGTCTCAATAGCTTATACCACACGCTCCTTAACTTTATATTGTCTGCAAGCAGACATAAATGTTATTAAATTGGCATAAACTGCTTTTCATCTAAGTAAATCGAAAACTCGATGTTTCAAATATGATCCAGGAAAATGTTGCGAAATTGTCATTCTGCATTTTGGATATTTTCGGATGAACCATTCATCTACTTTGTTCAAATCAAGTTTAGATGCTGACAGCGAATGAATAACGAATATCGGGTCATTCACTCAATCAGTCTTCACTCTTCATCGTAAATCTCAATGCTGAGTGGCCTATATTGAAGAAATTCGTTCACATTCTCAACTGATGCGGGAATAGTATAGGCATGGATTGCCCAGAGTTCGTACTTTCCCGATAATGTATTTTTCAATTGTCAACAAATATCCAAGGTTCTTCTTTTTCTTCGTCATTATTTTTTCTCCGTTCGATCATTGAGTGTCAGCTTTTGATTTTGATCAACAAGGATTTAAGGCAAAATTGTGTTTAAGCGTAGATCGATATAATTTTAGCAAAAAAGATCTGCGCTTTATGGTGCTGATGAAATTCAGTCTGAAGCAGGTCAAATAATTAAGGCATCTCATGTGCTGTACAGCAGATGATGAAAATGACCTCGTTGTGGCGTTTATCTCAATTTCTTCTGACAGAATATGACGTCTTTGCTGCAGTGGCAGTTCAGGTGTAGTTCAGCAATTAGACTGAAGTATTTCTTAGCAGCCTACTGCAATGATAGGATCATCTGATTGACTGATTTTCTCTATTTTTTCATTCCATGTCTTAACTTTGGTTGGACAGTGCACTAACTGACGTACTGTCTTGAAGTTCGATATGTAAACTAGATGCACTTCTGTCGCACTCGCCCGACCCATGAATTGAACCGTAATCCGTGCTAGAGACAGCTCGCACCTTCTTTACTAGGCCTCGCTGACGATGCAAAAGGAATGCGAGTGAAGGCAGCACTGTAGTCATCTTCAAGTGGCATCGAAAGCTTATTGTCCCTTTATTATTGAGAGTTTTCGGTTTTCCTGGGTCGGGCGAGTGCGGTCGGGGGAATAAAGGGTTATGTCTTCTTTATATGGCTTATTTTCTTATTTTTTATGGCATGTTCCCAGACAAGATTTTCTTCGACGGGGCACCCCGCTTGCTCCACCCCTGTATCACACCGCTGAGCGCGTCCTTAGAAGTTCAAAAGCAAACAAGAAAAATGAATTATGATAAAAATACAATAATTCAAACAATTTCGCTGCTGCAGGTGCCTTTTGTCAGAGAAATATTGTAAAATGCCCAAGCAGTGTTAAGGAGTCATAGGCTATACGAATGCATTACAACAGAAGAAATTACATGTCGAAGATGGCATTTGATTGACTTTGCTCTAAAAAACCACAAATGGCATTTAATACCATATGGCACTGACTATAGTAGGCTAAGTATCAAACTCAAAAGCTGTAGAAAACATGAGGAACTTCAAATTTGCCACCTATATTCTTTTCACAGCTGATTTTTATATGTTTGAACTTCAGACAATAACGGAACGTCCTGATCTTCGAGTTATCATCACTTCTGCAACTTTAGAAGCTGATACATTTTCGAAATATTTCTTTAATGCTCCAATCATCGAAGTGTCAGGATCGATGTATGATGTCGACATCATTTATTCACCAATCCCGGACCGAGGTGGTGGCAAGGCAGTAGCAAGCGTCATACAGAGGATTGACAATTATGAGGAGGAGGGTAAGTCATATGTTGCAGGATATTATGTGCTCGCATTTTATAATCGCAGCGTGAGGGAAAAGGATAGGCTTGTACAACAGAGGTATCCCTCAGCAGTAGACGAAATGCAAAAAATAAGGAGATTAGTAGATTAACTGCCCAAGCATTCGCTAAAATTGAAAATATTGCACACAGTCTCCAGAAGAATTCTGGAGCTCATTCGATTAACCGGTTCAATTGTTGACGCGTCACATATTTTTAACCGTTCCTCGATGTAAAAAAACGATCAGGAATGTCTTGCCCAGACTTCAGTCAAAGGCGTAGACGTCCATATTTGAATTTTAATCGGACAACTTCCTCATCCGACCAAGCAACACGTGACCACTGATTCTGCCAGTGGCAACGTTTCATTGACCACTGTAGTCTCAGTTTCTTTTGTCTCTCGGACAAGTTCAGCTTCGATGGTCTCTTACGAGTGGAGTAGTTCAACTCCTTAAGTCGTCTGCAAACAATTGTCCTGGAAAGATTTGAAAAACTGAAAGCTCAGATAGAGGTAGAGGGATCACTATCCACCACACTGGTGATGTAGCGATTTGACCTTCGAGAAGTCAAGCTTGGTCGGCCAGAAGACATTCCATCAAGCCGCTGACAGAATCTTCTTCGCAACCAAACGTTAATAGCACTTTTGTAGACCTTTAATTGTTGCGACACAGTGGCAACTGACCGGCCACTGGATCGAAGCCTCAGCTTGACCCTAAGATAGCCTTTCTGGTAAGCTTTCGGTGCAGCAGTTTGCATGTTGCTGAGAGACACAAAACAAATTCGAAATGAATGAATTCGATGTCTTTCGATTACACAGCATTGTTCTCGTCTGCCTAGACAGGCATTCTAAACAATGCTCAGACACCGATCAACAGCCACATAGTAAAGAAATCCATCTGTGTGAGAAAATGTGTGATTTGTCTGTTATGCATGCGTGAGAGTAATGAGTCATGTTTTCTGGCTAGCGATGAAAATGAGAATTGAATTCTAAGCAAATTGCAATAGATTGAAACATTATTTAATCACGAAGTTTTCAAAAGAGCAATTTCAGAACATGGGCTTTCCAAATAAATAAAGTTTGTTGAATTTGGAGACGACTTTCTATAGGCCTACGTAATTTACGTTTTACCGATTTCAATTCTTTATGAAACAATCTGTACTTATATGCTAGTCACATGAATTATATTTGCTGATTTATCGTTAAGCTCATGTCTTTCAATATAAAAGTTATGAACTTGTGTGTGTGTATGATTCCCACAAGAGATACATTGCCTTGTCTGCGTATTTGGGTCTAGATATGGCATTTCTCAATACTGATGGTCAAGGCCAGATCTAGTCTCCAGGTGCAAGACGATTAATTTTCCTTTGAACGTAATGCGAATTTAAGCCTGAATTCTGACAAACCAAAAGAATGACACCACATTAAGCGTACACAGTCAGTAAATTCAGATCGCGAAGAGTCGAAAGCAGTGAATAATTTTTCCATTTGACGAGTTTAAACTAAGAAAAATTGAGTCAAATATGCGTACTTTTCATTTGACAGACCTGCTGCAATCTGCCCATTGAAACTGGTGTGTTCGCTGATACGAGCTGATTCTGCATTGCGCGTGCTTGGTCCATCACATAAGCCAAAAAGAGAGTCGAACCTCCATGTCAGTTTCTATCGCTTGATACCATTTGAACTTTTTGTCTGCAGTCAATAACTCAATAAAATCGTGTTTATGCATATCACAATTACTCTATTAGAAATACATTGGGTTTTTTCATTCTAGGCTCTTTACATGCATGAAAGACAATTGCGACCTGATGCGGCAGACGGGTAATTTTGTTGTTTGTCAACAGGTGTGCAATGATAAGTCCAAAATTCCCACTCAACATTGTATAATCTCCGTGACTATATAGGCCTGCAGATTGAAACAGTTCAGTTGATTGAATTTTCACTGGAAATCATGAATTAGGCATGTTTGGGTTGCAATGGAATTCATTTGTGAAGCTAAGGCATCCATGTCGGGTTCAGTTTCGGGTTGAAGGTGTTCGGGTCAGGATCGGGTTATGTCTGCATGTTACACGTAGAGCTCAACAACATGCTGAATATCATTTGAAAGATTCATCGAAAAATTTGAAATGTCAGTCTCTCAGCAGTTATAGAAACCTCTTCAGCAAATATCTTACAGAAAATATCTGTTCGTTGAAATTTCAACAATCGGATGAAATTAGTGCGTGAAAAAGTAGCGTGCATTATTCATTGAAACTTGACTTTAGGTATACACCACGCGGGTATTTTGATAAATTGAGAAACTTGAATCACGCAAATGTCACCTGTTAGTTTCATGGAGGAACCCAAGAACTGTTCATCGATTTCTCGAATCTGCTCCTCTTTCACGCCATAACTTTCAATTTGAAACATGATTTCCTCAAGGTCCCTATTTGCGCATACGTTTAGAAAAGTTCATCTCTAAAAACTGCACCATCACAGAGTTGGAAGTGGGTGAACGAAACCTGACCTTCCAACGCTCCTTACAAAAGAGCAAATCAGTTGTGGATTTCTCCGGTTTGGCTCATCTCCTGTAGAATAATTATTTGAATCCATAGAAGTCTTACAAAAATATGTTTAACAATAAATTGAAATTTTGAATATTTCAATTTATTTACGTTCTATGTGTAGCAATGGCCTAGCGGGATGATTTCTTTCAAATTTGTTCGTGATTCCGACATCTTTATAAGCGCACTATTAATCATAGTCGGACAAACACTTTTTACCTTTCAACATCCATTGCGCTTTCAGGTGATGTGTTGGTCTTTCTTGCTGGTAAACCAGAAATTGAGGAAATAGCAGGCTTGCTCGACAAAAATGAAAGACTTCATGTATTACCAGCGCATGCAGAACTACCGACTAATGAGCTCGATAGAATTCATGAAGATGCCCCTGCAGGAAAACGAAAAGTCGTTCTTGCAACAAACGTTGCGGAGACGAGTCTCACGGTAGAAGGGATCGTTCATGTTGTTGATCAAGGATTTGTGAAGTTGAACTTCTACAATGGCCAGTCTGGTGAGTACTAATCTAGTTACATAACCAAGAGTTGTTATTGACAAATTGTTACCAATTAGTGTAAATTCATCCCTGTTCGCATATATTTGCGCAAAATATTTATTTCTATGAGGTCTTAGTTGTTTGAATTTTGAAGTAAATGAGGTAGAAAATTAACATTACCTGGTGAGGATGAGAAAGAGAAAAATACGGCACTCCCTTTAGTAGCGGCTTGTAGTTGTAATAAAATCGAATAGCTAAAAGTATTTACACGGCAAACGACCAGCGAATATACACGCATGGCATTTGGAAAAACTGATTTTTGTAAGCATTTCTTCCTGATCGGAATGAATATTGTCTGTGAAAAGCACCAACCGCACACTGTTTCTATGAATGAGATACATCTTATACCTGAATTTGCCAGTTTTCCAATGTTTTTGTCGTTTTTGAGTCTTGAGACTTGGAGTTGTTTGTGAATAGTAAGTGCACTTGAAAGGCTGAGCAGTACGTTGGAATGTGTACATTTCAGGCTTAACCCTTTCGCTCCGTTTAAATATGATAAGATCTGCGGATGACGGAGATCTCCGTCATGGATAGCATTTTTTTATTTGCGGTGATGGAGATTTCTGCATTTTGCCATGTGCGTGTAACGGAGATCTTCGTCACAAAATATTACGAGTTTAGCTATCATTGATAATTTATTCGCACTCTGACGCCGCTCAACCGAGATGCATAATAATACAATGTGAATAATCGTGAAGAGAATGACGTTAGCCATCGATAAATACCAAGTACAATGACTATTCATTTTACTCTTCCTTAAACGACGATTTTCTGGTGACCTGTTTTATCTCACAACTTCATTTTATCTGAATGATGACAACTAAAGAGATTGATCTAGACATATCTGATGAAGAAGCATAGTACATTGGTGATGAGACTAACTCTGAGTCGGAAGAGCCTACTTTGGAACTATACCTAACATTTGGAATGAAGCGAAACAGTCTATGGATCAACCAATTGTTGATCAATTTTATGGTTTACATGGACTAAATCCTAAATATTTACTTCCTGAGGCGTTGGATGCGACATTTTTTCTGATTTATGTTTGCCAGAATCTTTATTTCAAGACTTTGTGAACTGGACTAACGTCAGAGCACGATTATTCTTTTCCGAGAATCAACTGACCGACAAATCAAGATGTCACTGACGTCACTTACCTGAAATGAAGAAAACATTCGTTTGTATCCTATTGATGGGCATTGTCAAAAAACCAACAAATAGCAAGCTGTTGGTCAGCGAACGACTTGATCTACACAAACTTCTTTTTCGCCGTGCTCACATCCGTGATCAAATGTCAATGAAAATAATACACAATGTTTATCCATATATGCAATTTATGTTCTAAAAATTTAAACATCATAAAATCAACAAGTTATGAGATATACACTTCGACATGATGTCCATCATTTTCGACAACTCTTAACAATCGATCAGGATACTCCTGCATGCTGTTGTGTCGCATCTCGGCTGTCACTTCATCGAAAGCAGAGATAGATCGTTCTTTCAATTCTTCGATGTCCCCTGGACGAGTGCCGTAAACCTTGAACTTGGAGTGCCGTAAACCGTAAACCTTGAGCCCCATAAGAAGACGTCACAGGGTGTCAGACCTCATCGACCAATCCATCTGCCTAGAAACTTCCTGTCCAGTCAATTTCGAACCGCCCGACTCCAGTCGGTGGAGCACTGTCCTGCATGAAGATCATCTTCTCTTTGAGTACGAGTGAAAACTGTTCCTGTAGCATGGAAACGTAGCGCTCACCGTTAACGGTTTGGCCGAAAAGGAAAGGACCGATCAGTCTGTCAGCACAAATTGCAGCCCATACCGTCGTCTTCTCAGGGTGAATGTTTTGCAGGACAAACTAATGTGGATTCTCTGGAGCCGAGTATCCAATATCGGTGGTTATGCCGATTGACTGCTCCGTCAATGCAAAAATGTGCCTCATCGGAAAACGCAAGAGCATGAAGACGCAGCAGATCCTCTATGATACGTTGCAACTCGTCGGCAGCAAAGTCAAGACGGCTTGCAAAGTCCTCATCTGACAACTCCTGAACAACATGCACCTTGTACGGATGCCATTTCAAGTCTTTGAGAATTCTTTGAACGGTGGTTCAACTCATTTCCCGGGCTAACGATGCTTTTCGAGTTGAAGTGTGCGGATCATCTTCAAAATGTTCCTGCACTACTGCGATGTCCTCATCACTCCTTCGTGTTCGGGTTCGTTGGTGGGGCGCATTCAAGACGATTCCTGTGCTCATTAGAGAGCTATGCCATCCCCTTAACGAACTCCCGAAGGAATCGCGTCATGTCTTTCTTTGCAAAATTCTTTGCGAAACCTCCGCTGCACCGAAAGAACGCTTTGCATTGAGTCGAACCACACTGCGCATATCGCACGTTCTTTCACAGAGAAAGCCATTAATTGTAGATTTCTATGGTCAAGATTGTAAAAGATTTGATTGTTTGATGCACTTAACACATAGATTAGCATAGAAATATTAATAGCAATCATAGATGAACATTGTGCGTCATTTTCATTTCAATATGTTTAATAATAGCGAAGTTATAAGCATTTAAAATCGGCGGTTTTAAATGGGCCACCCCGTACATGTCAGAAATTCATCACTTTTCAGTGAAAAATTTATTCGCAAAGGGAAGCATTTGAAAACTCCGTCATTTAGCATCACAGACAAGTACAAATTATGGAAACCAGACATTCAGTGAATGAAAATATGACGGAGTCCTCCATCATTCGCACATGGGACGAACTATAAGTAAGTAAGTAAGTAAGTAAGGCTTTTATTCATAAGAAATTGAAAATCATACAATTCATTTATAGTACATATAGAAAAGCGAAATAGATACAAAATGATGATTTCACGCAAAAGACACATAAGACACTTATTTCAAACTATTTACAAGTGAGCACGCGTACGGAATAAAAGTGCGTTGTCGTCATTCAGTTCTGCATTGAGGTAAACATAAATGTCCACTGTATATCAGTCTCTCAGGTATCAGATGATGAAGGGGATGATTTACATTTTGCTCACATTTTCTGAAATAATTAATAGTAGCTCTCTTAAACACAAGTTCAATACTTTCAAAATCAGTACATTTACAACGAGATCCGCATATTAAAGAATGTGCTCTGTTTTGTAGACTTTCAAACATCAACATGTGCTTAGCAAATAGTCTTCCATAAATTGGACATCCATAGGTGAACAATGATACAATCAAGGATTTATGTATAATTTTTAAATCATGAACACTAAGTGTTTTTTAAGCACTCTAAAGATGTACAAGCGCTGAGATGCACGCTTCAAAACTGACAAAATCTGCTCGTCCCAAACAAGTTTCGCATTAAGCACAAAGCCCAAAAGATGTACGGATGTTCTATCAGTATATTTAGACTTTACATGAACATTACCACGAGAACAATTGTGATCTGCAGATCTTTTTATGCATAGTTTCGAGCATTTTGAAAAATTCATGGAAAACCACATATCAGAAAATACAGCCTCAAAAGCGGGTACGTCCGAAACAAAATTAGGTATTATTGGCTCAATTACATTGACGTCATCAGCGTACATTACAAATGTTGAGTTCATACATTTTGTTGAAAGGTAACCCATAAAAGCCGCAAACAGATAGGGCCCTAACACTGATCCCTGTGGGATACCCGAAATGACGCTAAACACAGGGCCTGACACATTGCATAAAGTGACAAATTGTTTACGGCCAGTCAGATAGGATTTCAACCACGATAGGAAACCGTGATCGAAATCAGCACAGTTCAAATGATTCAACAACCGACTATGACTCAAAGTATCAAACGCTTTTGTTATATCAAGTGAGCATAAATGCACAGCAGAAACCTCAGGAGAATCAAGAGACAAGGTCAAGTTGTCGACAACACTGATTAGAGCACTGGTAGTGGATCCAAGAGGGCGAAAAGCATGTTGTTGTGGTCCATATAATGAAATGAGATCTCTCCTTACACGATCCAGTATTAGCTGCTCAAACACTTTTGAGATAACCGAAAGAACAGATATGGGTCTGAAATCACTTATCGTTGGTCTAGCTTTCTTCGGTATTGGAGAAATTTTACTAATTTTAAACGCAGATGGAAACGTTTTTTCAGCAATAGAACGATTGAATATTATGGCCAGAGGTTTGCAAAGCCATTCAGCACCTTCTCTCAAAATACGAGGAGGGATATTGTCGGGACCGGATAATTTCTTGTTGCTTAATTTTGCAAGCTTAAGGAAAACTTCATCTGCTGATATTACCCAATTAAAGTCTGCGTCGATGATTGGGTGTAGGGGAACATCATCGGGATTAAAGTTTGAATAAAATTCGCCAGATAGTGCCACAGCGGTTTGTTCAATGACATTATTCATATGAATCAAGTTGTCAATGCCACTTGTGCTGGACTTGTTACGGACCTCGTTTACCACATTCCATATGTGCTTGTTGGATTCACAGCTTTTATTAGCCCACATCTTCTTAGCCTTTATTATTTCAAGTTTCACCTTTTCCTTGTAGTGATGGAAAAGATCCCACTTTCTGGCTCTATATGCCTCCCACCTTCTGTTGATGAGCGATTTCAATGAAGGGGTAACCCAAGGTTTATCACGATTTGACATCACGACGTTTTCACGAGGGATAAAGTCCATAGCCGTATGCAGTAGCTGGTAGAAACGCGTACACATGTCTTCGGCGTTTACTTCCGAATTTAAAAGATAGTCAAAATCAATGGTGGACAAAAAATTGTTAAACATAGCAATATTTGATGAACGATAGTCCCACACTAAAACAGACCGTTCGAAAACATTTACATCAAGCGGTGTTTTAGGGCTCAAGATTACACAGTTGTGATCGGAGTTACTGATTGGCGGACCGATACGCGCTGAATCTTCATAAAGTACATCTAAATCTGGAGTTACCCAAATGTGGTCAAGAATAGAGAACAGTCTCGTTGAGGATACAACCTTATTAGTGAAGCTAAAATCAATAGAGAAAAAGTCAGTAGAGAAATCGTTAAAGTCGCCGCTGACAACAAACGATTGGTCAGGGTTGTTCTCTAACTCACCTATCAAAAACAATGAGATTAGACGATGACTTTCGACTGACAGTCCAGGAGGAATATATAATACAAAACATATGATATTACGCCTTATCAAAGAAATAATCAAACAATCAATACACGAAGGTTTGTCGATACATGGGGCAATTACATAAGGCACAAACTCAGTTCGCACCTACGCACAAACACCTCCTCCTTTTTTACATACTCGGTCATCACGTAAAAAACTATAACCATCAATAGAAAATAGTGAGTCGTCAATGGCAGAATGAAGCCATGATTCAGTCCCAAAGATTATATCAGGATGGATTTTGGAAATGGTCAGACAAAACTCATCAAATTTATTAAAGATTTGAAACATTTGAAAGAAAAAGTACATTTGAAAGAAAAAGTTTCGGGGCGCATGCATTCGTTTCCACATTTTTATAACGAGAATGTTCGCATCTTGAAGTTGACGGAAGATGATGGCTTAAAACATTTCGCGAAAACCCATAGTATTTCGAATAACCACTTTCCCTCTAGAAATTATGACATCTTCACCGTTCATTTTCCTTTCGCGAACCTCTTTCCTCAGTCTGAATTGAACCTCACGTTCTAGACGTGTTAGATCAGCTTTGACATAAAGTCTGGAGTACAGGGGAGATTCGCGAAGCAGTTTTGATTCACGGAGCACTTCTATTCTCTGTTTCGGGTCCGTCAAAACAACCCTGAGTAACCGCTTATTGTCATTTCGGGGTCGCCCAATACGGGAAACCCTTTCAATACTTATTTCAGATTTACCAATAGTTCGAAAAACATCCTTACACTTTTGCAGGTCTTCCAGTGCACGTTCCGCAACAGACCCACTAGTAGGTTCAAGCAAACCTGAAATCATTATGTTGTTTTTCTTATATCTCTTTCTCTTAATTCATCACAAATCATCGATAGATCTTTACCAGTATCGCAATTTTTAACTTCATTGTACTTACAGTTATCAGTTCGATGTTCTCGGATTCTAGCTTGCACACACGGGATGCAAGTGAAGATACGGTTGCCTTTAAAGATTCAATCTCTTGTTTAAGTGAAACAATGATATCGTTTTTGAAAGTCTCGAACATCGATTTTAATGCATCAATTGTAACTTCCGATTGTGAATTCCCTCTTGTCGTTCTCTTGGTCGGTGGGGTTTGTAGAGGCATGGTATAACAGGATATATATATATAACAGGATAGTGATAATGATAAGATTCGTTGCGATTCCACACACAACCGACGCAGTGATATAACGACACAGATCACGTGATGAAAAATCGATATTCTGGAATTCTACGCGCAGGGGGACCTCTAGCAGACGCGTTATTAACAGCTGATTTAGAATCAACAGCTGACAATACCAGCCGGTCAGCAATCAATATGAAAAGTCGCCGAAAGAACAATGACACACTGATAGCGATGACGTAAGATAGACACACAATGTACTGGAGATGAGAGACAGGGAGCAGAATTCAATGCGATTTGACAATAGAATCCAACAAAATCTCAAATTAACGGCAAAAATGGCAGTAATGAGGATAACCAACGCAAGAAAAAGAAAGACCAGGGGAAAGCGATCCGAACGAATGCAAAAATCAGGCGTAATGACCACAGGGACCACCAGAACCAACACAATAAACGTAAGATTCGATAGACAGCAAGAGCGCACAACCAACCAACACAATTCACCTATAATAGATACGTGAAGGATGAATTAGCATCTAAAGGGTGTAAATTAGCCTGAACATTTACAACCAGTAACGGACGAAGATTTTCATCAATAAATGATTGATTTACGGAGCAGAAATATGCATCTCTTGTTCCAATTGCTATTAACCTTACGGGTCACTAACGAATATTACAATCAATTTCAATTTATTCATCAAACTGGTCTAGTTAACACAGTTATTTTGAAATAGAATATTAATAACTTGAATTCAATTTTGTAATATGTAATGTAGTGTACCTGTGCGCATGAAGATTCATACATAAAACAATTGTTGCCGCATATCCTATATCACCAGGGGCGACCGCAGGTAGGCAGTGTTAGATAGCGAGTTGTTAGTAACAAGAAAATTTTAATGGGTGAGTGATAGGCCTACTTTTAGAGATTTGCTGGCCTAACAGTGTTTCTGTACGGTCGCCCCTGGTGACCAGCAAACTGGTAGCAGAAAGAAATAGTTCAGAAACAGTTTCCGAAATTGATACGAAAGAAGCTCAACAGATTGATAGCAACTATATTCACTCTGCAGAATTCACTGCAATGATCTTTCTTTTAACGAGAAGTTGCTTCTCGATTTATAATCTAGCTACTATATAACTACTTGACTGTAGCACATTTTGACTAATATCGAGATACTGGCTAGCCCTAAAAACCTTGAAGCTTTACCTTAACCTTAACCAAAGGCCTTTAACCTCAAAGCATCTTGTTTAAAATGAATAAATACACTTCTTCTATATTTTGTCATCTTTCAGACTCCGTTGCAAAACTGGCTTTGAGGAGTCCGCACCATCGCGTCGTCTGACTTCGTAGGCGTGCTGACAAGTGATAGTCCGACCAGTACACCTTCACAACAAACGACGACTTGTGCGCCGACTTGACGACGACTTACTTGTCCTTGCCATTGCATCAATTAATTGCTTTTTCACGTATATATTTACTGGCTAGACTTAGTATAACGTACAATTCACTCAAGCTTTGCAAATTACCTGCAAGCTTGCTCTCTGGCTACAGCGCAGTAAAACCAGAAAAAAGTGCTGTTTTCGTCCAAGATTTTTGATTTTTGTGTTCGTTTTCGTTTTTCGAGTTCGTTTAGTTTTTGATTGCATTTTGTTCTCTGGTATTTCATTATTTACTGATAAATTGAAAAGGGCATGTAAAGTATTGTTGAAAAAATACTTTCGTTTATTAACTTAGTGGTTTAAAAATATTAAATGAATAAGGCTTCTTAGTTACATGCATAATATTTCCCAATGTTTACAGCCTGAGTGGAAGATCATTGTACATCACAAGTTATAAAGTAATTATGATTTTTGTTGCCACATAATTCATCATTTTCACATAAGCAGTCTGTATCGAACGAAAATAATATAAAATGGATTGAAGTATTATTGTAGCCAAATTTATTGAAACCATTAAAGTCTATTGCCCAGAAGTGATTGTAATCACTGTCACAGCAAGGAAGATTTCCCTGTTTCTTCTGCCCTGAATGATACCGGCCCGATTGAAAAAAGTTTCTCCTTTCGTATTATTATCCGTCGTATTTACATTTCGTGACTTCATTCTCGAAGATAGAGTGGTCCCAAAGCGAACTCTTCGGCCGCAGCACTCATACCCATTTAGTCCGGGAGCCAGCGCAAAGATGTGCACGGAACGAGGTAGTAAATTTTTCATGCTCAGACGAGTTTGCTATACAGAGAGGAGTTCAGATCACAACGTCTGCCGATGTCAGTCATTTGCACCTGTCTAGTACAGGCCAATGTTAACTCCCGAAAACTACCTCAAAATACATGAGAAGAGGTAGCATAAGTCCTCTATTCATGTACAACCCAAAAGCTCAGCTGATTTATGAACAGAAAATAACAGACACGTAGGAATTTGGTAAAATCCTTAACAGACACCTCGAAGCACCGTCGAAATATACCGCTTTTGCAGGATCGGAGGTAGAACAAAAGATTACAAAAGATAAAAAGCGCAGTGTCTAGTATTTTTCATGAAGACCCTAACAGACATCTAGCTAGTTGCATAATTGCAAACAGACACTTAAAACATGCGAAAATGCCCATTTTTCGAGGAAACAATCAATTTGTTGATGAAAAATATTCCACGCTTCACATACATCATCAAAATGAAAAAACTGACCTTACACTGATATACTGCCTTTGGGATGGGTGTGACAAGCACACTCAAGAGCTTTTTATCGCTGTAAAACTAAATTTTGTATGTTATTTTACAACATATATCAAGAAAATATGATAAAAATTAAAAATATCATCTCCAAGAAAATATTGCTTCTATAAATACAAACAAACGACATCTCCTGTTCACAAATACACGTTACCGGCAAATTGTTGTTTTTCACGACCTATCATAAACATTTGCTACAATTTCTCGCCCCATCTCATGACTGCGTGCCTAGGTAAGTAATTTGATCATTGAGTATAATAGAGCACTGCATGACGCTGCATCAGTGGAGTACACTACAGACTGTCTGTGTTTCCGTGATGCTATACAGCCTGCTGCCGGTCGGACAGGTACGAAGATGGATGAGTTTTCACGTCACAGGAACTTCACTTTCATCGTTGATATGTTTTGATATTGCCTTTACGCAAACAAAGTTATGATTCTGTATGCTATTGGCGACAAGCTCCAGCCACAGCCTTAATATAATTCGGTGTAATCAACATATCTCATACAGAAAAAAAGACACTGCATGCTCATAATAAATGTGATTGAGTGTGATGAATATTTCAGTGTTCAGAACAACCTTTGGCCAGGGAATCTAAAATTATTGGTGAACTGAGAAAAGCTTTCAATTTTTGAGCGATTTATTTCATAGATTTTGTTTTTCTCCGTAGAGGCCGTTGCTATGTACATCGAAAATCTTCAACAGAAATGTTAAAATGTTTTGGAAGTGTAGAAGACAACTAATTTTTGCGGATGAAATCTTCTTCATTCATCGTCTGAATCACTCCAGTTACTATCACTGTCTGCGACATCTTCATCGACATCCATGTCACTTTCACTGTCGTCGTTATCATCATCGAAAGACTGAAAATCAAAAGTAATGTTGGAATAATGAAAAACTGTAAGCTGAAACATCTACATTGTTGTACTGATTCACGCCAAAATTCCGCGTATGTACTATTACTGTGTATGTGCAATAGAGAATCTTTGCATTTAAGAATCTGTTTTCAGCATAATCAATATTGTAACTGAGATCAATATTGTAATTGAGATCAATATTGTAAGTGAGATCAATGTTGTAAGTAATATTGTCGCTATAAATGGATGCTAGTATTTTTACGGGCATTAAATAGTGAGATATCAAGAACATGGCAGCAATGTATAATGTAAAAAATCCCTAGGACTTTTGGATTTATTTGTTGAAGAATTAGTTTGATACATGATCCCGTAATACATACCTGTGTGTTGCCGTCAATGTTGTTAGGCAGGGTGGTCCATTGAACCACACAGGTTCATACAACCCGTTAGACCAAGTACATCCGAAGTTCTCTGGGACGAGTCCAATTGTTGGATTTGGGGGATGAGATCTATTCCACAGGATTGATACATATTGAGCTCGAAGGATCTTTTGTCGCAAGGTTCGCCAGCAAGGCGGAAGTAGGGCGGGGTTTAACCTTTTCACGTTGGAGAGAGGGTTATCCTGTAAATGAATACGGATTTTTGCTATTCCAAGAAAGAATTCCTTCTCAAAGTGATTTCATAGTCTATAGCATTTTGTATTTTAATATTCTTTGAGAGGATGTACTGTTGTGTAATGCCAAGGAAGTTAAGACATATATATATACCAGTTCATATCGGTCTGCTTGAAAAAGATTCATAAAAAATTCAATTACCTGATGAAATTGTCCAGTCAATCGACGATAAACAGCGTATCGAGCTTCATCTATATCTACAAATGAGGGATGACCGTATATGGCACAAATGAAGGAAACTAACCCTTCATAATCCGGCTCTTCTGTTGTTGAAAGCTGAATAAGGGCAGAGGAAATTCTACCTGACTCGTCTTTTTCAACTAAATCTAATGCTTTTCGTTTTCCCTTGTTAAAAAAGGAAGAAGTCACGTCTGACCCGGTAAGTGCATGAAGAGCTAGGAGTGCGGAAGTGAAACCTTGTCTCCTTCCTTCAAGGGATGCAGCAATACTAGATATGTCAATAAAGCTTCTATTGAAGGAAGTTCCAAAATCCATGATCAATTTAGATATGGCATCATTGCTCACTGCCAATTTCAAAAGAAGAATGAAGACATCTGTGTCAGTTGACTTTACCAGCAACTTTCCAGACAAAGTTGAAGCATGGAATATGATGAGTGTGTCTGCCTCCTCATGGTCCCCTTGGAGAGACATTGGATGATCGTTGGTCAAACTCTCATCTTTGCTGTCAATCTGGTATCTGATACAAACTCCACCGTGTGATACAAAAAGGGATTTCTTCTCGAAAAAACATCTGTATTCCTGTTTTTTCCATTCAGACATAAAAAAATCAACCAAAGAATCTTTGAAGCTGCCATTCTTTAAAAGATTTGACATCATCTGTAAAGGACTTTGGTCAGGTCCAAGAATAGAATGAGGTCGATTAAACTCTCCTCTTCTTCTCCTTTCACTCTCCTTCAAGGATGTGTCAAGGTAGGTATCAAAGAGAAGATGAATTTCAGTACCCTGAGATTTCATCACTGTGGATAGCAACTCTTTAGCAATTGCACCGTAAGTGCGGGATCCCTTCATATTTGGTAAGTGGACTCTCAGCAGGTGCCCACCATCGATTAGTGTCATGTCTATATCATGTTTTACTTCACAATCAATTGGAATGCCTTTCTCTTCTAATGTTTTCAGAAGAACTGCTTTAGAAGTACGTAAAGGAGAGCCATCAGAGTGAGCTCAAGACAGAGGGACATCAGTGAGTGGATACGAAAGAAGATATTTCATATCAACAAAAGAATTGCTTTGACTTGCAAGTAGAACCACTCTCCCGAAAACATCCAACATATCTCTACAGTGTCGAACCGATCATCGCAATTCTCTGTATTTCACATTCTCTTTGGAGAAATTCTGCACCTTCAGTCGCTTCAGTGGTTGTAGGAATCTTTTCTGGTCGCGCTCGCATTCCTGCAGAAAGATTTTTCTTTGCTCTTCTCCCCGCGATAATGTATCGGTTAGGTACTTTTGCGTTTGTAATGACGCTGTTTTTCCGGTTACGACGTTCACCAAACTCGACTTTGGTATTTCATCCGAAAATGGGTTGCAAGTCTGTATAATTGCATCAATGAGTCTCGACAAATCATCGTTATCACGTTTTATGCGATGGGGACAGTTTTGCTTAGATGGATCGTGAGATGAATTCAAACCTAAAAATAGCTTCAATTCAGAAACAGCGAAACCACGCTGAGCAGATGTCAAACACCAACGTCTGACTGCATCTTTGGAGTTGGCAAAAGCAACAATGCCCGCTGCTTTGGATGACGCATTTTTATTAACAGTTTGCTCCAAACATAAATCAATGGATGTCCTGGAAAAATGTTTGGGTGTACGCCTTATAGAAAAAGCACCCATTTCTAATAGTTCCTTGCATCGACTAGGCATGTCACCAAGTTTTTGTTGAAATAATGCGCTCCAACGCGCATAGTTTGGCCTGTTCCGAGCAAAAAATACGTTCATGACATTAGGAAGAACAGATAGAAACCCATCAACATCATTCATTTTGATGGATTTCTGAAGCTGTCTATATAAACGATTTATCAAGTGAATGTAAATGCCCCAAAACGCCGGCGTTGAACCGTATCTTCCTTTAAGGACATCACACAAGAAAGTGTCATAGAGGCGCATAATTCGTAAGAAATCATCGTTATTCTGCCGATACTCTTCGATATCGGATTCATAACTGTCGGAAATGTTTATCAATGACTGCACATCAGGGAAATCAGTTTGTTGGAGAACCTCAGACTGGAAACGTCGGAATAGAAGAGCCTCCATGGCTGTGGCAAGCAGCTGGTGAACTCGTGTACATCTGTTATAGAATTTTCTACGAAGAAAACCAGGAAGCGATCCCTCATCTAAAATCCCAGCCTGAATAAGAAGATATTCTACACCACAATCTGCTATGTATGTTCCTAGTGCTCCAAAGTACGCAAGCTCGAGATGGAAACATCCTAGCAAAATGAGAACTTTGTCAAAGATCGGTTGTTCCATCGCTTGTATAGTGTATGCCTTCAGGGCAATGGCCAGGTCATATGTTACAATCGCATATTCTTGATTGGTTTCATTCGCAACTTCTAGGCTACGCTCTAGCGTTTTCTGTAATCTTGACAAATTTGCGACGACCGGACGGATGGTAATGTGCTTCTTGAGCTAAAAGATCTCCGCCTGAATTGAGAATGCCGAGAACACGCCGTGAAGCTTCAGTGTCTTGCATACGAGCTGCACTTTCAATCCTTGCGCAAGCATCAAAGGTGGAGCAGGCAGATAGATTCTCAAAACATCCGTTGTAATATTTGCGACTCTTATTGCAAATCAGACAGCATTTCTCAAGAACTCCTCTATTTGTCGTTACAGGAATGGTATTTTGTGAGCGAGTAGGCCTGTCAGAAGTACTTTTCCTCTGAGGTGTATCTGACAAAATCTTAGGTATTTTTACAGCCGTGAATCTTCTCAAGCATGAAGAGTGATAACAATCAACTGAGGATGGTGCATCACTACAGCTGATTCTTGATGTGGCTTCACGGAATGAGTCTCTCGTAAATTCGGATCTCAATGAGGCCGCATTTCTAATATTAATCCAGCAACTGCTTTGAAAACATTTCAGTGATTCCGATTAGGATTTCCTACATATAATACACCTATTTTCTAGAACGTCGCTATTGATGCTCATATTGCCTAGCGACTGCTGAAAATTTGTTGAGTAAAAAAAGTTGTAAATAGCACGTGCTTTTCGTAGACTGTTAGCCTTAGTAACGCTTGAATGAATACATCATTAAAACACCTGAATTCCATTTGCTCAAAAATTGAGATATTCTTTAATTTTACCAGTTTCATGTGCATAGTTCCAACATGACATGCTGCATTCATCACACTCAATCACATTTATTATGAGCATGCAGTGTCTTTTTTTCTGTATGAGATATGTTGATTACACCGAATTATATTAAGGCTGTGGCTGGAGCTTGTCGCCAATAGCATACAGAATCATAACTTTGTTTGCGTAAAGGCAATATCAAAACATATCAACGATGAAAGTGAAGTTCCTGTGACGTGAAAACTCACCCATCTTCGTACCTGTCCGACCGGCAGCAGGCTGTATAGCATCACGGAAACACAGACAGTCTGTAGTGTACTCCACTGATGCAGCGTCATGCAGTGCTCTATTATACTCAATGATCAAATTACTTACCTAGGCACGCAGTCATGGGATGGGGCGAGAAATTGTAGCAAATGTTTATGATAGGTCGTGAAAAACAACAATTTGCCGGTAACGTGTATTTGTGAACAGGAGATGTCGTTTGTTTGTATTTATAGAAGCAATATTTTCTTGGAGATGATATTTTTAATTTTTATCATATGTTCTTGATATATGTTGTAAAATAACATACAAAATTTAGTTTTACAGCGATAAAAAGCTCTTGAGTGTGCTTGTCACACCCATCCCAAAGGCAGTATATCAATGTAAGGTCAGTTTTTTCATTTTGATGATGTATGTGAAGCGTGGAATATTTTTCATCAACAAATTGATTGTTTCCTCGAAAAATGGGCATTTTCGCATGTTTTAAGTGTCTGTTTGCAATTATGCAACTAGCTAGATGTCTGTTAGGGTCTTCATGAAAAATACTAGACACTGCGCTTTTTATCTTTTGTAATCTTTTGTTCTACCTCCGATCCTGCAAAAGCGGTATATTTCGACGGTGCTTCGAGGTGTCTGTTAAGGATTTTACCAAATTCCTACGTGTCTGTTATTTTCTGTTCATAAATCAGCTGAGCTTTTGGGTTGTACATGAATAGAGGACTTATGCTACCTCTTCTCATGTATTTTGAGGTAGTTTTCGGGAGTTAACATGGGCCTGTACTAGACAGGTGAAAATGACTGACATCGGCAGACGTTGTGATCTGAACTCCTCTCTGTATAGCAAACTCGTCTGAGCATGAAAAATTTACTACCTCGTTCCTTGCACATCTTTGCGCTGGCTCCCGGACTAATTTCAGACGATGCAAGAAAGACGAATTCACGAGAGCTGGTAACCTGCGCGTCATCTTCACACTAACGTCACCGCTCTGATCACATGTTTTCTCAGAACTCGGAATACTACATCACTAAGGTGAACGAGGCAAGGGTTTCTATGTATGGATTACTAGAATCTCCAAGTATATGCTTGGATCCTATGTTTAGTACTAGTGATGCGGAAAGTTTACAAAGAAAAACTGTCAGAAATATTTTACTTCCAAATATGCAGGCCTGCTGCAGTGTGCAACTTCGTCACATTCCGAGAGCTGAGATGATGTCAATTCATTTTTTTTAAATGTAATCTCGTAGACCGACATAAGAACGAAAAAAAAAGTTAGACAGCTTTTTTTCGTTTTCGTCAACGAAAACAACACTTGCTACATAGAAAAAGAAAAGATTGGTTCACCGAAAGGCACCATCTATCCGATCACCCAAAGCCAAAATATAATACACATGGTCCAGTGACCCAGTTCCACCGCTGAAATGTACTTTTATTTTATTCAGCTCTCTTGGGTAGGCAGTGAGGATATGCCTGCCAACTTGAAATCAAGTAAATGTACATGAAAGGAGTTGTATTTCCTCACAGCAGTCGCTAAATCAAAATTTCTGGCTAATAAATTACGAGAATAGCATCAGCATTCGGTAAACGCTGCTTTAACAAATGGTCATGTACACAACAGTAAAATCGCATGATAAAAAGAAGATACCCATGTGCATTACCTCTCATTACTTGGGTACCGAATGACGGGATTTCATGGAGCCATCCACTTCCTAATGTCGGGGCTTTTCGACCTGCTTCAGTTGACTTCGTTCTGTCAAAATACAGATTCATAAAATTCAACCGCCAAATTTAACAATTAGGCTCTTAATCTGTTCAAAATATACGCAGAGCTGAGACAAATATTTCCCAATTTCACGTACAAGGTGTGACCAAAAATTATTGAGACTTTCATGAGAGAATATGAAATAACATATCTAAGGTCTAAAATTCGATGTTCGTAATGAAGTAGCATTCTAGGAATTATCTGACAAAAATTTGAGTCATCTGCGATTGACATGTCACCGATCATCACTGATTATTATAGATACGTAAACGTGCGTGCAACGGGGCATTACAGACAGTCATTTTTGGAAATGGTATCCAATTTTTTTACCTGGTTTTGCACCCCTACACGAATTTTGTTCGGCGAAGCACGTGCTACTTTTTTTTAATGACTTCTGAACTCTATATAACAATGAAACTCGATCCCGTTTGACAACTTTTCGCTAGACTAAGATGCCGTCCGCGTCCGGTGAGTTCGCTGAAGCCTGCAGAACAGTCGAATTTTTTCGATCAATCTCTCAAGAGGAGTTTTTGACCAAGGTCCGAAAATCTCTCACATCACTGTAGCAATGTGATTGAATAA
The DNA here is from genome assembly GCA_907163375.1 of Prostheceraeus crozeri. Taxonomy (NCBI): domain Eukaryota; kingdom Metazoa; phylum Platyhelminthes; order Polycladida; family Euryleptidae; genus Prostheceraeus; species Prostheceraeus crozeri. The sequence goes on from CAJQUW010008780.1 coordinate 319,691, forward strand.
TGGTGGAGATCATGTAGCTAAATGAACGTCCCGTTCAGCTGAATGTCCTCATTATAGTACTTTCTAACAAAACTGGGTAGGTTTTCGTGAAAATCTGACTAAAAATATGATCAACTGAAATCATTTCTGGTTGAAGTTGCACGATGCACGCTAATTTTTCTACCTCGTCTCTTTTGAAGTGGCAGGTTTTTCAGAGGGTGCTGAACAAAGGCACTTTTGTTTATTTTCAACACATTTTTGATAAATATTGAGCTTAAGCCATGTATGTCTCATAATTATCATCGAAATAGCAAATTCGTCCATTAAATTGGTCTTCTGAAATAATCTCAATAATTTTTAGTCACACCTTGTATTTTTGTTAAAGGCGTGATTGTGTGAAACTCACTTTTTTTCTATAATTCTATAATTCTGTCAATGTAGAGGATACTTAGTTGTGTCAATCCAACCAATCTCTTGTGCAAGAAAGCTGAACGGGAATTTCATGTTGCTTCTTTTTTGACTCAAGAGTGAGACGCCTGTATTGACTCAATACTGCCAGTTTTTCATGTAATCTATTCGAGATTCATTGTTTTTTGCTCACTTTTCTCATGCTACAGATACCAATGAACTTCGACGTATTCGATGTTCTCAAGCAGAGGCTCAGCAACGGAAAGGTCGAGCTGGCAGAACAAGACCGGGGAAATGCTACCGACTATATTCTGAAGACACCTTCGAGAGAGAAATGCCAAAGTTACGTCCCCCCGAAATTACGAGGGCAAATCTCATTTCAATGACACTTCAGTTGAAGTCCATTGGCTACAATGATGTTCTCATATTTGATTTCCTGACGCTCCCTGATAGAAAGGTAGGAGTCTATGGAATTCAATAATCTTGCTAGTAGACGCCGAATGGTTAGAACAGTCTTCATAGGGAGAGAATTTTGTCTGATAAAACGCGGTCAACGTGGACAAGCGCCGCTTATGACCGACAGTCGAATGTACAGATTTTCTTGACATATAACTGAAAGCTGCCTCGGTCGTGATGTACATGAACTTCCATACACTGTAAATCATAATGTGACAGATAATGTGACAGTCACGTGAAGAAAAATGCTGCGGATTCCACTGTCACATTTTGGAAGATCTGTCACAAGTTTGTCAGCTATCTGAGACATAATGAATTATTTTCCAGTGAATAGCTATAGCTTTTCCCGTTCTTGTTCCCAGAGAGTGGAATCAAATTACCGGGATTTCCAGACAATTGAACACAAATGGGGTATTACGCCTTCAGTTTACCAGGAATTACATTCATTTTACCGGGGATCGCAATCGTCTGAACACCAATCTTTCAATATACCAGGAATTACATTCAATGTACCGGAATTTGCAATCGTCTTAACAGCAATCTTGAGTTGCGCAATCAGTATACCAAAGAAGAATATCAACTTATCTAATTTTGTTTTCAATTTCATGTGATCGAATAGATTCCTGCATGAAACATATTCTAGCATATTCAAATACATAAAGATTCGCATATTTAGAAAATCATATCTTTGTGATACATCGTCTAACTACTGAGATAAACCGATGTCTTGTCTGTTCAAACTTGGTGGAATAGATCGATCAACACGACGGCACCAATGGGAGCATTTGGTAGGCGTAATTTCGTTCAAAGAACTGCTCGCTATTCTGAGAAGAATCCTTGCTTGCTATGCCGATTGTGTCAGTCCAGGTAAAACACGTTCAGAAACAAACTTTCACAGTTTACGACAGGTCCTGTTGAACTTGTTCAGTTGCTAGCTGGCGACTTACAGTGGCCTTAAAGCAATTGTGTGCTTGCTCTACTGGGTTGAGAAAAGGGTTTTACGGAGGCTGACTATACACGTGGAATCGATGTTGATGCTCTAGCTGTGGCATTACAGTATTTAGATGTGGTCGCGCATCATCGTGTACGATATGAGCAACTCTTTCAAAACGCTTTGACGTCTCGACGATAATGAGATGATCAATGAACTCTTGGTATCTTTAATGATCAAAGTGGATGAGGCCCAAATCTGCATTGATAGCCATGATGAGATTGATATCAGCCATTCTGGCACCAACGATACGTTGCCGCACCGCTTGTCCCACTGGTGCTCTACCCTGTGTTCTTCATGTAAAAAGATTAATACCACATTCATCTATGTACGTGATGTGATCATGGACCTTGCGCCCTTCCTTCAATTCGTCCTTAATATCTCCAAACTCGCATAACACTTCTGGCAGTGTGAAGAGAGTGTCAGCAAGAGCTATGAAGTCATTGGTAAGTTGAATGCATAACCCGGTATTTTGAAGGCATAAATTGGTAAACCTGGTAAACTGAATTCCAGTTCCGGTATCTTGATTCAGCGCTTTGGCAACAAGAGCGAGAAAAGCTATATAATGCCAAAATAATTTGTAAATTTGTTTATTCTGACAGACTGAAATTAACTTAAGTTTGGTGAAAAATCTACCCAATTACAAGATTGAGCCAATCAGCAGCTTTCGATTCATTTTCTTAATCTGTCACTTAAGTGACACGAGGTGACAATATGTGACGAACTCATTTTCAGTTCGTATAAGCAGTAAGGCGTCGAATTACATCTTCTGTAGAATCTATGGTAATGCTTTGATCGTTACGCTGAAATATTTTGTTGATGATTTCTATACAGTCGTTCGATTGAGGATTTGAATTTCTGTAATGCGGTGGCACACAAATACGTGCATTTGACTCATGCTGCCAGTCGTACACGTTTTTCCACGTCTCTTCCTCATCATTTTTATCCACTTAATTAGGTAAATCAAGTGCATCAATTTGCAGGAATTGCAAACTAATACAGAAAAACATAGCTTTCCTTTCAATACTAGTGGAATGTATTTATTTTACATGAACAAGCTCGATGGAGGATGACTGATATTTTTGGAGCGCTAATCAATTGTTGATCTTGATGCAAGAAGTTGCAGTGAATAAAAGTTTTTCATTCATTCATTCATTGAAATAGGAAGCGAACTACAATGTACAAGTAGCCTTCATACACTCTACAAGGCGTACAAGTAGGGGACGATTGTAGAAATACATTTTATTGTCAACAGTAGGGAACCTTATACCAATGACCTAAGAAAATGAAGATAACAGTCGAATAGTGATTGAGGAATTGCAAAGAATAAATCAATTGAAATATACTGAAGCATCAATGATACAAAACGAAATCAATAAAGTATAAATGTAATGCTGAAATCACATCACAAGTCATGAATGATGTCACTACAATTTTAATTCAACGTAGTCCAAAGTAACACTTTGCCGCAGTTTCATAGAAGCAGTGGGTTTCTATTAGTCGGGATTTTATGGCAGAGTGAGCCTAACATGGTGGAGGATTGTCATATTTTCGCATAATATAGCATCTCGCACAATATTGTAGCAGAAAACACGCATGAAAAGACAATCAATGTCAGAACTGTTGTGCTACAATAATCAAATGTAATACGGTCTAGTTTCTATGCAACAAAGTTATTTTAGAAATGGCGAATTGGCAGGTTGAAATGCTCATGATTGTACATTCTAAAACTGTGCATCTTTAAGCTTTATAATAGCTTTTATTAGAGAGTGAACCTTTACATAGTGACAATCCATTATTAGCATGCATAAGGTAGAACCTTACCTTTCATGCGATCCAAGAGACAAGCGTTGCAAGACAATTTAGTTTTTTGTGGTTTTGTTTTCTATCGAAAGCGAAAAAGTGAAATGCATCTCTAGTGAATAGTGAAAGTTGATTCCCTAAGGAAAATGTATTATATGAACTTTGTTCATCATGTTTTGTGCTGGAATGAGTAAGGACATGATCAAAGGAATCACAGATGAACTTAGCGATAAGGTGCCAGCTGATCGAAGCAAAATTTTGTAATGGGAGCAAGGTTAATTATCTGACACAGTGACATCAGGTAAACAGTCATGCGTTTTGTAGATAGCAATGGATTTGACCTTAAAAATGCGTTACCACTATCATCTGCTCTATTGTGCTATGAACGCAAATCAAGTTTTGTTATTGAAAACAATGACATGACTATTTATGACCTCATTGAACTTTTCTTCGAAATTCATTACATGATGTAATGTGATGGACGACCATAAATATTTCCAAAAAAGTAAAACACATTTCCAGTGACACAATTCACATTCATCTCTCTTTTTGTCATGAAGAAAAGGCTGTCCATTTAGTTAATGATAAATGAGTGTGAGAATTCGTGTCGACAGGTTGAAGATGTCGACTTTAAAAGTCAGCCAATTGGTGGTTTATCAATTTTGACAGCATACTAATCACTTGTTGCTTTCTCAGAGAGCAAATTAAGTGGTTATTTGGACAAAGAACATAATTTGAAATTAGATTTTAAGTAAAAAGAAAACAAATGCTCAAAAAAGAAAATCAACTTAAATGGAATCAGATCGGAAACAATTATAATAAAATTCAGGAAAAGCAAATTTTTGATTTCAACAGCAACGACAAACTGGGTGGTTTTATTTCTTGTGTCAAGATAACAAATCTGTAAGTGCAACAAATTCTTAACATATTGCCAGGAAATGCCAACAAAGTTGGTACATTAATATCAGAAACAAAGCCTCGTATAAAATGTTTGTTAAGAGTCTGCTAATAACACGCGCGCATGTAGAGACAATAATTTTTCAAAAAAATTGCTTACAAATTTGTTAGGAGTGATGTCAACATGAGGTCAACTAATTGTTTACTTCAACTCGTGATTCGATTCGGTATTTCATGACACACAATCTTATCTTTACCGCCTGGAGGTTAGCATGACTCGGATTTTATATTTTTCATGTTAGTGAAGAGAAAGAGAGAAATAGGTGTGGCGCTGGTATATAACCAAGTGGTCTCAGAGCACCTAAGTCGACGAAAACCAAGCATCGGTCGTGGCAGGCCGTCTCGTAAGAGAATATGCGATTGTTATTAGTTTGAATGACAGTGAATTTAGTGAATTCTGCAATGAGTAGAATAGTGCGCGCATCTGTGTCATTTTAGAAGAAGTATCACAAAAGAAAATTCAACTCACTTGAAACTGTTTAGAGAAGAATGGATGATACAGCACATTGCAATCATGTGCCATGATTACAGTTATGAAGTACTTCAAGCGACGAAACTAGCTTTGAAAAGTTGAGTTCTAGTATGCATATTGAATATACTGTGAAGAAAGAATACATTCTTGTCTAATATGTTATAGATGTGCATGGGTGATCTATACGAACTACAGTACAATCATTCAGTGTGTTTAAGTCACTTGTATTGGACGAAAATGATCGTTATCCGCAAAGTAAACCTCATGTTGTCTCTTACTGATACTTTAAATTTGATGTGATTAAGAGAGCGTGATAATGTAAATTAATTATTTGAAAACCATAGGCATACTGTTCACACTGTCTTATGCAGAAATAGGAATCCATTATAAAGCGAAGGTCTTTGGTCTAGGAGCACGCTACGCCATTGTTTGGTACCCATAGTCCTAAATTTTATTGGAGCGTCCCCTATTAAGGTGGTTTTTGAATGCTACTTATATATGTTCTGAGCAGTGGTATATTTACTAGATTTTTTTCGTGAGGCATTCAGATACTTTTGTAGCTTATTTTTCTAAGTCAGTTGATTTCGCAGTCACCTCTACCCAAATGTTCCGAACTTTCGACATATGCAATTAGAATAAAAAGAAGCATCTGGTAGACACAATACAGGTTTGGTAGCTGTGCAACCAGACAGAAGCAACGTTACTAGATGAATGGAAAGAAAGCATTTTATAGCATGCATTTCATTGGCATGGTGGCGTGCGATTAACAGTATATAGTATAGTGCTACGGTTTTCGTGATCCTAGCCGCTATTGGTGGAGTGCTTCCCTGAATAGTCTGAGCTGTTGTGTTTATAATGCTGAACTGTGGCCGAAGCGATATGGTGTTGAACGATATACATGTAGCTATCTAACGAGAACTGAGAACAATTCGGGTCCACAATTGTTCACAGGGGGCAGTTTGTATCATGCACATGCAGGTTCTACTATTGCACACAATCGCCGGTAAATATTTTATCGCAACTATTTTATCCTCCACATGTCATCAGACGATGAAAGGCCTTACGACAAATGAATCAACGAAGCTGAAGAAGAATGTAGCGGTCAACGACTGGATTTTCTGAGGTGCATTCTGATGGATCAACAGACCACAAATTGCTGACGTTTTAATGGGACATAATGGATTTCAGTATTCCAAATATGAACATCACATAGCTGCGTGAAGACAGCAAGGCATTCTTCTAGTTCTAGTTCCTTTGCATCCTGCCGAAGGGAAAATAATTTAGGGGTACACAAAATTATTTCAGAGCGCAATTATCTAACTCAATGTTTGGGGCTACCAGTTACGCTGGTTCATGGTCAGCGATGTCGTAGAAATGCTTTAGCTGGACGAGGGTAAATCTGTCCTCCTCGTGTTCTGTGTATAGGTAGGCCTACCTAGTATAATTCAGTGATCCTAGAATGCTTTGTTCTTTTCTATACGGAATATAAGTAACAAAACGTGGTCGTTTTTGAAAACGTGTTAATGAATTATAGATTTATATGCTAACATATTTTATTCGACAATTTTGGAAAAACATCAAGGCCAATTTTAGAGTATATAAACATAACCTTGCTGAACGAAATTTGTACACGCACAACATCATCACGATAAAGACATAATATCGAGCAGTGAATTATAAAATACAAATTGTGTACAATATAAAGGCTACATGGATAGAAAAGGGATGGAAGATTATATTAAAGTTATGAAAAGATGTATTGGATTTATGCAACAAGAAAGCAACATCGGAATGTGTCAAATTTGCGTTCATCTCCCTTAGCAAAAACAATTTCTGTCAGAAAAATCTTGAAACATGAAACCCCCGCAATCATCTCCTGCTATGCGAGCCACGAAAACGTTAAAAGTATGACGTGTAATTTTCACTGTATTGTTATTTAAAAGATTTGACCCATGATAGTTAATATCAAAATAGCGAAATACAACCTAAAATAGTTACCAATATTTATTGCTTTAGCCTTCCAATATGATTTTTGATGAGTCAATTATACCGTCTGACAGTTCACTTTACTGAGCTTCTAAGTTGTTTATAACATACGAAGGAAAGTAGATAAATAATGCAATCAAATGGAAGACATTTTTGATCATGACACCAGTCTATATTTGAGGTGTGCGTTTGTCCAGAATTGGCTCAACCCGAGCCGTTTGCTTGCCCAATCGATCACAGTCCAAATCAGAAATCGCCGAGGAATAATCTACACTCGATCCGACACGAACCGCAATTCATTACGGCAATTTAACTGAAGTAGCGCATTTATGTTTATATGTGAATTTCAGGGGAACTGCAAATTCATTCCCTGTCTTGCCTATTCACGTTTTTCTGCAATGAAATGCTAGTGCATCTGCATTTATCTCATCAATAGAACTCAATGAATTTTGAATATAATTACACACTGTATTACAAAGTCTTCATCCGCCTAATTCAAAATTCGAAGATTCACGGTAAAATTGCAGAAAACTGAATATGTTTCTAGTTTATCGGAAAGGAGTCATCCTTCATCATACGATGTTGCTAGAAAATAAGTATAGTGGGCTACACACATGAAATCAAGGGTTACCGACTTTTAATTATCGAATTATAATCACAGAGGAATACACATATTTTTCATTCGTTTGATTTTAAAGATGAGCTCTGAAATCCCGCTAGCAGAGAATGACATTTCCTCCAACTAGTTAAAAAATAATTTTATTTTTAAAATCGTTTAGAGAGGAATACATTTGAATCCAGGATGGTACAAAGAGGGTAATTTGCTTCAATTTTCCCTCGATGTATCACGTGAATGTCATGTCTAATGTGAATCATTGCGAATAATAAATGATCATGCCTTTTAGTGTTCTGATGTTTCGCGTCGTTTTAAATAATTTATTGAAAATTTAACTTAAATAGTCTTGATAGTTAACTTGATAGTCAGACCAGTCTTTTAATGACTGCAACAAAACTTCACAGCGTGTCCAAATTTTAGCATGGGAAACTCTCGCGACCAGCAGCAGTCGATACACGGATAATGCTTGCCTACTGGATGCACATCTGTCAGATTGCCTCGAAACGGCAAATATACTTAAAGTCACTTGGAAGCAAAATATGAAATTTCTCTTTACTTCACAATTCTGAATAAAATATTTGATATTCTGATACTTACAGTGTACATGCTAAATTAAGTCAATCAGGACGATTCAAGTCTTAGTTTGGTCTCAGAGAAATATAAAGTGATCATCAACTAAAATATTCTCAAATATTGATAATGAATAATGCATTGTCAATTTTATAAAGATATCTTCTTTACAGCCGGCAGATTATAAAAAACATTGAGAATAAGTTTGATATTATGTACTTTGTACATCATCCATTGACTCAACACGCCCAATTATGTGTGTTTTGTGACTTTGACTGTTTCTGCTGTCGCAGAATGACTAGACTGCTTATCGGAAATCAATTTGAAGATCATTGGCATGCTTTGTTGGCTATCGACATTTTATGCTGAGAATTTCTCTCAGTTTACTCACGATTTGCGAGGGAAGAGAACTTCTCAGCTTTGGGAGAATTTTGAGAGTCAGTGATATCATGCTGTGTCGACATTGTTGAAGGTTTTTGACTCCTGTCATGACAGGTTGGTCAACTCTGACATTTGAATCAGTGGAACAATTTTATTTTTCTTTACAGTTTTTCAACATCGTCATATTTTCAACATACATAGCTGTAATGCTTGTTATCATGAATCACATTTTTGAAGGTGTATATAGGATCTCAATGTAAAATTTAAAATTCCATTCGATGACTGACGCTTATATAGTGCTGCTCATAAACACAATGTAAGTAATATTTCATGTATTTTTGTGAATTCCCCATTACATGCAAACAGGTTTAATGTTCACGTGCTTTTTAATGTGACAAGGCTTGCGTTTCGTAAACGAGAATTATTTTTGTCATCAGGAAGTAGCATACAAACGCATACGATTGCATCTACATAATAATTTCTATAGGTTTGATTGTTATAGCATGAAGCATGATAGGAATAATGGTATTCTTGTGCAATGCTCTAGACTGCACGTTTGCGAGTTACCGATAGCCATCCGATAGTCTCTAAAGAAGAATATGCAAGTTGCACATGTTTGCCTGCTATTTGAGAAGGAATTATTGTGATCTATAAATAATTATGCAGTTAGAGCAGTGAACACAATGATTACACGAAAAATACAATAATAATTTTTTCAGTATATCTGATGCATTTCAATCAATGCATTTAGCTGCGTGAGTCTGTAAATGCCCCTTATTAATAAGTATGGTAATTTACTAAATAGCAATTATTTAACTAATGGGTCTCTCTGAATATGAATGCACATTGCACACACACGCAATCAATCAACAGATTATCGTTTTCCTTCTCCAGAATCTGAAAGTTGCGCATGTTCAGTTACATCAGCTAGGTGCACTGGATGAAGACTGCTTGCTCACTCGCAAGGGAAAGCTAATGGTCATGCTACCTTTGGATCCCAAATTGGCATGTTCTGTAATACACGGATGTGACGAAGGATGTGGCAAGGATGTTATGATGATCTGCGCGATGCTATCTGCCTTTAATGAGTAAGAAAGTTAATGATTTCGTTATTGAAGCATCTAGACAGCTCACAATACGAACGCAAAAAAACAGATGAGAATCATTTGCTGAAGCTCTGAAACCTTGTTAACATTGATCTATATACTGTAACTAATCGGTATCTACGAGGAGAATGCGTTGGCTACCTCCGTAAAATGTAATGACGAAAACATGTAAAATTTGGAAATGGACTGCAGATGATAGCGATAAAAGTTGCTCCTTAAAAATAATGCCCTACCATAGATGCTTAACAAAGTGCGTACAACTTCCTGCAAGCAAAAAAATTATGAAACACTTGTGTGCATAAATTCATCATAATGTTGCTGTTGAAGTGCAAATGTTGTTTGGTTGTAATAAGACGAAATTAAGTATTAGTTGTGCACGTCTCTGATGTTATTAATGCTTATATTTCAGGGGAAACATTCGAAAGCTGTCTCCGATACTGACAAACAATTCCGAGCTAAGAGATGAGCTACTCAATGAGAACAGTGAGCTATTCGCTCTCAAGAAAATTTTCAAAAAGTTCTTCTTTCACAACAATCGACATGAATACATTGAAAAATATAAACTGAACAGAACGGTAATGAACGAAGCAGAACAAGTTTATCGTCAACTTTCTGATATTCTAAAAAGGTGAGAGCTACGGAACGGAATGAAGCAGTGAAATACGCAATTCATTATTCAAAGTATGCTTAATATTTTTGAATTCAAATATACTAAAATTTATTGACATTTAAAAAAAGAAAAATCAGAATTCAATCCGTCCTAAAATTAATCATTCTCTCTCTGAGCTTTCTTACAGCATCCCTTTGCAAGTGCTTGAAATGAACATTCATGAAAAAATATGATTTGCTCTTCGAGTGTCCTCGGCTAATTTTTGCTATCTATCATGCTATTGTTTACTACTGGCTTCTAATGTAGATAATGTTCTCAATTATACCACAATGGAAGTAAAGTTTTGATGCGAAGAGATTGACATGTAGATTTTTAAAAAATCAAATGTAGTTTCATGTTCTAAAGGTGACGTTTTGTGTGATACTACCATGTACCACTTTCCTTTGAATTCGGTAACAATACTCAGCGTTATTTCGCAGATGATTGTCTAAATTGCACAAATTACGTAAATTCGCCGGTTGGATCTGATGAAGAATTGCATATCATTTACACATCTCATGTTGGATCCATTTTAATTAATCCAATAATAGTATATATAATTCTGAGGTTTCAATTTAGGAACATGGACCCAAACCATGTCTCTTAATTCACTAAAATGCATTTACAAAAAAGGTTTTATGTTTTCTACAATTGACGCTACTTGTCAAACAGGGGGTGGTGAAGAGGCATCCGCCACTCGAAATCTGAGCGATGCAACATTTTTTCTTTTCCACTAGTGACTGCCCATGTACCATAGAAAGTTGTCAAAATGACCACGGAATGACAACTATAGCAGCTTATGTATCCTTAGAGATTCTTCACTAGAAATAAATCGTACAATAATAATTTCGATGAAAGAAATTTCATGGTAGCACAGCAAAAGCTCACCACATAAGCAGAAGTGAAAATATGGTTAACCACACTGACTTTTGGACTGAAACTGATAAAAATGAATGCTGACCATTAATTCGTAACTAGAAAATGGCATTGCGTACTTCTGCGCGTATTAACAGAAAAACTCAATCTATCTGTTGTAAGCGAGTTTTACTAGAAGATGTGGATCCCAAGGAATTAGAAGATCAAAGTTCATGGCGATGGAAAGCAATCAATGCTCTCAAAAACTTCCATGTAAATTTATGGAGCTCCTCCTCTCGATATGCCGCCGCCACGCATGGAGCAGGGGCTGCTGCATTCTTTGAATTGCTGTCCTCTTTGATTATACTGAACACAATTATATTTATTACAACACTTTGTTGTGTGATGATACCTCAAACGGTAATTTTTTACCAGTATGACTACATCACTTTATTGAGTACTTTGAAGTCAACACAAACTGCTTACAATTGTACAAAAAGATTTATCAGCACAATTTTGAACATAACCGTATCGCATCCCTCCTTTGCCGGCAAACTTGAGAGTTTCTTGAGCGGGACAGGTTGGGTCGAAGCAAGTACTCTCTTTTATGGGGCATATCAGAGTAAAAGTACTAAGTTGAACTCTTATGACATTCTTTGGGCTTACTTCCTTACGGTCATAGTAGTACTGTTCATCAGCCATTAAAATATTTCTTTTCGTGCAATTCGCACCTTGCGGTTGAGAAATCGATTTCTATACAGAAATGATTCAATCACTATATTTAGTGCGCACCATTCCTTTCAGGATAGCAAGCGAACAGCGTTAGCAAAGAAGTTGATACACAGTGATATTATGGGAAGATTATTAGCAGATGAGCATGCAGAAAGTAATCACAATATGAGGAGAACCAACAAAATACTTCTTTATCTGTCTAGGATTGTTGCATGTACTATTATTATCTCAGTATCGGTCGGATCTGCATTTTTCATTTACTGGAGTCAAGTGAAGAGTGGTACTAATCAGGAAAACAATGCTTCTTTTCTGAAAGAATATTTAGGCATTGTCACTATCGTTTTGTTGAATGTGTATCTCCCACAAATTTGTGAATTATTCATTGGGTTGATGGACTTTCAAAAAGACACAAATGTCATCGCTGTTTTGGGTATTTTGGTCTTCGTAAAATTTTATTGCATGACCGTCTTTCTGGGTGCAATTCATGCCGTCATCACTTGCCATCCGAAAGATGTTTGCAATATAAGCACCGGAAAAGAATGTCGATCACACAATTACTGTTGGGAAACCTACGTAGGTAAGCAATTTTTACAAATTGATGATTGGTCATTACGTTGGCACGATATCTGAATGTTTTTTGCTAAGATTTTTAAAAAAATTGCAAAAAAATTACCTGAGAGACTCCAGAAAAATTGCACACCATATTTCAAAATTAACTGTAAAAAACTGAAAACTCAAAAGTTCTGACTTTTCAATTTTGGGTGGGAAGTATGGGCCCATGGTGAGGAGGTTTGGACCACCTGCGAAGTTGACGATCTGATCCAATAATTAAGGTATTTCTAACTGCATAGTATTTAGTGAGGCTACTTCTAAACAAATAATCGCATCAGTAATGTTGGTTTGAAGTACTGGTCACTTTGCATATTTAGGCATATGATATTTTTTAATCCATCAGTCTGATGTAGAGCTGGATTAATTGATCATTTAATCAGTCAAAATCTTAATCAGTTAACTTTTTGTGGCTAATCATAATCATAATCACGTGTTTGAAATTTAGTTCAATCATTAATCTCAATCATAATCAATGTTTTGAAAATTTAATCAAACATTAATCAAAATCAAAATCACGTTAATTAATCAACAAATTTGATTAGATTTAATTTTTTGTCACCCGACCATCAGTTGAGATCAGAACTCAGCCGCCAATGGCAGAGTGACAGCCTCACTTATAGTACTTAATGTACGTATACGTTAGGACGGAAAGTGCACAATGTCGTCGAGAGTGTCAGTTGTTGATACTCGTACATGGTCATAGACATGCGTTCACACCTCGTCATGGAGCATCTTGCCTCTGATATCTTCTCTTCAAGTGTACCTTAGATACCTAAGACATACTCAGTTGACAACTGGATTCAATATAATGTCGCTGACAAAATCGAATAATAACAGCAATACTAATTCAGTTAGCTTACTAATTGAACAAAGAGATGAGTTTAAATGAAAACTGCTATCACTGCACAGTATTAAGCATTTTTATCACGATTCAAATTATTACTTAAACGAACTAAAATTGACATTGACTCAACAAAGTGTCTGAAAGTCGTAATAAATATCATATTCAACACATCCAGCGTTCATGATAAAGTGTCTGACCACATTAATCATAGTCGAAATTTTGAACACCTTAATCAGTTGTAATCACAATGATGCCTATGGCCGACTTAATCATAATCGCAATCATAATCACATTCTTCAACACTTCAATCCATCATAATCATAATCAAACTTTTGAATATTGGCTAATTGTTCCAGCTCTAGTCTGTTGTTAGTTAAGTACAGATTTTCGTGATTTTACAACAAATGTAGTCTGTTATACTTATAATTAGTTCGAAAGGGGCGTTGATTTCCCGAACTGAAAAATATAGAATCAGAAGAAAAGCAGTCCGCTTCATACAGACACCATCGCACTATGTGAACAGAAACACAAGCTTTCATTCTCGTATTGCGTGTCACAAATATCAGCCACGCAAAAGGCGTCAAGCTAATAAGCTTTGATAAACTAAGACATTCAGTTCGTCATTGAATTCGTGTCCGATGGCTCTTCCTATGAGTGAGATTTTATGCTCACAAAGTCAACTCAGCGCGTCCTTCCGTTCCACCTGTCTTCCCAAACTGAAATAGGTAGCCCATCTTGATGTGATTCAGTATTTTCTTGACAAAGCGTGGGTAATCCTGGGATCTAAAAATTGCACAATAGCAATAGAAATGGATTATCGCTGATCGCTCACTTAGTCAGTCTAAACTTAACAATGATGTGCTATAATAATATAACAGTATCATGCTAGATTTTAAACCGGAAAATGAAAGTGATCCTCTTTCGAGCAAGAAAAGCCACTCCTAATCAGTATAAAGTGCGCTTTAACTAAAAGTAGCAACAAACTGATTGTGATGATTATAGTAGGCCTATTCCGTGTAAAGAGCATGACAAATTCTAAACTTATCAATGAGCACAAGAAAACCCTTGCCTCTTTTTTCGCCGGAATATTGCCAGGTCTACCCCATCCTTCACCACACTTAGCGTGAAAATAATATCGAATATTGCAGCGGATAACTTATGGTTGTGAATCCACGACTGTCTAATTTAACTTGTCATATCAACAAGTACAGAAATCAAAGTCTATCAATGAACGTCGCCTATGAGGGTGAAAGCCTTGTGAAAGCAAGATATTCGGGAGCATGTGAAACTTAAACCACTTGATGGTGGTTTTTCTGCTAAATGATGTCATCTTTGTGACCGGAGCTGTATACTGATTGTTATGCAAATTTCAATAAGCAACTTTTTAAGCAATTTTAAGCAAGAACTAGGCATTTTGAAATTTTAAAAATTTAATTGGATCCCGCGAATATATGAAACTCAAGAATGACCCTACCGTTGTGTAAATGCGACGAGTTCTACAACAGTGATTTGCATCGAGTTTTGATTCAACTTTATGCAAAGTAATATGTTCTGATCATAGAGTAAGTATACTGTATGCTTCAGTGGCGGCTTTGGCGATCATGCCCTTCATGCTCAGCATGAAGTATTTTGTCTAATTTTCCTCCACACAAATCAACGATGTCAACCACAAGAAAGGGAAAGTTTTGAATCAACAAAAAAACTTCCAACATCATTTGATTACATTTGACAACATTTGATTACTATGTCAGATCATGTTGCTGTGACATTAAGGTCATACTCAATTAAGATTTATCAAGTAGCTAACTTGTTCTAAAAAATTCAGGGGAACGCAAGTCAATTCGAGCATACCTCATTTGTTATTGGCCGGATCATCTGACGGGAGAACAATAGCAAAATCTGCGGATGACGATTTTCATACTCCATCTCATGCCGTGGACGGGAAGCACAAATGATACGTATATCTCGTTTCAACCAACTAACGGTAGATGATTGGACGGCAATCTGCTGATTTTATCGGTGTAGTGAGATCATGAGATGTCTCGAGTCTCAGTTGCACGATTGAAACCCCATCGAATTGACTTCCTTTGTAAGTAATTCAATATCTTCCAATGTTAATACAGCTTGTGATTTTGTGCGATTGACGGTGTTTTTACTATCTTAAATGCATGCTTCAAATAACTAGAACTTGAATATTATTTAATATACATTATCTGGTGATTAAATTTAACCGTGGTCTTCTACTTGCTTGCATATGTAGATATGTCTAGGAGCAAATAGTATAATAGGCTATGCATGCATCAGATTATCATCGGATGTACTCAAACATACAAATCATGTAGCCTACGCCTGGAATTTTATTTTAAGCGTATTTTGGCTGATACAGTATGTAGATCATTAGAATTATGCCTAGCCCTACACCATATTCACTGGATTACCTGATGTGAAAAGTAGGCGGCTTGCATGTTTGAATTATAATTAGGAAAGGGCAAATGCAAATGGAATGAGATTAAAATTTTGTTCATCGAATTCGCAACTGTTTCTTAAGTTGCATGATATTAAGCTACATTATGCTACATCAGTTGCATGGTCAAAAATCCTCGTATGATAGCTGTCACACATACTTTTTTCCTCATGATGCGAAAAAATTGATGAGCATGACCTAACAGAAATCCATAGAGCCGCCACTGGTATGCTTACTATATACTTGCTCTACGGTTCTGATTTTAATTACAGACAAAAAATGACCGTAGAATCTTCAGGAAATGATATTGAACCAGTTTTGAAATCACTGGTCGCTGGATTGTTTCACAATTTATCCAATCGAGAGAACCCTCCCTTCTACCGAATCATCAGAGACAAGCTTCCAGCAAAACTAACCTCATACCTGATGACAGAATTGGCTTTGACGCAAAAAATGTGAGTATCATTGATGATTTTATTAGAGCTGAATGCCCACTCCCCTCGTTGATGTTTTATGTACAGAACTGTGCATTGGTCTACCCAAAGTTTTATAAAAGTTCCATTGCATGAAAGTGTCATTGGTTAGTGCAAACGACAGCACAAGCTGCAGCTTCACACAGTGCATCTACGAGGCTCTATTTAATTGGTCTGCACACGCAATTCTGCTAAAATTCAGATTGAAAAGTATAATTGAAAAATATAAAATTGAAATCATATGTCATTTGAGCATCAGTGATCGCATATGATCCACAACATAAAATAGCTGTTAATTACTGCTGAAGAAGATAGAAACGACATTACTGAAAGTATAGGACAATATTGAAATACACTCCCTATTCCGTCAATAGGTAGGTTCTTGATTATAACTCACGTTTGGGTTAAATTACGACCAAATGTCGGGCAGAAGGTTGTCCAGAATTCTCGCAAATTTTGAAAGTATTTAGTTGTCAACTTCAAAGCACTTCCATAATTATTGAAAGTAAGACCATTCATATCCAAGATATTTTATGCCACATTGACTACCATGAGGCGTTTAAGTTTCGTGATTGACAGTTGAAGCTGGGACATTCCCATAACGACGTCTACATGTTTCATAATTTTAATAAACTTATAGTTAATAAGACTTAAGGTTTGTCCTTAAGAGGACAGGTGGTGCGTTCCCACCGGCAGACATTAAACGTTCAAGGCGCGTCAAACTTTTGACTATCCTAGGACTACATTTTGCTCTCATACAGGTTGCTCTCAATTAGCTGAATATTTTTCGAAAAGATGTCGGTTAAATACAGAATAACAACACATAAGTCAATTAGAGCTGGATAATGAAATTATGGACTTCTAGTAAAAGGAATATTCAATATTTCAGCTAGTGAACCTGTGAACTGAATATATTGCATAATAAAATCTTTCCTCCAGTCTCGTCAAAATTGTGTAGCTCTCACGCGTTGGACTCATTGTGCTTGCCAAAGATCTTGAAAATCTTCAATTTTATCTTATAAAGAGGGCGGGTCCTCCACTAAAACCACCAAATGAAATGATGAGTAAAGAAAAGTGTCGTGTATTTCTCGTCATAAAAATCATAGCACCTGTAGCATGCTCGTAGCGCTAATTTTTAGGCTCAAATTTTTTTCATGTTCAGTTTATTTAACTACGGGCCCTCCACTGTGTACAATTTATCTAAATTCGTCCTTACGGCCAAAGCTCTGTCAAGAATTGTTTTAATTTAAATGTTTCAGAAAAGTTTATTCGTTGTGGTTGGAACAATCAAGTATTTGATGGTCTTATTTGTATCAGATGACAACAATTCATTGAAAATTTAATTAGAAATTAATTGTTGCCATCTAATAAAAATGAGAGTATCAAATACCTGATTTTTCCAACCGTAATGAATAGTTCCATCAATCAGGGCATGTTTCAAACAGTTTCAGAAATGCGCTGAGGATTTCATTGCACGTTTTGAGCACTGATGCAGGTGTTGTTATAGCGGACGCAATCACATCGAAATTTATGAATCCTTAGATTCCCAAGTCTGAAATCGCTAAGCAAAAGAAGGATTTTAATAGCATCTTTATCATACTTTGTGAACAACGGCAAGCTCAGAATTTAATAACATCTTGGGAGTATGGGGGAATCATTCAAATGTGGTGTGCTCATCCAAATTACAGTCCTAGATAGTTCTGTAAAATTATCAAAACTGTCTGGGACTGCATGTACACAGTGCTGTATGAATCCTGTTGCTATCTTAATTTTAATATGCACCTTAGGAATTCTAATTACATTTTCTTCGTTTCAATCGCAACGTGTTACAGAAACAGATACAGCTGTTTGTTATTCTTGCTCCATTTCTCTCAATGTCCTGCATGAATAGCCCGTTCTCCTCTAAGTTGTTTCTTTCTATTTTTATCGGCCCAGTGCAAGTCAACATGCAGTGAGACATGTCCTGTTGGTTTGTCATTCTCTGAGTTTCATCCTCTTCAATGTAGTTATTGAATAATACGTGTATGTATGTTTCCCATCAGGAAGATTTTGACTACCATTCAATTACATGATCCTATCAATATACACCTGCGAATTACACAAATCTGATATACTTTTCAGCTCAAAAATCCTGCATAGAGAAAATTGTCATCATGATTTGCCTGAAAAATGGTTAGCTAGATTCCCAAATAGAAAAGATTTGGTAACCACCCATTTTCAAGATCAAATTGGCTGAATATGCTAGGGTGAGTTTGAAGTGTTTAAAGTAACGATACAACTTCTATTTGTTCTCATTTCGTCAAAATCAATAATAAAACTCTCACTTACATGAACCTAGAATATCCCCGGATTTGCTATGATAATCGTTCTGTGCTAGTTTGAGACCCACAAATTGCTAAATTTTTGAGTTAAAAAAATTTTAAAGTTATTATTTTAATTTCTTTAAATTTTCACGATATTTAAAAACTTCAAAATTGTCGATCTAATAAAAGATTAAATAATTTGATTGATGATATAAGAGAAAACAATATCTCCAGAATCAGAATTAACTCTGGTCCGACAGTGTGTATAAAAAATAAGCCATGACTAAGCAAGGACGAGAAACGTTTGATGTTTGCTCACAATGTCGAACAAGTCGACACTTTTTTAAAATTTTTTTAACTCAAAATTTAGCAATTTGTTGGTATCAAACTAGCACAGAGTGATCATCATAGCAAATCCGAGGATATTCTTGGTTCATGTAAGTAAGATTTTTGTCCTATTATTCATATTGACGAATTGAGAGCAAATGGAAGTTGTATCGCTACTTTAAACTCACCATGTATATTCAAAATAGCGAGAGTAATTTCAATTTGGTGGAAAGTATCTTCAATTTGACCGAATATGAATTCAAGTTGGCGGAAAGTAAATTCTAAATTACATTCCGCCAATTTGATCTTGAAAAGGTGCAGTTATATTTGGATGCAAGTCCCCTGAGCTGCTAGTTCTGTGGACTTGTATCATTCATGCATGGAGGCCTACTTTTAAAAAGTTCTCATCTTAAACAACAATTAGGTAAATGAGATAACAACAACATTGATTTAATCATCATCAGCCTTCCGTGCCACTGCTGGTAGATGGCCTCTATTCCCTCCACCAGCTTCTTCAATCTTGCGATTTCTGAATCCAGTTGATTCCCCTCTTTTCCTCTTTTCTGATTTTACTCGTTATGTCAATGATTCTCGTCCTTTCTCTGATGTTCTCATTCCGTATTGCTCTTTCCATACTTCTTTGTGCCACAGTCAGTTTTCGTTCTTGTCGTTTTGTCAGTGTCCACGTTTCTGCACCATACGTCATTGATGACAGTATGACCGCATCAAACAACCTTCGTTTCAGGTATATTGGGATGTTCCTGCATTTGAGTAGTTTGCTGTATTGTCCAATTTCGTTATTTGCTGTTAGCCATCTTCCAATGTGTTGGTATTCATTTACTTCTCCTACCATTTCTCCATCAATTTGAATTCCTTGTCGCATTGTTCGCTTTGCTATTTCATTGCACACAACTTTTGTTTTATTCTTGTTCATTTTCATACCATCTTTCCTTCCTTCTTCGTTTAATGACGTTATGATTCTCTGCAAGTCTTCTTCTGTATTCGCTAACAGCATTACGTCATCAGCAAATCTGATATTGTTTAGTTTTTCTCTGTTTATGTTGATTCGTTGGCTGATGTCTACTCTTCGAAATATTTCTTCTAAAGCTACTGTGAAGAGAATCGGTGATACAGTATCACCCTGCCGCGCTCCCTTCATGATTTTCACCCTTTCACTCATTATGTCGGTTCTGATCTGTGCTGTACCACCGTTGTATGATTTTTTACCACCGATGTTAATAAACTTAGTTTGTATTCCTTGCTTTGTTTGAGCATCGAATACTGCTTAGTGTTTAATGGAGTCAAATGCCCTCTCGTAGTCAATGAAGGCTATGCATAAAAGATATTTGGCATCTGCTTCTTCAAGGAATTGTGTGACCGTGTGGAGGCCACCTCGAGGTGTTCAATAGTGGAATATCCTTTGCGATATGCAGCTTGTTCAGGGAGTTGATTGGCCTCCAATATGTTTGATATTCTTCGTTTTACGACAGTCATATGTAATTTGTAGACGTGGGATAGAGGGTTGATTAGTCGGTAGTTGCTCAGTTCCATTTTGTCTCCTTTTTTCAGTGATATTATTGGCTCGCGTTCTTCCATGTTTCTGTTATCGTTTCTTCATTTGTTATTTGATTAAACATTTCTGTCAGCTTTTTTATAATTGTTTGTCCCCCAGCCTTAATCATTTCAACTACCATCCCATCTTCGCCTGGAGTTTTCTCGTTCTTCATATCTTTGATAGCCTTTTCTACTTCGTCCACTAAGAGATTGGTTCATTTTCTGTCGGTGTTTGTTTGCATATTTTCATCGCTATTACTGTATAACGCCATATAAAATTTAGCACAACTTCCTGAAATTTCGTCTCTATTTCTTGTGACTGTTCCATCCGCCTTTTTCAATGCCGGTATTAGTCGATGTCCAGTTTGATTCTTTATTGTTCCTTTCAAGCCTGTGTTTCTTTCGACTGCTTTCTGTATCAGTCTTGTGTTATATATCCTTAAATCCTCTCTCATTTTCTTCCTGATGGTCTTGCATAATTCTGTATATTCAATGTTGTTTCCTGCCGTTCCACCGACTATAATCAATCTTCTCTTTTTCAGCAACGCTTTTGTTTCAGGTTTCAGCTTTTCTTGTCTCTCTCTCTCTCTCTCTCCTTCTTTTTCCAGCTACGTCTTCCGCACATTGTTTAATGACCTCAATGTCTTTTTCTACATCGTTTTCCGACGTATCTTCGTTGGAAAGTACCTCAAACCTGTTCCGTAGTTCAATTTGGCATTCTTTTTTCTTTTGAAATAGCGCTTCCGTACTGCTTTAGTTTGCATCATTTTCTATCTTTCTGGTCTGGTATTCAGTTTTATTCTGCATCTCACTATTCGATGATCGCTTCCAATGCTCTCTATTTTGAATAATGTGCTTTTTGGTACTCATGATGTAGTCTATCTCATTTTTCACCATTCCTCCAGGACTTTTCTATGCCCATCGTTTGTTTTTCGGCTTTTCAAACCAACTGTTAGTAATACTGAGACTGTGGGCGAGAGCGAACTGCACCATTCTAGTTCCTCTTTCGTTTCTTTCTCCTTGTCCATGCGATCCTACCGCGAAAACATCGCCGTTCCGTTGCATGCCTACTTTTGCGTTGAAGTCACCCATTATGATTTTGTACATGCTTGCATTGTCGTGTATTGTTTTGTGAAAGTCTTAATAAAACTCCTCAATCTCTTCGTCTGTGTGACTGCTCGTAGGGGCATAAACTTGAATTACTTGTAGCGAGTACCTTCGGTTTATCTTCATTGTTAATGATGCTATTCGGTCGCTGATTCCGTTGAATTCAGTTATGTGTTCCTTTACATCTCTGTGCACCAGAAATCCAACTCCAGCTGCTGATTCATTTCCTCCCTTATGGCAGCAATGGCAGCTGTTCTCCTTTTCTTCTGACTTCTGACATACCTAGGATGCTCCACTTGATCTTTGCTTCGGCCAATTCGTTTTTGAGTTCATCTAACCTCTCCTGCTCTATCAATGTTCGTACGTTGTATGTCAATCTATGGATTGTAGAAACCCGGTGATTCTTAGCACCCTCTGCCTATCGGTTTCCGAAGACTGAGGGCCATTTCATTAGCTTTGACATTTCATGAAGGTTAGGGTTCGAACCGTATCCTCACCACGCTGGTTCAATGCGGGTTGGTGAGCGACCGATTTTTCGAGGGAGTCACGTCTAGCCTTTGGCTGTAAAAGCCCAGGGAATTATAGATAGTGTATCGGGAAGAACAACGCACGATGTTGCGAAATCTGCCTTGACAGGGAGAGGGTTAACATCTCGCGCTGCAGTGACTGCTTACATGACAAAGATAGAGCGAGAAGCTGTCCCTTCCAAGTTCCAATGCATGCGATAACGTGACTCACACCTTTCATTACCTATGTGTAAATGTGTTAGCTGGGACATTGCTTCGTCTTGCTGACTATCGGACTGTCCGATTCTCAACTTCGCTCGCCATAACGTGTATTACCGTGTAACATATATTTTAAAGACAACGTTCAACCGATGGTGTTTTCGTGCTGCGTTCCTAATTGTCGCAGTGGCTACAAGCCCAGGAAAAATGAGGTCATTGAGAAATGCTCAATGTTTCAGTTTCCAACAGACCCTGCTCTACATTCAAGATGGATGTCTGCTATCCCACTAAAGGATTTTACTCCTAATGAGAATCACAGAGTGTGTGAGAAACACTTCAACGACCACGACTTCGAAACAACGTCGACCGACTCACGTGAAAGTAGACGGAAGAGTAGATTATCGCAAATTCTTCAAAAGAAACGATTGAAATCAACGGCAATTCCTTCAGTGTTCCCAGGGTGTCCTAAATATTTCACCAAATCTCCAACTGTTCCCCGATCTTCAAATTCGACTGCTGATTCCCGACGGTCCTTTGAGAACAATAGAATTGAGAATTTGATCAGAGAATCTATTGAGGAAGATTCGTTTGATTCTCTCGATGCTCTGCGTTCGAAACTAAGTGATTCTTCAAGTCACCCTCTCCCCACCAATATTGTGAAGGTAGATCATCAGTCGTGTTTGATTTTTATGTACGTCAGTGTTTCTAACATCGAACTTATGGCTCCTGTTCACAAAGCTACGGTGATCGTCGACGAAAGCATGAGCGTGCGAGTATTCGTGCTGTCATCAAAGTTAGCGAATTCCAACTTTCGCCATATCTTCAGTGGAGATAAAGTAAAAACTATTTCTCAACTTTGTAACGTTATTGCCTATACGAAGAATTTGTCAGAAAAACATTTAGATAACAACAGTACCTCTCAGTACCTAGAACTCGCTGCTTCTTTTCTTGAAACATTTTTAGATTGTGAAAGTCAATCAGATGACCCCGAATTTGAAATGTACCACCTAGTAAATTTTGTTATTGAGCAGCTGCGACTTTGTCAAGTACCAAAGAATGCCAGAAAATATTCATGTAAGACGTTGGCACTTTCTTTTTTGTGGCAGATTACAAGTGCATCTTTGTATAATAAATTAAGAGATATTTTTATTCTGCCCTCTATGACTACGCTGCGTTCATTGTCTAGAGGATCTGCAGTTGAAACCTGTTCGATTGATCTCGAGTATCTGCAAAGGAGATCAAGTTTTTTGGATGACAGAGAAAAAATTGTTACATTGATGATCGACGAAGTCTATACTGCTCAGCGTGTAGAACTCAGTAATGGACAATTTGTAGGTTATACATCGGATGGCATACCCGCCAAGACCGTTTTAACTTTTATGATTCAGTCGTCTTGTTCAAAATATAAGGATGTCGTGTGTTTGATTCCTGTGTTTCGACTTACTTCCGATATTTTGTACAATGAGTTTATGAGTGTCATTCGTCAAATTGATTCACTTTTTCGTGTTGTTGCTGTTTCAACTGACAATCATGTGATCAACCGCTCTTTTTTCAAGCGACTTTGTGGTGGTAATCAAATATTTCCTTTTATTAACCATCCTATTCGAGCAGAAGCAAAACTGTTTATTTTATTTGATTTCACTCACAACTTGAAGAACATATTCAATAATTTTGTGAATAAAACAAAAATGACACTTCCTGATGGACATAGAGATATTTTGAACGTTGACGGTGTTTGTAATGCCTCATTTTTACATGTAAAGAAACTGTATTCGAAGGAGGAGAACTTGCCTTTGAAGATAGCACATGCATTGAAGGCTCGCTAAATCCGGTTAATATTTCTCGAACCTCTCCTCAACATGCGCTGTCAATTTTCCATGAATCAACTGTGAATGCTCTTAGATTTTATGATGACAGAGATAGGCAGACAGCTGCATATGTACAGATAATTGTTAACGTTTGGAAAATTGTTTCACTAAAAAATCCTTCCGAAGGATTTCACAAAAGTGATCCTATGTGTGAACCTTTTCGAAATCTGTCAGATTCTCATGTTTTGTATTTGAGACGTGTCACAAATCTTTTTGAAGACTGGAAGAAGTCTAGACGGCCAGGTCTCACAGATGAAACATTTTTAGCTTGTATTCAAACTATGAAAGCTCTACCTATGCTAGCAGATTATTTAATAAAAATGCATGGTTTTTCATATGTACTTCTTGGAAAATTCTGTTCTGATCCTATTGAAGCCCGATTCAAATGAACGGGGGCAACTTTTTAATGTCAATGAAACAATTGCTTGAATCAGAAAAGAAAATTCGTGTACTTGGTCAAATTCAGCAGAAACTTATTTCCACTGTTATGCATGATGACTCCTTTCTGATTGTTAAACCAGACGCTTTATGTGAGTCCAAGTGGTTGGTGGATTTTTTGTCACCAGAATTGTTGGACTTGGACAATTTATTAGAAAATGATGTAAATATTATTTACTATGTTGCTGGTTACATCGGTAGAAGTGTTGCACGCCAATTCAAATGTTCGGAATGTAAAATTCTGCTTATTGCAAATGATTCTGTCGACGAGTGTCCACCGTTTACGATTCCTTTGGGTAGTAGCCAGCTTTTTGAAATGGCCAATCGAGGTGGTTTGGCTAAGCCCTCAGATTTGTGTTTTCTTATAAGCGCGATCGGCTACCTCTCTTACGCTGTCATTTTTGACAATGATGTTTCGAAATCACGTTTCCTTTCAGAGCAAAATCATCGCTCTCTGTTTGTGAAAGCAACATCTGATGTAATGATGCGCAAATTCTGTAATATATCGACGAGATGCAAATCAAATCATATTGCTGTTGACCATATTCTCACACGAATGTACAATTGTTTGTCAAAGAATGAACTAAAACGAGTGAACATAAAAGATGAGTCGGCAAGTATCACAAAAAAATGCAGGAAACTTCAGAGTGATTTTTGATGTACACAATGGTTGTCAAATCATGTAAATATGATGTTGTAAATATTCCTTCATTTTCTGTAAATAGTTCTTGCAATATTTTCTTATTTGTTGGATGAATGTTTTAACACGAATTTTTGTAAATATTGTAAAATTATGTAAAAAAAACAAGAAACTGTAGAGAAATGCTGCAAACTGTAATAAATTTTCTTGTCATATTCTTCATTGCTTTCATTATTTATATAGTGTATAAAGATGGGGATGTGCGCATATACATGAGTTATGATATGCAATTAATAGTTGTACATAGCGATTTAGTATCTTGACTTAGGCAACATGAGTGGTAGTGTTCTAAACTACTAATGAAAGTAACCCTCATTATGTCAGTAGTGCGACGTTGTTGTTCTTCCCGTAACAAAAGATATAATCTATAATTCCCTGTAAAAGCCGTGCCCTACAAGTCAGCAGGGGGGTTTGAAATCAGAGTTAACCTTCCTCTTAGGTGGGCTACCGTCCAAATAGCATGTGTGATGTGTTTATACATGCTAACATGCTACTACTAATTTCGGGGATGAAATTTTCACTAGGATGTAGTCTGCGAATAGATTTTGAAACGACCTGTCAAAATAGGGAATTTTGGCAATTTTATCTAATTTTGAAGTCGTTGCGGACTCAGAAGAAATTGTTGTAATCGAGCTGAATTTTCACAGGGAATCATATATAAATAGTCCGCCTTAATATATTCAGTGTGTTGCTGTGCTGAATAGCTCAACAAGCATGCTATCATACTATATACATTTAGTTAATGAGAACTGAGAACATTTCGGGCCCACAATTTGTGGACTTTGTATGCAAGACACATAATGAAGTCATGATTTCTAGTTGAAGGCCAAAGCAAAATCAGTCGCATATTATTTTGACCAATATTCCATTTCTTCTCGAGATTGTAATTCCTAAAGGTTTCAAGAATCACATTTAAAGAATAAAGTAGAATTACATCAGCCGGCTGAAAATTGGCACTCTTAATAGGCTAACCGCATTAACATGCTAGAAATTCTAGTCTCTTTTTCCATTGCAGATTGATGGGAACGTATTTGTCAAAAACAGGTGAAAGAAGTGACAGACAAATGTGTGGCATTACAGTGATACCGAATGATATGGACCTTACAGAATATATTCAAAAATTTCAAATTACTTGTAGACATTTTGGTGTTACAAAAGAAGGTGAACCAGAACCTTTTTGGCTTGTAAGTTTGAAGCTATGTCATATTTTATGTCAGTTTTCATTTTAGAAATGTCTAATCGTCGCTGCAACAAATGTAATTTCGTATTGTGACAATTGTTGCTGGGTATTTTGATACGCTGAAGCCATCGCCCATGGGGTGATTGCTATCTCAATATAGGCCTACTTTCCATACCTAAAATACATGTGTAGCTTATTGGTATCGCTCGGTTTTTTAGTGGTAAAGCACATGTTTTATTGCGACACTTCTTTCAAAAGTTGCATTGCGCCAGCGTTTACAGAATAATATAGTTCGAAACTTGAATCAAGCCGTTAAGGGAATTTTCCATTTTGTTGCGTTATTAGGTAATGGAATAAAATTTGAATTGACCCTGAAAAGTTGTTGCTATAAACAAATTTATCAACCTTTTATTTTATTTTCATGTTTTTTGAAGTAAAAAAATGAGTGCCAATGAAGAGTCTTTCGAATGCTTAACAGGCCTATGCATATTTTGGTGCGATTTCTTTCTGGTACTGTCGGAGTTTTCAGACAAACACTTCGAGTTTTTCTCTTATTATTGTTACTTAAGGCCCAAAATAGACGCCACAACACTACATGTATTTTCCCGAATGCAGCTATTTACTCAGGACTGCAACATAAGTCAGTTAGAAGGCCAACCAAGTATTCTATCCTCACGCCGATAACAGTAGTGGTACGTTGGTGGTACAATTCTATGGTGTACTTAATTTTTTCATCAGGGTTGGAACCGGCCGGCCGCGGCCGTTGCAGTCAAAACTGGCTTGGGTTATAGGCCGGCATCTCTGTAGTCTACTGGTTAAATCAGACAGCAGATCAGCTTACACCATTTGATATTATTCGATTTCTATATGACATTCGGTAGGTCTATCAGTGCTCCCGATGAAGCGCTCAGGTACTTATTTTTATCAATTTCTATCCGATTTGATCTTTAATCAGGTGATAGACAAAATACTACACTTTGACAATATAATGTGTAAGCGTATGGAAAAAATTGAGCAGAAACACGTGATAACTTATAATTAGATATGGAATAAATTTGCGTTAGATGCATGTAGGTTAAGATAGGTTAGAAACACAAATTTCTGTTTTGCATGCGTAGCCTACTGCTCGATCGCATCGAAAACAAGCCTTGTGCCTGTTGTACCTCGAAATAAAATATAGTTTTTATTATAACAATTGTGCACACTTATTATCATAATTCTTAATTAGTCATTTCTAGCATAATTTCCGTTCGAAAAACATCGGTGAAAATTATAGCAGGAATTCTCATATTTATATTTTTATTGCACCTACGTATAATAGATTTTCCATATGATCAGAGCTTCGGAGAGATTTCTTCCGGGAGATTTGAGCTTCGGAGACCCGGGGTTCTAGAGACCCTCTACGATTTTGATGTTCTTAAGATTCAATCGCTCCCATAATTGCAGTGCATCAAAATTGGCACATGCTCGTTCAAGTTGTGGTATCAGTTTTCACACCGATGTGTCAAAAGTCATCAGTGTTGGCCATCTTGTCAACATAAAATATATGCACTAAGAATTTAATATCTGAATTCCACTTTTTTCAAGAAATCGTTTCCCTGAGTATCTTTTGGAAACTGATGGTAGATGGCTTTGATAAACGGCGTGATTTGATCATGCATCGAATGAAAATGTCTTGAGGCAATATTGCGAGTGTTTGATTGTTAGATAAGCCATGCTAAAAGTGAGCACAGATTTTTAAAATATACAGTATGTAAATTGTAGGTCTCACATTATAAAATTCTCAGAGTCTATTAAAATCTCAGTTGTATATTGAGCCGAAAAAGTACAGCAACTGCACATCAAAATGAGCAAATGCACCACATACATGTATATTCAGTGAAGATTTGTCGATGTTTTGACTTGGGATCCACTATTTGTATCATGAAGCTGACAGAATTGTTTATAAAGCTATTATGAGTAGTGCTTAAAGTTTATTGCAATTATTGATATAACAATTACCTACATGAATGCATTGGTGAATGAATGAATGAATATGTACTTGGTAAATTATCTAATGTGCAAGCAGTTTGAACTGATTGAGATGCTTAATTGAAAGAAATCGTATGCCTTTGAAATGCCTTTGAAAGAAATCGGTAGAAAATCTCCCATTTTCAAAAAGTACTTCAAAATAAAGGTGTGCAAAATAGTTTGAAGTGATTATTTCACATTCGCAATTTTAACTAGTCTTAAATTCTGTATATTCAATTTAAAAGGATCACATTCAATATTTGAGTTCTTCTCAACGGCAATACATGTAACACAATCATGTTGACATGTAGCTAAATTCTATTACATTTTCTTTACAGACGGAGGCGAAAGAGTGGCATTCGAAATTCTTAGAAACTCAACAAGAAAACATTGCTTTGCAAAATCTTATGAAGAAAATGAATGTAAGAGCACAATGAAATCTTTCTTATTGACTTACCTATTTAACGATCTTATAATACAAGTTGTATTATGTTTGTTCCTTGATGCGTCAAAGTGAAAAGGAACATTTTGTGAGAACTTTTTTTTTTTTTTACGGATTTTACGTCACTTTTTACCCATACTGGGGCCTTGGACGGTGCTGACTTAAGTCAGACTTTGTTTGGAGCGTTGTGGTGCTTTGTAGTCCGGATGCCCTTCCTGCCGACTTCCAATGACACTTTCCGGGTTCGACCTCTGGACCATGAGATCGCTAGTCCAAGTACGCAACCACTGTGCCACGGACACCATATGAGAACTAATGCATATATTTTGAAAATGTTTAGAAGTCAATAAATAATCAGCATCGGGTGACATCGCCACGAGCTGCAATCACTGCTGAGATTCAATCATTCATGCACTGCATCAATGAGTGAATAAAAGATTGTTGCATCAATTGCCATTCTATCAGGAGCCACTGTCTTAGCTCGCTCATTGTTTTTGCGGGAGTGGAACGACAATTGAACGACATGCTGTATGGGATTCAAATCAGGGCTGCGGAAGGGCGTGATCGTAGTTGAGATGTTTCAACAGTTGCAGTGATGTAATATTAATTTTGCCAAAGAGTGTAGATTCGGGTCGCTAATTTGATAAGCATCACGCATAGCAATTCACATGGAATAATAGATGGACATCTTCATATGGAAACGAGAAAAAAAGGAGAGCGAGGGGAAGCAAAGCGATGGAATCATGTAGAAAATAATCAGGACCAGAAATGATTTGCATGAATTCGAAGGAAGTCTATTGAATAGGCTCTATCTTGAAAGCTTACCATGGCATTTCAGTCAATACCGCTCAACCATCGTCAAGAAGCGTCCGAAACCGAACGCTGCACTTTACTGTTTTATCAAAGTCACTACTCGAAATTGGTAGCAGTTGGTCTTATGTTGAAGAAACGTCTCGGGTCAACATGTGGTTCAGAAGGTGAAAGTCCATCGGTCTGAGATCACACCATATGCTGAATGTGATCACAACTTGATTTATTTGCTATAAGGAAAATAGAACGGGAGCCAAGCTGGAGGAATACACTGGCGAAGAAGTCGCTATGGACCAGAAAGCTCAGCTCTTTAGATCTTATGAAACACTCATGGCTCTGGCCAGGACAGTGTGATATTGATTAATCTTCTGCTTCTAACTTTTCTTACTTTTTAGTTCATAATGTCTGCCTATTATATGCTCTCTATATCGGTATTAATTGTCTTAGCTTTTCTTATTAATAAGCTAGTTGACCATGAAAATTCTCAGGATGCTAGTAATAGTTGATGTGCGAATAAATTTACATGATGTTTTTATTGAAATCATTTATATGTGATATCACAATCCAACTTGACATGTTTTCAGATCAACACGCAAAGTTGGGAATCAAAAGCTATGCAGTACAGAGATGAAGTGACTCGATTGAAAACGAGATATGAAATGAATGGAGTAAGTTACAAAAAAGAACACAACTTTTGCTATATCAATTGTAGAGTACATTATTAACATAATTTATAAAATAGCAACTTTGAAAAAAGTTTGCAAATCATATTTGATTTATACAAGGTGGGGAAAAAGTCACTGGACTATTTGTTTACTATTAGTATCACTAAGCAGTTTACTATTAGTCAAACAACATTAAGTAATGTATACAACATCATAAATGCTGATAAAACAGTCAATTATTAATTAAACAATATTAAGAAATGTATACAATGTCATAAATGTTCAAATTGACGTCCGTCAGCTGCAGTACATGAGTCACATCCGTCAACAACGTTTCTCCACACTTTTTGACAAACATTCAGATTCTGCCGGATGTTATCAAATGCTAGGACAATCTTTTCCTTCATCTGTTCAATGTTTGGTGGTGGCGTTTTGAAGACAAAGTCTTTGACGATTCCCCAAAAGAAGAAGTCCATGTGCGTGATGTCGGGTGAGCTCGGGGGCCATTCTACACCTCCACGTCTTCCTATCCACTGATCCCCGACAAATCGTATCCAAATAATCTCGAACTTTGCCTGCAAAATGCGGTGGGGCTCCGTCTAGCTGAAACCATTGAGATCCAAAATTCGAAAGCCGTTCGAGTTGAGGAACAACGTAAGTTTGGAGCATATCTAAATAACTGTCGCCAGTTACAAATCCTTCAAAGAAAAACTGACCAAGTAAAGTACTTGACTTGACGATATCGCGCCTCATACGGTTACACCAGGTTGATTTAATTGCGTCTCAAATTTGACGTGTGGATTAGATGTGTCGTAATAGACACAGTTGTGTCGGTTGACGTGACCCGACAACTTAAAATTTGCTTCGTCGGACCATAAAAAGGTGTCCAAAGCTCGGGACTATCATCTACTTGCTGCTTTAACACTTCACAGAACTGTAGGCGCCGGTCACCATCATCTTCGATTAGGGCATGAATTAGCCTAGGTATGCAGCATTTACTGTATATCCCAATTCTTCCAAGATGCGTCGTAAAGATCGCCGTTCAATACCTAATTCTGCCGATGCTGTCCGGCCTGAAAAAGGAAGGTTCTCTATAAAAAAACTGAGCGACAGCAAACTCGTTATCCTTATTTGTAGCTGATTTTGGCCTTCCACTACGCGGAGCATCGGTAACTTATCTCGTTGCTTCGAGTTTGCCGCGCAAAGAAAAGATCGTCTTCCGATTAGGTGGATTGGAATCAAAGTAAGGTGGCCACATACGAATAACATCCATCACATTGCCAGTTTTCCAGTAATGCTTCACAATGTGCTTGCGTTCGCTGCATTGCAAGATAAATGAATGCCACTTGTTGTTCGAATTCACGGTTAAATTTTTACCTCGGGTGAGTAATAGTCTGTTGATCTGCGTTCCGAGCGCGATGTCACAATTCATACTGCACTGAAGTTGTATGCACTGTTTAAGATTGTCTGATTAACAATAAACTGTTTACTATAAATTGTTTGTGGTGAACAGTAAAACGTTTGCTACAAATAGTCCAGTGACTTTTGCCCCACCTTGTATCTACATTTCCAAAATAATAATGATCTGTAGGATCATAGTTTTGAAAAGGAATACGAAAGCATAAAGGCTAATAGGCCTGCATGTACTGTTCATGCGATGAAAAAACTTTGAAGATAATATGCTTGATCGCAAACGTTTTCCGTCATCTAACGTGTGCATTATGAGTGTAGGATGGACAGAGAAGGCATGGACAAGTGTACATACGTGTATGCAACGCATATTGTGCATGTACGGCACATGTCATCGATAAGTATTTTGGGAGATTGATGCTGCTGGACAGTGTCTAATACGTGGGCTAATGGGCTAATACGTGGTCGTACAGATAAATGCATTGAAAGATATCAGTGATAATGTCTACATATCAACTATCTGATTACTAGCATTTGGAATCATGTGATGGTTAATTCTAACTACAGTGACCTTAGACAGACCTTAAAGATAGTTAACATTTGATTGAGACTATCAAATCGTTGAGTTGCCATACAGATAGGATAAATCTAAAGTTTTTAATAGCAGATAATGAAATAAATCTGCAATTAGGCACGATAAAGCCATACGCGAGTCAACTCGTCATTGGCTATGGAGAGAGCCAGTTACGAGTTAACTCGCGCCTTTCAAATTCTAATAAGCCATTTTCAAAAACTTAAGCAGCCCTGGCAGAGAATATGCTAATAATCTGATCTTACTGAATCATCTTCAAACAAAATTCGAAGATCTTATTCAACTGTTGGACATTTCGTTATGTGGCAGTCCTACCTCCTTTTTACGAGTAACTGGCGAAAATTCTGCAGGCTATATTGACCCATTTACTACATATTCAATATCATAGCTATCACGCTGAAAAAAGTCTTTTAGTGCATAATAGGTATGATACTTTAGTAAGTCAGGTTCTTAAAGAGCGTCCTACAAGACGGAAGATAATAGTTTTAATGTAGATTTAGGGACCTAAAAGTGATAATCATGCACGCTTGTGCGCAACACAAAAAACTTTTTTTCGACATTCATTCACATCTTAATCCAACGCGATATCACGGAACCGACTCCAGTTGTGCGGTTGACTATGTCGACCACCAACTTATCCTTAACAAATTATCAGATCAACGGTTCCCAATAGGCTTTCTATCTTGGATAGAAAATTACTTTAAGAACAGAACTTCATTTGTGAAAATTGACAACACGTTCTCGCATGCAGTTCCTATTCGAAGAGGAGTTCCGCAAGGTTCGGTTCTTCGACGAAATTTATTTTGCATGTACATCAACGTTTCTCTCCCGTGTAGATCGTTGTATCCCGTCCGAGATCTCCCATCGTAAAATACGCTGATGATATTTCACTGATCCTCCCACAACACTAAGCACAATTTCGCCTGACACTATCTATGAGATGATAGAGGAGGAAACGCGCAATTTTATGCATTGGTACATTTCGGATAAACTTTCGATTAACACGACGAAATCAAAATGTATGTTAGTAACTCACAAACCGATCCACTTTCTAAAGCGTACGACAATATCAAGAGAGTCATGAATTAAATTACTTGGGGTAATATTCAATGATAAGTTCAATTGGGACTCACATATGGAGCATGTACGTCATAAATGCAGTCAAAGGCTTCACAGATTTAGACTTATCAACTTGCGAAGATTGAGACCTATCATATGTCTTCCTGCATATAATGATTTCCATTTCACGAATAAAAACGCTTCTACTACTACTACTACTAGACTCAAATCATCAAACCCACTAGGACAGCGCATTGGTGAGCACCTCCGATTGATACGGAACTCACACGCAGGTAACCTATGCCACGCAGGTAACCAGTTCAATGCTACCTGCTCATTACTATACTTTTCGTTTTTCGCGATCGATCGCGCTTTTTCTGAGACGACGCGACTAGGCAAGGAGAGAAGATGGATTTGCGGATTCCGTAGTGCATCCCCACATGGTCTCAATGAAAGCAACGGTACAGTGACAGCCAAATTGAACCTCCTGACCTTTCATTCTGACTGTACTAAACGCCTGAACTCTTTCATCCGCACAGCGTACCAACATGAATCTGTACCTGTAAGATTTTCTTACAAGACAGACAGGAATCTGCGTTTTCTTTAAAGATAGCTTCTTCCCTCTGTTTTCATTTACCTCACTTTTTAACAATATGTGGTCTTTTTTCATTTAATTATTAATTTTACAAGCGTATTTTTGCTATGTTTTATTAGCTGATAGCGTCAATGTATTTTAATTGCTGAGGTTCCAGTCCTTTATTATCTGTCTTTAATTCTGCATATGCAGCGCCTATTGCTATTGCAGCACGTATATCTATGCCAGACAATGTCGCGCCATTGAATACATTTCGTGTAACGCTCAGACAAGCTGCTTGATTTTGTATAATG
This sequence comes from Prostheceraeus crozeri, assembly GCA_907163375.1. NCBI lineage: Eukaryota > Metazoa > Platyhelminthes > Polycladida > Euryleptidae > Prostheceraeus > Prostheceraeus crozeri. Next base: position 354,123 of record CAJQUW010008780.1, read on the forward strand.
TCACTTTCACCATTGATAAAGCCGGTCAGGCGAAATATTTGGTCTCACAACTTCGTTTTCTGTTGGTAATACTGGAGAGGGGCAGAGAGAGAGAGAGAGAGGCCCGCGCTCTAAGCGCTTTATTTCAACGTATACTACGGCCTACTTGCTACTACTACTACTACGTCATTATACGCCTTGCCGATAAAGGTGGATATTGGGTTTTGATGGATTCTGCTCAGTTCTCAAGCGAATGCACTCACCATCTCTCTAACCTCGACTTTTACACACCTCTGCCGAACTTGCTATCCGACTCCGATTCTTCATATCAAGAAGTTCTGGACAGCCTGCTTTCTTCGTGAAGTATCAACAGGAAGGAATTTAATTTCCTTATGCCTGAACCAGCGTCATCTAACCGTCGCTTTGATATGTTGCCCAAAATCCACAAAGAAATATGGCCATCTCCTATCAGACCTCCATGCAGACCTATTATGTCTGACGTCAATACCAACAGCAGGAACATCTCAAAGTTCATTGAATTCTACTTATTCCCTATTGCAAGTAATTTTCAAAGCTTCCTTCTGGACTCCAGCCACCTTATAGCTATCCTTCGATCGACGACCTTCCGACCTTCATCAATACTTTGTACTTTTGACGTGAGATCGTTATATACGAATATTCCTATCAGGGAGGGGATCAACAGGGTCTCACATGCATTCGACCGTTTTCCTCAACCTCAACTACTAAAAGAGGCAATTTCACAACTCTTGCGTCTTTCTCTTGAGCGGAACGATTTTTGCTTTCGTGATACATATTGGTTGCAAACAAAGGGCGTTGCGATGGGTAAATCCTTTGGAGGTACTTTCGCAAATATTTATCTTGGCTACTGGGAATAGACAGCATCATTTACGTTTCACCTAGCTCCATCACTCTGGAAGAGATATCAGGACGATATTTTCATACTATGGGATCACGGCCTCGACTCCTTACTTTATCTGCGCGACTATTTAAATTCTATAGATCCTCACATCCAAGTAGATCTCAAAGGTTGAGCAGTTTCATCCAGGACTCAGGACATCTCATCGCTATTCTCCGCTCACATTCTCTTTCTGACGAATCTGTTTTTTTGCACGATTGACGTGAGATCTCTTTACACCAGTGTGCCAATAGATGAGGGTGTTCATCGAGTAGAGCGTGCCTTCGCCCAAAATCCTGACTCCTCACGTCCAGACTCTGATGTTCTTCGACTGCTTCATCTGTCTATAACATGCAATGACTTCACTTTTGACCATAGATGGTGGGTTCAACAATCTGGAGTGGCCATGGGTAAAACCGTTTGTGGCTCGTTTGCCGGAATTCATCTCAGTTAATGGGAAACTGCGATCCTGAATGGCCATACCGCACCTCGCCTCTGGTTACGCTATCAGGATGATGTGTTTCATAATCTGGGATCATGGGATCTCGGAGTTGCATGACTTTCGAGACAGGATCAATGCCCTTGATCCACACATCCAGGTGGACCTCACATAATGCCGTGACCAAGTCAGATATCTTGATTTGGAAATATATCGTCATTCCAACAACTCGATTGGGCATCGGGTAGGATTCAAGAAAACCGACTGCCACCGTCTCCTGCCTCCAGATTCTCATCACGCTAGACACATTCATCGCGGGGTCATTTATTCCCAGATTCTCCGATCCGATGGGCTACATGGTCATCAAGCAGAGCTGACTTCGATAATGTTTGCCAAACTGTATTTCACACTTGGCGCACACAGGGCATTGCGCGTACTTGCATCCGCAATGCTTTGAGGAAGGTACTACGGCTTGCAGCTCTTACCCCTGTCTGGCATCCGGGATTTTTCGTTGTGGTGGCCTACGATGTGGCAATTGTTCCTACGCTGACCAAAAGACATTTTTTAAGGTGAATGCCAATGGTCTGCTGTATCCAATACACTACCGACCAGGAGCGTGGCGTTTATTGGGGCATTCGGGGCAGTGCCCCGATTGATTTTTTTAGATAAATCCCCTAACATATTTTAATCATGAACAATATGCGCCAGTGACCAAACGCTACATCTTAGGCCTATCTTTCAGTCTTTATTTCATCTTTCCAACGGATGCATGTGTAATTGTAGATGGTTTTCTCTCTCATTCTTCCTCTCTCAGGGGCAGTCGTCGCAGTGTCGCCGAGATTGCACCGATTGGCCAAAACCTAACACTAGCCACACATAATCAGCAATGGCTCGTTGATGTCATCGACAAATCAGCCAATCTATCAATGTGTCGTTCGCGCGCGCCAGAGCAGCTCGGCTCTAGGAAACGGTGTGGTTTGGCTAATTAAATGAAGTAATTAATTAGTGATAGGAAGTTTGTTGCTTCATAGCTGCTGATCCTTACAAGTCGCAGTCGTCTGTCTTCCTGTCATCATTATCATTATGAAAAATCCTGTTGACCCCCTATTATCTGACACCAGCGTCAGTAGCTATGGCGAGAAGAATTGCTATTGTTTGTGTACAGGTGCAGAAAGCCCCGGAAACGTTTTGAAGCACGCTACGTCACTGCGACTATCATGTGCTTCAACATTCTGTGTTAACGTTGTTTATTTATTGTAAACGCTTGCAACGGTGTACGTGGGACAATCCTCGAATGAGCTCCGTTGCCGCATTTACAATTTCCTGCGAGCCATCAGAGCTGGTAGCCTTTCCAATCCTCTGACGGAGCACTTAATCAACCAATGTTCGCCTGAAGACTTCTCCTTCTACGCCGTAGGCAGGTGCGTTTCCCAGTCTTCACGGCTATTAAAGGAGAGCAAGTGGATTCGCACCTTCCGCTCTATCCGACCTAATGGCTTTAACCGCAATGCTGATACCACCAACCCCACGTTGAATCTGGTCACTTTTCCGCGTGCTCGTCCGAGCTCAACAGCGTCATTCGTCAAGCCTGTACCAGTACACTGTAAATCGATGGATGCGAAAATTACATACAAACTTATACCAAAATCACATGCAATTTGAAACTAACATCTGATACGAGATTCGCGTATGTTTACAGAGATCTGGTGTGTTTTTCATACCACATCTCACTTACGTTCGTATGTGATTGGTATGTAGCGATACGAACTATTCTATCTGTGAATGGAAGTTTTACACTGAAATACGAGTTGTTGGTATGTTTTATATACGAGACCCGATGCAAATTTATCCCTATTCGTATGCCTCTGGTATGCATTTCGTATGTGCAGCTTTAAGTCACATAGCAAAAGAATATATGTATTACATACTACTGTCAAATAACTTTGTTCGGTAATACCAGTCGTGAATATTTTTTGTTTGATAGAGTGACATTCAACTAGATTAGATTTATTGTGAATTTTATGCTCTACGAGTATGTCGTCGTTGCTACATGCCGAATAACTTTAACAGGACGCATATTTAGCTCTACTTTATGAACCAAGTTGATAAACATCAATTTATTCAAACGATATCTTTCGTGAAATCATGTTGACTTATATGTCTCAAGCATAACTATCTTTGCGTTCATGAACTATAATGTGTTTTTATTTTGGATTGATAATATGCTTAATTTCAAAATTACATAATGCATAATTGTTGATGGTTGAATACTTATTGATTATTCATGAAATGTCTTAGACTTAAAATCGAATTCAGTATTGAAAGTATGACTCTTGAATGTCATTATCTCACTACTTACAGAACAGTAGTAACATTAGTGTGATCTTTATTGACAAAAGGCCTTAAATCAACATACTTTGGACATGATTTATGCTTTCTTTTAACATTGTGCTGGTATGGCTTTAGTATGTAAAGCATATCACATTTGAAATAACATGCGAAAAGCATACAAATATATACCAAGAGAATACAGAAATATACCAAAAAAATATTTTGGTGTGCATCCTTCGTATGTGACTGGTATTGAGCGATTTACAGTGTATTAGAGACTTTTCCATCCGTCTTTGCTATAAGACAGACAGAAATCTCAGGTCTTTACTTAGTTAGCTTCTTTACTTTTTTATTTAATATTATTTATATTTTTTTATGCTTTTATTTTTATATACTCACATCATGACTTTAGCCTTTTTGGCTATTTGTTGACCACTTAAAAGCCTTTTGGTATTATATGTTATTTGCATGTATTGCTGCCTTTATTTCATCCAAGGTGCAAGATTCTATTCTGTAAAGTTTAAGACGTCATCGCAGTAGTTTTTGATCAATTTGTGCATTGCTGTACTGAAACTCGATGTCGATTTCTATACAATGACACGCATTAATGTTAATAACAGCCGACGTGATCTATGTAGACTGGCATTGTCACCACAATCGAAGCCTCTGCAAGGCGAAATATTTGGTGCTCCAATAAATAAATCTTAGCAAAACAAGAGATGTCTTTCACCTAGTCGAGTGAGCGACACACACGTCTAAAGTGCTTCACACCAATGTCTACTACTCTCGTCTGAAAGAAGTATTCCGCCGCACAAAATGTGGTACAAAATCTCTTCAAAATCACAATTTTTGTGTTCAGCGTAAAAGTGGGCTGGAAGAGGTCGGTAGGGTATTTCTTAGTCCATTCCAGTAACACAGTATTTTGAACACCATCCACGTAGACATTCATTGTCACCATTGACGCAAAATGAATTTTCGCAAATATGACGAAAAACCCGCACTATTGAAGTCATGATCCTCTATCTTTCATAACGTGCACCATCTCCCATTTTTTTGTATCAAATTCTTTGCTGCTAAAAAGTATGCACATTTTGCATACATGCACAAGTATTTAACGCACGCTTGCCTGTACGAATGTTGTTTATTTATCGACATATTGCAATTACTCGTACATGCATATTCTCATTGAATAAAGGACTTGCCATGATCAGTAAAATAATAAGAATAGTCTTGAGATATTATGTGACAAAATCCTGGCCTTTCAGCCGTCAACAACGGTCATCTTCGTGCTGTTTTTTCATGTAAATTCTCGATAAATCATTTATAGCAATCAATTCATATATTAAAAGGATGATCATGGTTGTTAGAGTAATATGTAAGAGTAATAAACCTTCTCATGGAAAGAGGTCATTATTTGAATGCTGCAGTAAGTTGACATATTTATTGACTATAATTGTTCAACGTCTACTTATGTCTGTGTTCAACACAGCCGACATGCATGAATCACTGATGTATTAGCAGTGATAACCAAACTTATCAATCATTTTAAGGGCAGTTCAAAGGTACAGTCATTGAACATTGTACATCTTCAAGAACAGATAATTCATGCCACCTCAGATGGCACAGCATTTGATAAATAGGTATGGGAATTCCAGTGCGTTTGACATCAACAATGGACCTAATGTCCCAACGTGCAATTCAATGGATCATTACTTTTCATTTGTTAAGCGTGTATAATAAAAGTCCAATCTCAAATAGTCGAGATCTCTAACACCTGAAAATGGTTTTGAGATCTCAAGATTGAATTCGTTACCCCTGATACTAGCTAGAATGTAAAATACGAAAGCAAATTCCAGATACAGTTGTGATAATGAACCACAGTGAACGACGAAGCAAGTGCTGTAAAGTTTCTACGTACAAACCAGAGGAATTTTGCACGTTCAGCGCTTCTAAAAATGAGTAAAATGAGTTAATGAGTGAATGAGTAAAATGAATTCAGCGCATGAAATGAGACTGCAATTATGAGCGAGAGAAGATCGTTGGCGATGCAACACTCACGGAAGTCAGCAACAAAAGTAGCTATGGTCAGGGACTAGGTTGAGTGGAAGTCATGCCAAACGATATTGCACTTTACTTGTTGGTGGTTACGAAGAAGACGTCACATGAATTCCGCCGAAACTAAACATGACCAAGTTTGACGGAGTTTGATGAATTCGGAACAATTGGAATGTGGGGGAATGGAAGAGTAGAAGTACCAGTGCGTCATTTTGGTCAAATGAACTCATTGCTCATTTACGTGGCAAATTTGAAATTTGCGTATCCCGAAATTTAGGGAGGTTCACTTTTTCAGTAGATCTTGAGCAATTTGTCTTGTTGCTTGTCTTTTTCCCTATGAGTTTCCTTCCATCTTCATGTCTTCTGTCAATAGATAGTCCGGCACTCCGGCAGCCAGCACGAGTTTCTGCAGGGAACGAGGCCGAAAGTGAGACCTTCACAGAATGATGTTCACCCTATGTCTACTTCGAATCGGCACGTCTGCCGAGTTCTAGTGAGTTCCTCTTCTTGTCAGACACGATCAAAGAAAAACACATGTAAATCCAATAGGACGCAGATTGCAGTTTTTGGCTAAAATGAAATTTTGTATGTTTTCTCTGATTAAACGAAAAGTGCTAAGCCCAGAGTCATAATTTTTGGCATGGAATGTCTTCAGGTCATTTTATATTATGTGCATGTGCTATTGCCATTCATCTAATCGTCAATGTATGTGCGAATGTGGTTGAATGTCGATAAAGTTGCTCAAAATGTTTGTTTTTGCCGACATAAAGAGGTTCGCCAAATCTAAATGTGTTTAGCTTTATAGACATGGGGCGGCTGAAGATCATAGGAAATGACCAGAAGACATTCCATGCCAAAAATTATGACTCTGGGCTTAGTAGTTTTTCTTGATAATGGCTATGGTGTAAATAGTCGAAATACATTGATCAACCTTTTATACGATTTTATAATAAACAACTTGACTTTCTTTCAAAACAATTTTTAATTTCTGGGCTTAGCACTTTTCGTCTAATCAGAGAAAACATACAAATTTCATTTTAGCCAAAAACTGCTATCTGCGTCCTATTGGATTTACATGTGTTTTTCTTTGATCGTGTCTGACAAGAAGAGGAACTCACTAGAACTCGGCAGACGTGCCGATTCAAAGTAGACATAGGGTGAACATCATTCTGTGAAGGTCTCACTTTCGGCCTCGTTCCCTGCAGAAACTCGTGCTGGCTGCCGGACTATAGGTCATGTATGCGGTAATACGAGTAAATATCCACTTCATCGTGAGATATGCGGCCTCAGTCTCACGATGTAGTACACATCTTTGATGGAATCAACATGTTTACCTCTTCCTAGTTGGTTTAATGCATTTCTAATATGGTAGAACATGGAAATTATGCTCATCTTGCATTATCCGAACCCTTTTTTGAGGACATAATCGAGGATGCAGCGTGTCGAAATGGATTTTTAAGCGATTGCTGCAACATTTACGGGTTAAAAATTCAGAAAGTAATAAAAGTCCACTGTCATCGACATACTTCATACCATGGCATAATCAGACCTGCTGGTGGGACGTACTTTTCTGTCCGTTCGAGCTGAAAAATACTGGGGTTTCTTTCCATCTCATAAAGCGAATATATTCCAGCCCTTTTTTATGCTGTCTATGCTTTCATAAATTTGTCTTCTCTTCATAATTTGAATTCATTTTTATGCTTTTCAACTGTAACTTTTACTTTTCCTAGTTCGCAAATAAGCTGACAATTCTCTTGCAGTTAACATGCACATAAATGATTTTTAGCTGCATTGCATCCTTCCCAGGTACGGCGCATAGACAAGTCTGCACGCACATTGTGGCTCGTTACCCATTTTATGAATGATCAACTAACTACGCAATTGACTAGAGGTCCCATCTATGTGTTATAAAATTCTAGTATTGTAAGAATCTGGGCGCTTTATGTCTTGGCATTATGTCTCACGGTACCATCTCAAGATTTAAGCTGACGGTATTTTCTGCACATTGAAAGGAAAATTGCCACCAATTTCATTTTGTGGATAGAAATGTCTCGTCAGTGAGAATGATGATTAAAACCTTTTAAAGAAATGAGCGCTTGTGCACACAAGATCGAATTCGAATACCGACTGACTATCACCCATCACCTACAATGAACACAGAAATGCTGAGAAATATGAGTTTTAATGTCGAATATTTTCCCATGACTATCCCATGCGAAAATGAATCTAGGTACACTGATTGCACTTGCATTTTTCATGCATGAGTTTCATTATTGTCATAATTTATATGTAATAGTATATTGATGTAATATATGTATTACATTTTACAGTCGTGACTTACAGCTGAACTGCTATTCATATACTCAAATAAAACCACAACAAAACATACTTCCATCATCCAGCAGTGCATTATATGCATGTATCTGAAAACAATTATGCTTTTATATAGCATTATGGCATATGATAATTGCAGATTATAACATTGATTTTTTAATATTTTTCATAGGATCGAAGTCAACGTTTGGAATCAGAAAATCGTTCGCTGAAGGTAAGTTCCAATCATCTATGCTCACTTATGAATTAACACTTTCGGATGCAGCCTACACGCAAGAGTGTCAAGCTATGTTTCCCCTCTTGAAGTGATATGTAAGATATGTAGGTGATCGCCGATATACCGGCAATGATCGGCAGACCGATTATGCATCTGATACGCCTATAGCATTACTTCAATTGTCGATAAGAAGATTACATTCAAGATTCAAGATTTATTTTTTCTCATTATAGATATGAGATTCATGCGATAACGTACATGTGTCATTAGCCATGTAAACATAAATGTTGCATCTTCATTCACGCATTAATATTTTGTAAAGACATTACAAGTATAACATACCAATGCGCAATATAATATAAGCATGAATCACAAAAAATAATGTCGCAACCTATTTTTAATGATTTTAAATAAGATTTTTCTGTGTCACGATAAAGTAATTTGGTCTCTTGATTGCAAAACTTAAATACGATTTTTGAGTACCATTTGATTAAAACTCCGGCGCTTCGGAAGTCAACAGCTTCCATCTTCAGGGACTGAAAATTACACAGCTGGTACCAATTCAAACAACAACCTGAAGACTTGCATATGCCTATGGATTAACAGAGAAGTATCAGAAAGCTAGATATTTACATAGTTTGAACTGTATATAAATGAAGGGAAAGATACTGTAATGAATAAATGTTGAATGAAGGAGATTATGATATTACTTTAAGATTAACTTAAACTTTAACTTAAGATTAACTATATTTACTTTAAGTTCCTTCATTCAACATTTATTCATTACCCTTTCATTAAAATGCACTTAAAGCTATGTAAATTTCTATCTTTCTGATGCTTCTCTGTTAATCCATAGGCATATGCAAGACTTTAGGTTGTTATTTGGATACTTGGATTCCTAATTTACAATAATTTTCAATACAAAGGATATGCAATGGAATTATTCTGCTATTAGTATGCACTTAACACTGCTATAGGAAAGTGTAAAAGCAACATTTTGGAGGATAGCTAAGCTCGTTTTCAAAACAAACAGACCTACGGTACAAATTGCTGTAGATAATTGATTTCATATAAACCCCATCAACCATAAAAATATGGTTTTAATCAACTTATACTAGGTATCTGCTTAAACAATACATCGACACAATGTATTCAATTTTCAACGTCATCGAAGATGAGGTCAATTAGTACAGAAATTTATTTTTGTGTTTTGTAGAGTTGCGTCGAACCAGGTTTTCAAAAACCGGACTCTGGAAGAAGCTCGGACAGACACCGAGTTTTCTGATCGAATCAAATTTTAGGAAGTAATAAAGCATGATGCCTACAATCCTTGTCAGTGTCACGCGAGATTGACGTCTTTGAAATTCTGACAGATCTCTTCATAAATGCAATATCTGCTTTAACCTGCTCTATACAAGTTGAAAGTGAAAATTTAATAGGCTGGACGACATTTGTTTCACTTCTACATGTACATTCGGTGAATCTCTTGATTTTGTACGTGTTGACTATTGAACTGATTTTGAGCACGTTAATTTCAAAACCGAAAATCAATTACCGTCCATATCAATGTAATGCCGAAGTAACTTGTTCTTATAGGCGGCGAACCAACGTTTGGAAAGAGAAGTTCACACACTCCGACTTGAAAAGGAACGAGCCCAGGTAGGTTACTAATCATTTTAAAGCCAAATGTGCAGGGTGTCCCAAATCTGACAATGTATTTTGATTACAAATTATCCTTCCTCCTGTTCGGAAATTTTACCGTAGAATCTGGAGGGATCTATTCTAACACCACACTTTATGTTTCTACTGCGTCTGAAAGCTACATTACATACAACTCAAGATGTAGACAGCTAACTAATACATGCAAATAAATGTGAAAAAATTGTTGATGTTCTGTGCGTTCAAGATTGTTTGGACTGTTGGGGTGTCTGCTCTCCGGCTTGCGAATAAAAAACAATGTGACATGTATATCTTTTAAAAATATGCATGGCGCTGATGCCTTGAAGTGCTCACTTCTCGATATTGCTGCTCATGAAGAGAATCTCCATGTAGTAGTACTATGTATGCCTACACTTTATGTCATTATCATTAATCATCAACAGCATAGTCATATTCCACCTACATGCACTTGCGTACTCACATTAATGGTAGGATAATTCCTTCGAATTGTAAAATTCTGGCGCTTAACCAGTTCTTGATTTGACGCAGCCAATTCAGCATTTAAGCTACTCATGAGATATAGTTAATTTAAAGATTTGCTTCGACTTGTCATACTGTAAGTGTACTGATTGAAGATAAATACCTAAAAATGCACTTCTTATAGAAATTTGCAGTCTGTACAGGCTCACCGTGTAACTAAAGCGTGGCCTACTTTTGAAGTGCAGCTCTTGTTCATAAATATATCGACTACTTTAGCAGAGGGGGAGAGAATCAGCGTAGGGGTCCTGTCCCCTTCGATCCCCCGCAGCTAACTGTGTCTTTAGTACACTTGCCCTACCCTCTTTCAAAAGGTCCGTACACAACTATGGATTTGGAGAACCTGGTGTGCAGAAGTTGGAGAACAAAGCGTCGATGACACGCTCTATGATGAAATTCTTTTTACAGCTCACCTTTACAGTGTCCTTTCTGTGTGTCAAAGCGCTTCCTTTGCGTGATTTTGAAATGCCAGTTGATTTTGCAATCAGCCTCACAAATGACACAGCCCCACTCATTATCAGCCACATTTTCTTTGAACACCTATTGGCTTGTTGAGGACGGTTATGTCTGTGGAGTGTATGTAGGTTTACGATTGTCGGTTCGGTACCTCGGAATCGCTGTGATGAAAATTAAATTTCATTAAATTAATTTTCATCACATGATTAAGGTGTGCCGAGAGCCATCGAAAGTTCGTGTATTTTACTGTATTGTGGAGTGCGGAATTAAACAGATGGAGAAATCCGAAGCAATGACTTCTCAAGCCAAAAACTATAACCCATGAAAAACTCAAAAGTATTTCTTCCCCTTTATATTATACTATATAATTGTACATGCACAGTGTAAATACAATGTCAAACTGCAAAAGCTTAGCAGTGTTGATTTTACTTATAACCAGCATTTCATTATTTGGTGCGCTTCTATATAGTCTTGTCAAGGGATATATGCGAGCCACATGACAGCTGAAACCGGACAGATAATTGAAAATTTCTGTTACTGGTTTCATGAAAATTCTCCATTTTGCGTCAGCTAGCCTATTTTTAGTCGTTCTATTATACTCTTGTAAATTTTACATTCATTATTTAGATATCGCAAGTGTATCCATGAGTTCAGCTTAACTACATGTATGTTATTAAGGGCGATACTAAAACATTGGCATTTAATCGACTTCCCATTATGCGATATTGGCGCATGTATGTCTTTAAATTTTTGGTTTGGTTGTCTTATCGCAAGAATTCAATTATTCAACCATGTGCTACATGAGCATCTGAAACCGGTCAGATAATTAAAAAATTCTGCTAGGTCAGTAGAGGATTCATGAATTTCTTTTGAGTAGATGCAGTTGTAATCGTAATCACCGAAATCAAGTTGTTATATAAAATAAATATTTTCTTCTCTTCCAATTCAAGTATTAATTCTTTTTCAAAAATGTGAAAAAATATTTGAAAATTAGTAGTTTGCGAAATATAATAGAAAAATATTCTGCTGCATAGGTTCACAATTTTTATTGTTTGTCCCGGCCGCTATTGGCCTTGAATCTTTGAGTAGACCTTCTTAGACAGTTGGATGTGAAGACTCAACTTGGAGATCGTATATCCGCTTCAAAACGTGACTTTAATAAAAGAACATAAATAAAAATCTACTAATCGAGTATGCATTGATGACGGTTGAGAAACATTATGCTGAGGAGCGAGCGCATGGATTGTGATTATTCCATGTAGAAAAAATGTCACTAGAAGTCGTCAAAATCACCATAATGTCATGAAGTGGCCTAAATATGTTGAACAGAAGTGATAGCACAAGGACAAAAATCGTGAAAAAATGTGGAATATCTCCGCTACCTGTGATCTAATTCTAAAAGTCTGTGTGTGTCAAATTGAAGTTTGATGCATGCTTCCTTCAGTGGTGCAAAAATAACATTTCTGCTTCATTTCAAAATTCCCCTTTAAGAAAGCATGTCAATTAGCATATATACAAAGCTGTAGGCCTGCAATGGCTATATACATGGCATTATACAAACGCAACCAATTTTGGCCATGTTTTTAGATGAAGCTCAATAGAACACCAATTCAATGAATCCCCATGATGAAAACATCAATAGCAGACTTTATGACTGAGATCGACTGTTTTCTTTTGTGGGCGGCCTAACACTGTGGCTATGACTGTATATTTGGTCTTTTTACTTACTCAGATTTGTATATTTATGCGTGCATATATACATATTTGTAATAATTATGCTGTCAATGCATTACTACAAGCAGTATTTACGTTTTTGCAGAAGGATGGATGTGCTGTCATGTGATACCAATGTAAGTTTCTTTTGGTTTTATTTATACATTTCATTATAAATTAGCCATGAAAAAAGTCCTAATTTCAACATGATTTCCTTATTAGTTTTGTAAAAAATGTAGAGAATTACTTTGATTAATGAAGATTTGGAAAAGATATCTTCATTTTGCTGTTAATTTACCTTTCACTTTCTGAATCCGGTCCGATCAATGAAGAATTTGTTCACAAGGTCTTATGACTTAATCTGCTTGATTCAATCTAAAATCTATCTGTATCTATCTATATCTAATCTGTCGAATATCGAGAACATGCATTGCATATATCATCAAGAAAGAACATATATCATTAAGAACATAAGACAAGCGGACGTTACATGATCAAGACGAGAGAATTGCTTGTCTCATTAAGATACAACTATAAAGGCGAAACTCCTAACATTACAGTGCATCTGAAGTTTTGAGTAAGTGAGTGAACGACAATAACATCCGTTCAATGATGAACGAACGATTGAACTGAGCAAACCGGGTTTTCTAGTAATTACTGTTGAATTGAACTGAACTAAGATTAATAAACTGAGGCTTCTGAAATTCATACATTTTATGATGGGAAATCTCCTCTCATATTTGTGCTCCGCTTTCGGGTAATGTTGGAAATGAGATTGAAGACTCAATTTCAAGCTCTCTCTCTCTTATGATATAGTTGATACGAGGGATCGGTCAATTACATATAAGCTCCTACGACTTTTTCCGACACATAAACTTAAAACGGCATGTAAATCTCAACGAGAGAAAATCAATGTCAGGATTTTTGACATATAATCCAAAAATGTTCCAAAAATGCTTAACCTATTTAATATCTTTAAGTATGGAAAAACAAAATTTGCTGAGTGAATGACTTGAGGCAGCAGCTTGTGCATGATTTTCACATCTCGTTGCTTTTAAATAAAAGAAAGTTCATATGCAGGCATTTCAAGCAAATATCTTGCTCGATCAGTATCCTCACGCATCACGCTTGACAAGAATAGCAATCAATTTAATTAATTTCGCTGCAACAAAGAATTAATTCCATAGCTTGACTTTTTTAAAAAGCAAGAAAACAATACTGTGACAATGCAACAGCAATTAAGTTTTAACATGGTTTCAAATAGTTGATTTTATGAGGAAATACTGAGAGAGAGCATTAGACTGATAATTTAGTTAGTAATTATTAGTTTTTGATAACTTGGATTTGGTGCTATTGCATTATTTATCCAATATTTTCCAATATGATATTACGCAGCGTCTAAAGTTTTATTAAGCGGGTGAAACTTCTTTTTCTCGAACATACAGTAGAGTGCCTGAATTCAATAAAACTGGAAATTTGCTTGTGATGCATCTTCTCTTTTTCAACTTTCGCAGAATATTTGTACAAAGGAAAGTCTAAAAAGTACAATTCATTTGATGCATTGTGAAATTGATTGAAAAAGTACAATCTGCCATCGACGGCAACTGTGTGAGGGGAAAGCAAGGTGGATTATTGACACTTCTGAGGACAAATGTCCCTTGTTGCATGTTTCTTCGAAGTGGGCGTTCAATGTGATGAGCACCCAACAGTCCCAAGTTTCCAGTAGTTAAAAGCCAGTTTTGGCCTTTTTAAGTCAAACTGACGACTCCTTTCTGGACGAAACGCATCGGCGTCGGCGGCTACTAACGAATTTTGTGCTTAAATTTTCCAAATCTTAGGATATTTTTCTACTCATCAGCTAATAAAGATTTTAAAAAAATGATGACCTCTTTCATGCATTAATGCAGCCATGCAGTACGCGTGGATACATAAATATTCATAAATGTTCAAGAATTTCCCATGCATACTGCAAGGTTGAGGCTGAGTCGCGAGAGCGTAGATGCCGAGTGTGTCAAAGATTCCCTGAAATCTTAGGTAGGTACATTACAGTGGAGCAAGAAGTTCTCATGATAAACATTCATCAAAATCGAAGCTCGTCGAGAAAATGAAGAGAATACCGATGCAGGAAAGTCAAAAAGATCACTGAGTACTGAATTTTTGATGACAGAAAAATCGATGAGAAACTGATGGAGACTGATTTAAATAATCACGTTTATGCCTACAGAAGGGTCAAAGTTGACGCAAAAGACAGTATAGTTTTCATATTTTTGGCTGCTGAGTAAAATATTTTTGAATCGAATTAAGACACGACACGGTCAAAAAATTCGAAGGATCCAGGAAACGGAAGATACCAAAGTTAAACAATTGCCCTGGCGGAGAATCCTGTAAATAAATAGGTAATTAAAAGTCATGAACGAATGAATATACATGTAAATTAATACTAACAACATAGAGTAACCTACTCCAGTATAGAGTAGGGACTGAAATACGTATAAAGGCTAGTCGACTCAACTTAAGACGGGAAGGGAAATAAATTAATACTTATAAGACGATTTTATTTTACCATATAAGAACTGAAATAAGAGTTCGTCATGGACCTGACTAGAAGCTAACTTAAAAATAACAAATCGTGAAAATAAGAAACCTAAAAAACCAAAATTAAGTTTGCTATGTATGAAGTCATCAGGGAGGAACCATGTGGCTGCAGGAAGCAAGGTTTCGGCCCCGAACCTCCAATCTATGCCACATGGTGGTACCAGGCCAACCATATCGAATGTACGACATGGAAGGTCTCTCCAAGCCTAAGGAAACATAACAGAACCTAACCGAAAATAGATTTTTTTTGGAATTTTTAGGACAAAAGGAAGCACATGAAACTGGAAGAGGTTTTCTTACCCCAACATGACAATGATGGATGGCATCTGGCGGGGCGAAAAACAACCAAACTTAAAAACAAGGAACCTATTCTTTGAGAAGGACTTGATGCAAGAATTAACCAGCAAATTAGCCTTATAACCCCGTCCTATGAAGATATCAAAAATGCCCTTAGCTCTTGATGTGAAGGCGGAAGCATCTGGCGAACCTGATGAGTTGGGCAGCAAAGATGCTTAAGCCAGTGTTCAAAGGCATATTACTCTCGTGGAAAGTATACAGCACCAGTGGCAGGCTGAACTCATCAACCTTATGGTAAACCTCTGTGATGTATTGGCCACCATCTTCGATCCTGATTTTAACATCCAAATAATTAACACATTTGTTGTTATCGCCGCTTCTGCTAGCTAAGAGATCTATCGGGTAGATTTCAGGAAGAATCTTATCAAAATGTTTGTAGTTAAACACACAAAAATGTCGTCGACATACCTAGTGGTACGAGAGAGACGTTTGGCTAAGCCAAATCTCTTACTCGCTAGGAGCCCCCTCACAAACTTAAACTCCCTGTAAGCTAAAAACAGGTCAGCTAAGAGTGAGCTAGAATTCCCACCCATAGGTATGCCTCGAATTTGCTTGAAGACAAGTCCCCCGAAAGTGACAAAAGTGTTATCCAGGATGAAACTAATAGCAAGTGCAGACAAAGTGCAGGCGAATCTTGTGCATCAGTTGCTGCCGGCATGTAAATGTAATTAGAGTGTCCTCAGATGCTTCACTTCATTATTGCTCGGAATCTAAAAGGTCTTGTTGAATCATATGCTCAAATCGACAGTACTATTTAAAGTTTAACGGATTTTGATAAGTCGGCGGGAGGAATTTTCTTTAGTTTGAATAAGAACACTGGACCTACGTATACAATTATGAATGATTACTATTGATCCACTAAATGCTAATCAATTAATTTTCTTTTGTTTTTAGTCATGACAAACAATTCAATGGCTACTGCCATTATTTCAACCATGTTGCATTTATTCTTTACAGGCACTTTGTTTGAATCACTGTTGGAATCCCTCAAGGAGAAGAAACTCAACCAATTCGACTTGCTCTCTTGAAACATCTATGAGAGATTGTCTGATAGATATTCAGGTGGATTCAACACTCAAAAATACATCCTTATTCTCTTCATCATGGATCATGGATATACAAGCCGTTTGATTTCTTATGTCGCAAACTGTTTCGTTGACTAAATTCATTTTGCAGTTACAAATGTAGATGTATTTATTTCATGAACTATTGACTTGCTGACTTGCCAGGACGCGAAGGCTGACGCGTCAACAATTTTGTTATGCAGAAAATCAATGATGGATGAAAATTGTATATTAAATGCATGACGTTGTACTTAATGAAAGTTGCAAATGAGCTACGAGAATATTGATGAAATATTTTACGCATTTTTCTAGATGTGTTGCGGTGTTATAATTACTGTATTCATAGAATCCCATGAGCGCATTTGTTAAAACACTTAGTTCTGGCATTTTTGATAATTAGAAAACGACTGTGCTGATTTTGTTTTATACAATTTCAATGACACTTGCTTCAACGCGTCACTCACTACCCGCTTGGGGTTGTGGCTGACCACGCTGATATATAATTAGACGTTGCTGAAGCGCTCCTCTTATTCATGTCTGGATGCCCTTCCTGTCCACTTCCAATCAGAGATGCAGAGTGGAAGTCGGAGTCAGAGTTCTGTCAAATGATGGGACTCTGGACTTTAGCTAAACCCGGAATATATACTCATTGACAAAATTTTTGAAACATTTACTTCTTTAACTTTTCTTTTTTGACTGGTATATATACATGTATGTTTGATACCTTGATAATTTAGTCACAATCTCCATCAAGTCGCTAGCACAGAAAAACAACGCATGTAGCAGATCCAACTTTAATAGCGCGTGTGCTCCCCTCTAGCTCCAATACATTCAGTAATCCGAGACGGCATGGATTCACAAAGTTTCTGAATGAAGGATGTTTCAAGGAGAAGCCACTGCTCTGTCAGTCTTTCAGAGAGAATCTTCAGGGACACTGGTGGAAGTGAATAGCGGTCTCTCACTCGCCGCCCAAGCTCGTCCCAGACTTCTTCAATGGATGACAATAACAAGTCAGGTGAGCGTACAGGCCAGTCCAGGGTTTAAATGTTCAATTTCCTAACAGTGGCAATGACAGCCGAGGAGCGATGTGGTCTTGCGTTGTCGTCTTGGAAGACGAGATCCTCCACCATGACCACTGGGGCAACAACAGGAAGCACAATTTCATTGAGATACCTCTCTCCAGTCAACGTGCCTTTGATGATGACTGCTGTCGTTCGTCCGCCATGCCAAATGCCACCCCACAGCATAACACTTCCACCACCATATCTGTCGTGTTCTTTAATGCAGCATGGGGCACAGCGTTCACCTGGAAGACGATGCACTCTGACACGACCGTCATTGAAATCCAGAGTGAATCTCGATTCATCGGTTCACAAGACTTTCTGCCAATGATGGTCATTCCATGAGCGATGGGCATCACACCAGGCAACTCGTCTTCTGCGGTGCTCAAAGCTCAATGGAATTAGGACAGCTGGTCGTCGCGAATGAATTCCAGCTTCTCGCAATCTTCGGCAAGCCGTTCAAACGCTACAGTCTATATTTGAGGCACTCTTCCAGTGTACGACTGGCTTTGGAACTGACACAAATCTATTCCCCTCTGCAGCTAAAACTAGACGTGCGTCTGTCCTTCCTGCAGACTTTCTTGGTCGACCAGATCCCTTCTTCTTTTTAACATCTCCTTCTGCTTTCCATCGACACCACCACCTCCAAACAACGACTCTCGATAGTTGCAGCTCTTTGGCAACACTCGCACAACTTCCGCCACAACGAATCATTCCAATAGCCATACCTCTGGTAAACTGATCATGTGCCATTTTATTTTACAAAAGCTGGATTTCAGTTCACGTTTATGTTCAATTTGTAAAAGCAATTGTGACAGTTGTATCGATATCAAAATTTGAAATTTGACCACCATAGATCTTTCTCCATTCTCTAATGTGTTGAATGGTAATACATAGAAAGCGAGATATTGCATCATACCTGAGAAAAAATGAAACAAACCTCAATTCAAGCCAATGATAGTTTGTTTCATTAATTATGTCAATGAGTATACATAGCAAACAAATCTTTTATCCTCCTGTCACTGTCTTGATGTCAAATTTCTCCGTCAAACAAAAGTAAAGAGACAAAAAAAGTCGTAATCAAACGGGTAATAAAGGCAATGATGAGATCCAAACAAAGGAAAAGAAACATAGATAGCCCCGCTATCTTGATATCTACATGTCAGCTCTTCTCCACAATGCTTGCGACGCAAATGTCCGTGAGGCGCCTATTGTCGGGCACAAAGCTGACAACTCGATGTCAGCGGAAAAAATTAATAGTTTTGCTGTTCGTCACGTAACCACGGATGACAAGGGTCTTGGGAGAATATTGACGACTTCAGTTTTCTGGAAGAAGCCGCGTCACCTCTGAATCAAGGACATACTCCGTTTCAAGAAAACTGCTCTTGCACCGTCATTCCCCATTGAGTTGACTTTAGCAGCGAACATCTGTGCTGTCTTCTTCCTCGATTCGACCTCTATGGTAGAATAATCATAATTGATGACTGCATTTGAATTCGAAACTGTATCACTGTTTTGTTCGCTGGAGTCTTCTCATTCGTCATCATTAGACATGTAAAAAAATTTCACTTGTGCCAGTATTGTCACAAAATCAGATGCGGTTCTTATACGTGTGTCAAACTCGGGAACCAACGGATTCCTTCGGAGTCATTAGATCATGTGAGGTATAAATTTCATTATCAGAGTAGATGCCCTCATACCGACCGGGGTGGCCGGCTTTAAGGCATGAGGCACTATTTCATTTAGATTCGCATATCTAGCACTAAGTTATCAGCAGAACCAATGGCATTAAGTTCAGGAAATTACATCTCCAACTTCTGGTAAAGAATTATAGACAAATTTAGCTGGTTGTTTTGTAGCAATATAGCACAGAAATTCAATGCGACAAAATAACTTAGCGGCCAAATTTCAAAATCGAGTGTTGTACTACTAAAACAAAACTGGGTATGAATATCTAACTGGTATTGGTTTTCGTGTTGATATCTAGGAACTTGTCTGGCATTGTCGGAGGAGGTCCACCGCAATTACTTTCCCTAGGGCCGGTATTTAAGCACGGCCGCTATTACAGCAGCTTCCCCTATATGAACGAATTTATATGCAATGCTTGAGGAAGCCAATGTGATTCGTAGTCACGGTGTCATACATGAAAAGTAACTAGGCCGTTTCTTAGCTATATTTAGTCAACTTGAGAATGTGAACGTAACTATTTATTTGATGATTTTACAAAAAAGGAAAGCAAATACGATGGCAATCAATTCACGTATTTCAGCGATTAAGTAATATTTTCGATTTTTTGTGAAACAAGTTTTTCAATTACTAGATTCATGTGTCTATTAACGAAACGATGAGGTGACTTTCGCATTGAAAGCCAGTAATACATGATCCGATAATGTTATAAGAGCTATGAATTTCCAAGTATAGCTCTTGTTCCTCTGAATTATGATGAGTCAAAGAGAGCAAATAAAAGTTCCTACATGTAGAAATTTTTCTTTTCTGAAGCAACTTGGGATTATATTTCTATTTACCATTGTTCTTCTATGGCATTTTTTGTTTAAGAATTATCGGAATATGTCAACAATATGCTAATACTTAAGTCTGCACCTTAAATGAAATTAGTAATTGATATTTCAACATAATGAATTTATGTTTTGAACTAATCAAACCTTTTTCTCTGTTGTCATCTCCTTTATTTAATGCTGATGCAAAAGTTTCGAAGCAACTTCCACCTAAAACTCATAAAGGTTCTATACACTGATAAAATAGGAACCATGCAACAAACTATTAAGAAGGATGGCCTATATGTACGCATATTTCACATAATGTGCCTTCAAACGAAATACAATAACACGAATCCTCAGGTTAAGGAAATGGAAACTTTTGTTGCAAAGTATGATTCGAATTACCTCAACAATTATCGAGGCAGCTGTACGTATCGTCCACGGTATGGTACTTGCATGTAACATGGTTTAACTTTTTCAATATTTGATACTTTATTCTGTCTTCGTTATCTCAGTGGAGATCCATCCTTCAGAAAGAAACTTGACCGCAAAGAAAGAAATGTATGCCGTGTATTTTTTCAATCGGAGCATAATGTTGAATCGAAGCGACTGTTAGGTATTATCCTATCAATGACATATCATGAGGATCTGGAATTCTCATCAAGCGATATCAGAGAAAAGAAATTTTGAGGTCATCAACGCCCGATTAAAGGAAGAGTGTGAATGATTTCTTTTTTAAGCAATTTTCATTGCAACGTCAATTTACAAAAAATCGCGCGTTTCCTGGTCATTCAGGAATCGCGCGATTGATTAAATAGTATATCAATTTTGCTTTTCAATTAATTGGCACTGAATCTGTAGTTTGGGTAACAAACCGACCGCCGTGTGTCATCTAGGAAACCTAATATTTTCTGGTGGGCAAAATGAGACCTAAATGACAGTTTGCCATATGGATCGATTGTTGGATATCTATTTCTATGTATTTCTAGAGTGGATATGAAATATTTCCAACATGCATTATAATGGAAGCAATATTAATTCAAAGCATTGTCATCTGTGAATACGTCATTGACGTGAATATGCATGCACGCACGTGCATCTATATTCATGCATGCAGGTGAATATCAAAGAAATTGTGCCTATTTTGGGGTGATAGGCTATCATAATTAAATTAGATTGCACTACAGTTGAATATTCAATTTTCCACGATGTAAGCAAAAATATATCT
Source organism: Prostheceraeus crozeri (assembly GCA_907163375.1). Lineage (NCBI taxonomy): Eukaryota > Metazoa > Platyhelminthes > Polycladida > Euryleptidae > Prostheceraeus > Prostheceraeus crozeri. The sequence continues at coordinate 375,562 of CAJQUW010008780.1, forward strand.
CTCCCTCAATTTAGACGATTTTTTTATTTCTTAAAAATAAATAAAGTTCCCCGACGCGTTTCGTCACGGTGGACAGTATCATGATGAACATCGATAATTTCCAGCTTTCTGTCCTAAATAAACAAAAGAATTCGATGCAAACTAAAATGGCCGAAGCACGCTTCATAGCGTTGAACAAGCCACAAATCAACCGCAAGCATGAATTGATCTAACGAGTCGTCACTACCTAATCATTTTTATATTTAAGCCAACTGCCTGTTCATTTGCTTACCCCCTTGATACTGTCCACCGTGACGAAACGCGTCGGGGAACTTTATTTATTTTTAAGAAATAAAAAAATCGTCTAAATTGAGGGAGAGCTATATTTTTGCTTACATCGTGAAAATTGAATAATGAACCTCCCGTATAAGACAACAAAAGATACAGTTGAATAGCATTCACATCATCCCTCTTGACTGCCATTAACCAATGAAAGTTAGTTTAAGTGATTATAAAAGGTGCAAAAAATTGTGCATTTTTCTTCAAAGCAAAAATGAAATTGTAGAGTGGCAAAAGTTCCTTTGCTTTAAGATATGACGAAATGCTCCGCAAAGCTTATACAGTTTTCTCATGTATTTTTACTTAACGCTTATTATCTCGAACTTAGACATCTGTTCATGAACGATTTGAAAGTAGTGAAATACTTTTCTGAGTAAAATGGTATTTTTAAATTTTGATTTCAGATATTTGGAAAGATCATGCGATGACAAACAATACCAATAAAGCATGAAATATAGCCTTATGTCAATACCAAAGTTTGGGGTCTGATCAGTTGACTGATTGATATTTATGGCCTATCACAAAACTATTTGCAAAACAATATCTTATTTATAAACAACATATGTCACCGAAAGAAAGTTATCGAATTGAATGTGAGAATAATAGAGTTGCATAGAGATGAGTTAACTCAAGTCAGATAGGATTAAACAGCATTGTAGCAATTCATGATCGTGGTGATTAAGTAGCTTCACTTTCACACCAACAATTAAATTCACAATCGAATGACTTCCTGAAAATCTACGTATATGTATTTCCTTTCATTGTGAGAATCATTACATTAATGAACAATTTGTGTATTAAACGGCGAACATATAATCAAGGAAATTGAAAATAGCATTTAATCGGATAACAGGACGTCTCGAAATTATGTAAATTAATCAGCAAATGCATGACACGAAATTTATATTTGAGATACGATCTGGCAATAAGCACAATAGCCTGGTGTATTGACCATGGTTTAAAATTGATGGAAAACAAGTCAAGGGGTGATAATAACAGCGAAAAGCCGTTCTGTCTATTTCACATCTGATGTGCTAGTTCATGAACTAACAATCCTTGGTACTTTACACATGATTTGAAGTGGAGCAGTCACTAAATGACACGTTAACAATGTCTATTGTTGGTTATAAAAAATCGAAAGAAAACAATTACAGTATAACAGCAGTGGTTTATATTCAGATTAGTTACAACTAATCGTAAGGCAGCGAAAAAGCAAAGTATCACAATTGAAGCAGAAAATCTGTCATGAAAGAAGCGCTTTGCGAAAGCAGTGCAGTAAACAACGTCTTTTTGACACGTATATGTGGACTATACACCCTCGAGTTAGTAATACATGACGCATTTCAGCAGTTAGTGGCGACCGACGGATGACGGATCAAATAATCAATCTCATACCGCCGCTTCAATTTCCTGATTTGTATTTAAAAATTTTTCATTCCACAGGCAGCATTGACAAAAGTATGAAGTAGAAGTTCCTGCAAAGGAGGAATACATTATCATACTGCACACCATGTGTCATCTATGATCTAAATGTGCAATAACTTAAGATGATGTTAAGGTATGAAAAAGTGCAAAAACAAAGCGAAGAACCATATTATTTGATGACTGCTATTCCTTTTCAAATATCATTTATATGAGTATCAACTCAAAATGGTCTCAAAATGGCATTGATAAAACTGTCCAAGACAGAGATGGAAACCGGCCGCCGGCCTGTGTGGCAGGCCGGCACAGACCAGCTTTTACTTTTTAAGTACATCAAATTCATCACCAAGCAAGAGATCTCTTTGTTTGAGGAACATCTTCTGATCACTCAGTTAAGCCAATTTAACTTTACTATTATTTGATTTATTAGTTTACATCTTTCAGCATATTGGAAATGATTCTAGTTAAGAATTACATTTATGTTGATTTTGAAAATACCTACAGTCAAACCTCATTTAATCGGACTGGTAAAATTAAGACTTCCGAAAAGAAACATCTCTCTTCCCTCTTATTGACTACCTATTACTATTAATTATTACATGCGATCATAAGGTACATTTAATTAAGACTTCCGCTGAAACATTTAATTATATCTGGCATTCCAGCCAGTTATACATGTGAATATCATTGTGTGTCAACGGGCTACGCTAGAAAATATCTTTCTCTTATTCAGCGATGAACACATACGTGACCATTACGAGATCAGAAGTTAGTTCAGGAATTTGGCTAACCGTACCGTGTACTTATCATATCAATTTTTCGGATAATCAATAATCAATAATCAGGCTTAGATTTATTCTTTATTCCTATCAGTGAAACGCATTCGTACAAATAGTTCCTAAACATTTTTTCTACCTTCTCATCCCAGTAACGCGCTTTGTATGTTAAGCCTATAAGTGAACATATTATGCCGCGCAGAACATTTGTCCGTAGGCCCAAGGCGCAAATAATGTTGGATCTTGAAGGATCTTGATTTTGAATAATTTTGAAAGGTTAAATATTAGCCTCATCGACATTTTATTGACTTCCTATTGGTGCGAAAGTGAACTGAAGTGGGTTTGTTGCCGGCCTGTGCCTAGAGGTTGACGCACCGGACCGGCCTGAAGTTGGACTGTTGACGGTCAGTTGCCGGCCTGTGTCTGGAAGTTCCCGGCCGCCGGATCAGACCGGCCTGAAAATCTCGGCCGGTTTCCATCTCTGGTCCAAGGTAAAGCCACAAAAAAATTTAAAATAATATAAGCGCTCTTAGCAACATCTAAGACCAATGCTTCTGCTAAAATATTAGCCGAAAAATCAATAGCCTCTGACAGTTTGAAAGTCGGCCTATTTAAGTCTGTTTTCACGAAAAGTCAGAGATTATTGCCTAAGTAGCCAAAGTTTTAGGAGAACCATTGGCTTTAGATGGTAGTGAGAACGTTTTTGTTATTAAAATTTCATTTCGTTTCTTTCCTTGGACCAGTGGCAGAAGACATTTTGCAGAAGACCAATTTGACCTCGAACACTTATATGATGGCTTCTTTCAAAATAGTTTTCGAACAAAAAAATATTTTCCTCTTGGACCTCATGTATGTCCCCAAAACAGCCTGAACTATATACCTAATAGCAGTGGTTCGAAGTAGTTGAAGTAATGAATATATACAATTTCTTGCCTGATATTAACCTATTAAACGCGGTCACACGCACATATGGTAAAATCCAGAGATTTTAGTGTTTTTTGGAGTGGTTCTTGTCTTTTGCATTTTGCTGTCAGGATATAGGTCTATTGTCAGTGTTCTGCACACCATTCAAATGGTCTTCGTCTGTTCTAACCGAAGATGTCTTTCATTTTTGGCATAAAAATCCATTTGAAATTCAAAAACACCTCATTTTTTCATGTACATACGAAAAGTACATTTTTAGACTGCTGTAAAACAAAGAAACAAAACATATGTTTAATCAGATTTTCGCTCAAAAAACCCTTAACATTCCTAACACCCTTGAATCAAAGAAATAACAAGAGTTGAGAAATAAAACTCATTGAACTCAGAGCTAGGTCAGCATATATATACATGTAGCTGTCCACAACTTTTTCCGTCATCACATCAACGCTGTTTTCGTTATCACATGGACGCCTCACAACTTGGATTGACTGCATCAATTCAAACGAAATTTTACAGGTAGGATGCTTAACTGGTCTTTAATGATAATCAGAATTCACTTAGCGAATGCTCATTGATAATGTATCATTTTTCTTGAAAAATTTCATATTTTCTCTAAAAGAAGTGACCACAGTTCGTCATCACATCGACGGCTACTTAGTGTGATCTCCTAATCAGAAAAAATGCTCAATGGATCTAATATTTTCATGATAAATAGCCTGTCCTACGACTTCCATAATGGCACAATTGAATTTTACATTCGACCTTTTGACTTTGCTCTGTACTTCAAAGATAGCACAAACTGTCATCATATCAACGCCTTCGATATCATGATTTTCAGCGTCGATGTGATGATGGAAATTTAAGTCGTCTGCTTGACATGATATCCGTGGAAGATACTTGATACACCAACGACGCAAGTGCCTTATAAAGTTACAAGTGTACCGGCGGAATACTAAGGCGCCGATTGCCCTGTTTCTACATCTGCACCTTGCAAACAGTTCCTGTGCATCAATCGAGTGGTGTTTAAGTTTCCCTCCTTTTATCTTTCAATCAACGAGTCGCTTCTTTCAAGAAGAGAAAGTGATAAAAGAAGGAACCGTATTAATCACAAACTCAGATACCGATTCTGAAGATTTTTTACACTAATCTACATTAAATGGGGTATCAGACTCTGAAAATGACATAACAAGATGAGGATAGCGGAAAGCACAGGAGAACAGAGAACAGCGACTGTCATGGCAGCTGGTATTGATGATCAAACTATAAGAGTAATTGTAGCATTTGAGTTTTTGAGTAGGCTACCTAGTTCATTTTAATACAATACATCTAACTGATATTTATATAAAGATCGATCTGCTTGAAGGAGTCTCACATAGCCTATTGTGTATCAAGCCTAGACCATAGGAATCTCTTCAAGCATGCAAGTATAGGCCTAGACATAGATAATGCTAATTTCATCAAATTTCCATTGAAAATAAAGAACACAAATGACAATTCAAATACCCTGCGTATATCTTTTTCATGCTGCACTCATGCTATAGACCTAATGTTAGATTTTGTCAATCACTTCAGCTGCATTTTGATACTGTGGATTAGTGCAATATTGCTATGGTGCTTATCATATAAGGATCACGAAAATGTGATCGTAAAATAGTAGAGTAGGTTAGCAGGCCTATCTTGAACGGCAATATGAAGCATGTATGAGCTTAAGCTTGCGCATTGTACAGTATGGCATATTTTGTTGATGAATAGCATTTATGATTATTTATTATTATCTATATTATTCCCGACGTCTGCTGCAACTTCCCTACGTTTCCTCATTGATTCCTGCTCTCGTCCAGCCCTCCATCTTCTATTATCAGCTGATTCTCCACTTGACAAGTGAGCGCCTGGCCTGTAAAACAATATGTCAAACAATAGAAGTACAAGATCAGGATCGCAATCAAATTCTCAAGGTTCAGGAAATCTATTTGATATCAATGACATTAAGCGACTGATCAACGAATCAGAAGCAAGAATTATGTCGCGTCTAGACAATGTGATGTCAAGCATTTCATCACTCGAGAAACGTTTTGAGTATGTCCAGGCAGAACAAATCCGCCTCGACCTTGACGTCAAGAGTGTAAAGAAGTTAGTAATTAAGCAGCAAGAATACATTGAAAAAATGAAAAAGAAAAGAGACAATTTAATCTTGTGTTTTCAGGTATATCTGAATCTGACATAGAATTTCAAGGTGAAACGCTATCCAATGATATCGATAAGATTGTTGCACTTGGTGAAGAATTAGTCGAAGGGTTTGAATCTTCATGTATCGCATCTTGCTATCGCATTGGTAAAAAAGGCCCTAAACGTATGCTTCTAGCATCTTTCTATGATATCGGAGTAAAAAAGACGATGCTTTATTCTCAGAGGAAATTGAGAGATGATGAGGACTGCAAAGAATCGTTCGGTACAATCTATGTTAATCAAGATTTACCGAAATTATCCCGCATGGAAGAACGTCGCTTACGGCAGAAAATGAAAGAATTGAAGCAATCTGCACCACCAAACTCGAAAATTTATTTGAAGCATGGAAAACTCTTGAAAGATAGTGAGGTTATTGATGAGATGTCTATATAAAACCAACTTTTCTGATGTGTTGACAGGGATAACAATATCAATGGACCCTCGGATTATGTACACAGTTATCTCAAGTTTGTGAGTAGTTTCTATCAGGATTCCTTCCATTGTGTCTCTCAACTGCTTCTTAGCTTTTGTTCATTTTCTGATTTCTCACCAGTTGAGTATACTAGTACTGGTAAAGTATGTGATCATACAGAATCTTCACTCCGTTGTTTACTAATTAATGCCCGCTCTTTAGTTAATAAAATAGATTTGCTTCGTGTTTATGTTTCACAAAATAATCCTTCTGTTGTTTGTATAACCAAAATCTATGGCACTCCTATAGGAAACTTCCTACGGAATTATTGTAACTTTCCTATAGCAAGCAGTGCTATTGCTATGGAACTCCATCCTATGGCTTTATTGGGAAGTTTTGTCCCATTGAATTTTAGGGAAATCGGTTCCTATTGCCTATTGCCTATTGAACCAGTTTGTCCCATAGATTTGTGGGAAATCCTGTCCTATTGAATTGTGGGAAATCCTGTCCTATTGTATTGGGAATTCAGTATTTTTGGTAGGTCCCATTATTGCTTTCTAACTTCACCGTTGCATAGTGACGTCTGATATGATCACGAGTATCATCAATAATCAAGCTAGCTTTACTGATTGTAATAGTGTTGACATAGACAATGGCAATAATCAACTTGAAACGTACATGAGACGTTTGCATTTTTCTTTAAAGCCCTTTACTATTTCGGTGGAACTCCCGCCCAAAGAACAATTCACTTTTGAAATATAATTGTAGCTATCTCAGAAACGTTAATCTAATAATCAGTCTACATTATGTATAGAGCATTATTATGAAGCGTATTTCATGATCATTCATAAAACGTCATTATTCACAAAAAACCATTGATTTTTTATCTTTTATTTTGTCTTTTTAGCATTTTTGATTCACTGTAAAGTTTCTTGGAGATCATTTTCCACACTTCCCTCTGCTCCATCGGGTGATGATGTTGGACTAGGCCTGTAACAAACAAGAGATGAATGATAAATATACGATAAATAATAAGTTAATGACAGAACATAAACATTTTGTATAGATTAACTTCATCTGAATGAAGAATAATGCAAACTATTCCAATTGAAGAGTATTTAGTAATTATTATTGTTTGAATTTACATAGAACTATTGAATATTGTAAGTCTTTATGCAATTCGAATACAATGCAACTAGAAAATAGCAATTAGTTTTTCTAGCATTTGCAATGCAACTTGTGGTGCCACTGGAATTGCAGAATTAAGCATCATTTCTATAATTGATAGAGTTTATGCTCCTAATTTGTCGCCTTCTTTAGCAACATCAGAGAGGAGATAAGGTAAACATGAGCCAAGCTTTACAAACTATTGTTAACTTTAATTTTAATACCAAATTGAACCCCGTCAAAACTTACATGCATGTGCGCATATGGTTAATTCACATTTCCTATCAGACAAAAATGCTGTGGTGGCGGTGCATGGTCTCAGATCTCTATCATGTAATTTGGCCTATATTCTTATCAAGAGAAGAAAAATCATCTCTATGAATAGACCCTCGTTTGCTTATTTGAAAGGTCAGTCAGAGAAAGAATGATAATGATAATTGCGAGTGATATTGTAAGTGATGTCATAAGTGATATTGCATAGCGGCAGACTTTTCTTCATTCATTTATTCAATCAAATTTAATGTAAAACCGAAAGATGATTGCATGTGTTGTATAAAGTGGGCCAGAAGCAACCGTTAAATATGTTTCTTTATGAAAAGGTAGCATTCACTGCTTTAATGATTTATGACCCATCATTTATATGGTCAGATGAATTCTGATTATTTTCATAATGTTTTGAAACTTTATTATGACTTTAATACTAAGTTGTACTTTGAAATAACACCATAATTTCAAAAGATGTCCCACACCATTTGAGCAGTGAGACAAAAGATGGACCTGCAGAGCCCAAGAAAATGTATGAATAGAGGTGCAATTGAGTGGTCTCATCGACGCCCTGATTTGAAAAAGTAGACTAATTCATCTAGGAATCACAAATGACATGTAGCTCGACATTCTAAAAGTAAGTCATTGCGAACTTTTTGAACCTTTCTTTAGCTTTGATAGGACATTGTGTCAAAATTACTTAACTAAATCTCATGGAGGAGTGAAGACTAAGTGCTTGTGCTTCCAACAGTGGCAGTCACTTTCGAGAATGAAGAATGAAAAATTTAAGACAGTTTAAAAAAAGAAGAGAATTTAAAAAATTGACATAAATTAACATAAATGATCACATAATTTTTAAAAAATGGTATCGCTTCTTAATTGAATTTCAAAATAAATGACAAAAAATCATGTGACCACATGAAGAATTCATCTGCCCACATAACTAATGGATAATAAACATCAAGGCAGTGATTTATACCTTAAATGATAAGGAAATACATAGCTATTCTCTGGCCTACCCTATACATTTCGCATTAAAATAAAGCCGAACGCTAGGTATCCGTACATGGATGATTGTCTTTTTTTCAATCTAAGAGAGCTAATTAAGTTACTAAGATTAACTTAGTACAGCGTACTGATTTGTACAATACAAGATAAAAATTTTGATATCGAGATCGCAAGCACTACATGTCATATTTTCAAGAGATCATTTCATCAGGATGATGTCCTCAGTAATGACTTTTCACTTTGTTTCACTTAATTAAGGTGTTGAGTATAGGGTGCTCCTTGAGTTTACTGCATGGAAATGATGACCTATTTCCTGATTATCATCTCAACAAATAGTCCATAAAACTTTCAGAAATCAGCTATATTTCTTTTATGGATCATGTTTCTTCGGAGCTTTGAAATAGGCATCAGATTAGACTTACTAATCAATGAATTTGCGAAATCCCGAGGTATTGCCGGCTTTACCGGGGCATTAGCATGGGCATTGCTGGCGATTCCATGCGCACTATGGGTTCCCATGAATTGACGGGAGAATGCAATCGAAAGGCAGTCTCTGACCAGAGACTGCCCACTTCCATGGTTGACGTTATCTAGCTTCAGCTTTGAGACAAAGATATTATGATCTTTGTGCAACTTAACCTGTAAAGATAAATTATTATTTGTAAGATAAATGATATCTTTTCAGGAAATTCATTTGAATTGATTACATGTAGGCTACAAATAACTTCCGAAATTTCAGACAATGCGTAAGTAAGTGCCTGAAATGCTCAACTTGTATCTAGACTAAATGTGGACACACATTTTAAAATGTTACACACAATTTTGGATAGTCTCCACTAAGTTACATTTATTTACGGAGGAGGCACACATTGATTTAGAAGACAAAAGTCATTCCACGTGTCTGGACTGGTCACTAGTGTAGTCAGGCATCGATAATAGATAGTTAAATAGTAGTAGGCTACTCTACATGCTGTGGATATATCTTCTAAAATTATTGTATAGTGAAGTCATATCTTAAGACTATTTATCCAAGTACGTGTGATGATTGTCACATTGTGGAGTCTCCACGCTCACGCCCATTGATTAGGCAAGCAACGATGCTTGATACCAATTTGACGGAATGCTTCAGCTATTACGACGTTGCTGACATCAATCAGGCTAATGTTGATCAGTATCATGGCATCGACAAGTTGTTTCTTGTAAAGCTGTAAGGGGTCTTGTTAGTACAGAATTGCCCTACAGAATTGCTGTTGAATGATGTCGACATCAATTTATCTCAAAATAGACTTAGCACACATATATGTCATACACATGAGCATAATCATCAAATGGTCGAAACCATCCCATCTGGTCAATACATTTCTTGCCTGTTTATCGCAATTTGTCATCAAAGTAAACACCGATCGACGGGCTTCAACGCCGTCAGCGTGAATTAGGGAAAGCAGTTTATCTGTTCTCCTCTAAATCTGCGAACAAAGTCCACTACGTTAATCAATCTTCCACATGCTTAATGGAATTTGGCCAGAGGGCTCAATGTGTGATGCTCGCCAAATGGGATCTCGCGTGTCGCTAATGCATTGCACACTAGGTGTTGCACATGTAACGCGTTGACGCTTTAAGACTTAACCCTTTCGCTGCTGAGGCAAATTTTGTTCCCTCAGGTGCGGATGGTAAGTTAACTTACCATGATCAACATTCTCCTCAGTGCGGGATGGTAAGTTAACTTACCATTGATAAGATCACTCATCTTATCACCTAAAACCCATGTTCGAATGCAAATGACACACGTTCAACTTGTTTCTCTTCATTGCTTTCTCAACTCCTTTATGCGCCCCACGGCGAGCGCTGATGTTTTTTTCTAATATCTGACATTCTCATTATCTCATTCTACTGATAAGGTGTCAAAGCTTTGAAACCGCTTTCTGAAGAAGTTGCTATATAGCTCCAAATTGCTCGCACCTTATCAAATTGACGGTTCCCTTGTTCATTGGTATGAAATTCAGATATGCGTGGTCATAAAGAAGCGATCATTTTTCCATTGGCTTCGAGACTTTTTTGATCAACATAATAATCGGTATTCACTATTCAGAGATAATTTATTGCAGTGAGACATTTCTTGCTGCGGACATTTTGTATCCATTTGAGTGACATCGTATTGAATTACGTCTCTCGTCAATATAAAGATGATAAGAAGTAGAATATCAGAAATTTTAAATCGAAAAACACAGGCGCTAGAACGCAAAGAAATGACTTGATAGATGATAAGAAATTTTATTTTATCATCGATTTGCAATAACACATTTTATTTATACATTCTTTGTCCGATACACCGTTATCGGTTTAAATTAAATTAAGTGTGTGCAGTTTCAGTGAGGTGATGTCATGCATCTACATATGGGCGAACAAGTGCATACAAAACTATACGTCTAAAACCGCCCTTATTCAGGTTCTCGTAGTATTTTTGAAATGTTCTGTTGTTAATCCTTTGTTGACAAGAAACTACTATACGCGCATATCAGTGGCGGCTTGCAGCACAAGCAAACTTATTTAAACTATAATTATTAGCATATTTATTATTACAGTCGCCATTGCTATTCAAGCGACTACCTGATTCTGTGATGTAAAATCAAAACCTATTTCACGAAGGGGTGAATGTTTCCAAAAAAAGTTACCTTTATTCGAAGTCAGCTCCTACCTTTCTCATGATGATATCTTTTCTTCTGTACTATTATGAAGCATTCTGAATTTGTTTGTATAGTTTGATTTTCATTTACAAATTCATATATACTTTCTATACTTCTATACTTTCTATGAGAGACACATCCGAATATATCATAAAATTGTTCATATTTTAGGACGACTTAGTTTGGCGCTTTCGACAGTGATTTTTCTAAACAAACTTGCCAGTGAATTCTTTTGTCCTTCTCATAAAGACTGTCAATGACCTTTTTCACATACATGTGCTGTTTATTGACAGATGACAACTAAACAAAGTTTGAAATACTATTATGGAAAATTTGTCGTGAGATCTTCCTCCACAAAAACAAGTTCAACGTTTATAACCCCTGAAAATAAGAAATCGTCCAATGGGAGGTGAATAATAAGATATTGAAACGATTTCATGAGAAAATGATGCGAATAAGCGAAAAGGGCTTGATACGTCGAAAATTCTATGTGGGATAAAAATCCTAATTTGAAAAAAATCTGAATATCAATTGAGTTTTGAGTTCTGGAATACAAACGTTGAGACCTCTTGACAGTGCTAGATTTGAGCTCGATAGTAGGGGGAAGTTTTCGACCGGAAGTTTTTGGAGTCAACGTCGTAACTAAAGCCGGAAAAAAGTGGTGATCAAAAGGAAAAGGACATCGATTCTTATAGCACCAATCTCATCCTCGCATCTAGAATGCACGCGAATAATTTTAAAAATGGTCGCATAAATGGAAACCATAAATGCAATGAGGAGGAGATAGTCATATTTGATGCTTGAAAGGGATTCCCCAATGCATTCATTTAGTAATAATTCCTTTTAATTATTCCATTAAGCATTTTCTCCAACTTGAATTCCTTTGTCATCTTTCTGAACAAGGAAAGTTAATAATTGATGATTAGACAATTAAGTTTATGAAGAATCGCGAGGAAATTAGTCCTACACCTATCAGTGTTGCTCATAACAAAAGTAATAAATTAATGCTCAGTCAATCTGGTTGAGGCAATGTAAGGCCTATCTACTGAAATTAATCCCCCCCCCGTCAGGAAATAAAGGCATATCTTCAGTACCGGGGATGAGACGAGACAGAGCGTAGAGGTGAACTTCTGCACTTTCCTGAACACAGATTCCTAGCATCATTCACCAAAGACAGCATTTGAGCAATTTGACTCATTTGAACAGAATCACATAAAAATTCGTAAAGGTTTATTAGGTCGCTTGATCACGGTCTGAGTGAGTAGCATTGAAAATTCTCCGGATGACGTCATCACATGAAAATTACGCTCCCTGGAGGCATGCCCTCTCTGTTCCATGTAAAACTGCCCATGTGCGAAATGATTAACTCGTTCAACGATGCTGTACTTTGCAATGGCCCGCTTATTCCTAGCTGAAATGGGAAAGCTAACCTGGTCGAGAGAGAAGCGATACCACATACCTGTGAGCCTGTGAACGAGACGAACTTGTTGACTGTATATACATTTGCCAGTTTGATAAATACGTGCGACTGACTGATGCTAGTTGTAGTAAAATAAAGAATAAGAAGTAGAAAACTAGAAAGCGTAGCGGATTAAAAGTGATAACTTTAAAGTCAGCTATTCGTGAATCTGAAAATCAGTGGAAGCATTTTCATCAATATTATGCATGTTGATCAATTATGATCTTAAATATAGGACTATAAAATCAATGTCACGATTCATGATATCGATATTATAAAATAGAGTCCGATCCTATGTGTATTACATAATTATGATTATCATTTGCAATATTAACAATAAGAATGAAATGAAATAAACGATAGATCAAACTGCCATGGAAAAGATGTGCGACTGTTAGGATTCGAACCTACAACCGCAGGCCACCTACACCTGAACTTTGTCTTCATAATAAAGAGAAAAAGAGTAAATTTCAAGAGTGGAATAAGCCTTAGTCAATGTGTTGTATTTTGATGCGAGAAGAGGAAAACAATTTTTTTTGGCTCGCATCCATCGATGTAATGAACGAACAGTCACAATGTCTGACAGCTACACTGATGGCAAGATAGCACATTACAGACCGACAGCAGTCACAAAGAAAATGGGAAAGTCTCAGATGAAGAGATTGTCACACACAGTCATTCACATAGTCATACACAACACAATGAAAAATGATTTTAAATAATAATGACATTGAATTTCATTTATGACAGTGCTACTTCAAATAACAAATGTAATTCAAAAAGTAGCTTGCGGAATCGATGGAGACAGTAGGATTTTGAAAGTTTCATAGCCTTACTGTATTCCCGAGAACAGTCCCGGACAATTTCGGTTACTAATTTCAGAGAGTTAATAGGACTAACCAAGTGACAATGATGTCATTGTTCTGCTATAACATAAATTTAACACATTCATTAAATTGTGATTTATTTAGGATTACATAGTTCGCAATTACTTGTCTTTATTTCATCTTCAATTAAATTAGTAGTGTTTCAATGATGGAGTATTTGTTGAAGAGATTGACTGAAGAAGTTAAAAATACTGATTTTTTTCGTTTCTTTGAATTTCAGTCACATTCTTTCAGCCTTATATAGGATAACCTTATTCTGATAAACAATTTTTAAAGGAAACTACAATACATTTTGAAATTACAATCAACTATTAAACATCCTCTAAACTTTAAAATATGATTTTTTGAAACATTAAACTTTTTGAGTTAATCATTTATTTACTGCACTTATTAAAAAAAAAACTTATGCTGTGCGATTGATTGGCAAAAAGTCAACAATCTAATGAAACGAAAGAGGCACGAGTATAGTTACATTCAAGTTGCATTCAAATTTATTCAGCCCCTGATAATTTTGAACATCGAAATCCGATGCTCTGTGTTATGAAAGGACCAGCACGGACATGCATATTTGAAACTGACTTTTAGGTGGCATGTGTAATGTGATATGATCATTTATGTACAACAAATGTCAATTCCATTCATGAAGTGCAATCTGAACCTCATGAAAACCAATCTGAAACCGACATCCGAAGTTTTTGTACGAAGGCCAAGGAGACAAAAACGTTTGCGAACAGTGTTGTTGCTGCTGTACTGTCTAGATTAATAAATATACTGAGCAATTTGAGACAATTTATCGAATACCACGCTCTTCTGTGTATTACTTATCAAATACACACTTGTGATGAAAATTTTATAACATTCTAAAGAAAGTGACATGGATCCTGTATAAATTGTTACAATAATAGATTGCGAAATACAATTTCATATAACGAAAACTAATCAAATTTTTTTATTGACATAAAATTTTAAACAGCAAACAGAGCCATAAAGACAAGAGCATGCCACAAGGTATTTTACATTAGGCCTACAGCTAAGACCGAGCTCATTTGGCTGTCCTATTAATTAACTAGAAACTTAACCGGAAGAAGATTAAACATATTCAACGCTGGCACAATCATACAGACCACTGATAATCTGTCAGTTCGCTGTTATACCGTCGCTCATTCATTCAGTAGTAATGATTCGTAAATTCAAATGGCCAAATTCAATCATCCAGCACGAACTCAATTGACTACTCAACGAGAGATCAGTCTATTGGCTCTAGCATCGCAAAAAGTATTGACGGCTTTCATATGAAAAAGTTGAATAAATCACATATCAGCTCGGAAGAATGCATAAATTTCAAATGACTAAAAGTGCCTTTATGACTGTTAATGAATAGAAGATTTTTATTCATTAAAGTATTTTCAATTAGAAGAACCGCGAGCGAATTTTTCACAAACATGCAGCTCCTTCGTTAATTTCAAATTAAGTCGGTAGTCTCTTTCAGACCGCTAACTAATTCTAACATAAACATACATTGCCCAAGTTTATGCACATAACAAGTCAATAACATGCATATTATCGTCGTGAAGCACGATATCATGGCTCCATTCACACCGAGTAGCCTATATTAATATGAAAATTCAACTATCTGTAATTAATATTCTGACCTTCATCATTCAAGCCCCCTTCTTGACTTATATACTTGTTATATAAACCTTATCTATCTACGCAATGTACGCCTATCGCTTTACACAATGAAAAATATGGATACAAAACGTGAGAAAATAAAATAGAAGTGCAGCCAGACTTCAAAATTCTATTCTGAATCTCAATGCGGACGCATAGAAGAAGGGCTAAAATCCGAACTTCTAGATGGGCTGCGTTTGACATATTTGCAAGCCCCTTGCTAATCCTAATGTTGGTTTAGAGATTGTGATAAGTTTGAGACTTATAATTCAGTGACAAAAATTTGAGAGGATGACATTCACACTTGTCTTCCGATATTCCAATAGACTTCGGTGTCAAATTTCTTATCTCTAGTATAAACAGCTTCTTGTTAACCCCACGCCGTTAATGAGCTGCATTGTAAGTGGGACCAAAACGCATGTTTGTTGATTGTAACTGTCATTGCCGTGTCGGTGGATTTTACAGAGAAGCATAAAGCACTGGAGAGAATGAATGATAAAACTGACGTAGCACAGGAGAGAATGCACCCATGGCTAGTATACTTACCATCAGCAGCGAAAGGGTTAATGACGATGCCAGATGTCTTGACTTATATCATAAGACTGTGCCAGTCTAGGGAATGAAATTCTCTATTAACATTGCTATTTGTATGTTCTAAGTTGAGCAAAATAAAGTGAAACGGATGAAGGATTAGTCGAAATTCCAGACATACAGGTTTATCAAAGCACACGGTCTCCTCCGGTATGATTATGCGTGTTTAACGAGGCTTTTCTACAGTGTATGGGACAGAATAGTTCACAGATGGATAATTTATTTGGCAAGATGGGCAAAAATGATTTTCATAATTTAGTGAAAGGTTGAATGAAAACCGTTAAAGGTTAAATGCGAAGGCAAAACCGTTGATGACGAAATGAATTATTTCGTGTCAACACAAGCCAACTGAAGATCAGCATGAAGCAAGATTAAAATAGCGAAAGTATGCCCTTAAGTTAAGCATAGGCCTGTGATATCAATCAAAAGAGCATAATTTATCTAAGAAATATGTCACTTACGTATCCATGTGTTGGTACCGTGGTATAAAATATGCCGTCCTCATCATCTTCTTCAATGTCCATCTCTTTTTCGGATACTTGTAGAAACGATGAGCTTGCAATGGGTTGAGGTAAGGTGATCAGTTCAACGGTACGTCACAGACCCTTGAAAAGTGTATTGAGTGACAATTAGAATAGAAATATACCTTACGTCTGAATGAGAAAAAATTGATCCTACAATGCAGCTAAAAACTGATCAATTTAAATAATTTGATTACCTTCAAGACTTTGCACACAAATGTATACTTGAATCAGGGATATGTTTACAAATCTACTTAACAGTTGTTCCTAATTTGATTTCGCTTATTAATGCTATAAATTTCAAGTTTAATTCAAATGCTCAAGTAATGCAATAGTATGAGAAGTTGTCTAAAGGTTGAAGTTTTTCCTTGTGACTCTTGTGTAACAGTTGTTAGATAGCACTTGAATTAATTTCTAAAACGCTAGATGCATGTACTCAATGGAACATATAATGGCCAAATGAGCGAGAAATAGAAACGAAAAATGAATATCCAAATGACAGTCAGAAGATTAACCAGAAGTGGTAAATAAAATGCGGAAGGGGTTAAATGGTGACTCAATCAGATAGTGTGTTTATGAATCGTTGATACACTGAGAATTTGATGGTCAAAATGAACTATGATAAACTATCAGAGTACAGGTGAGAAATTATTCAACAGACGAGAAGGATATTCTACAGATGTGCGAGATACAATGATGTGACCAAAGGACGTGGTTTACAAAAGCTGAAATTCAAAAATATGTGTACTCAAAAGCTTTCCTTTGTTTACATTCATAGTAATCATCATGATAATACTAATGGCAAAAACCTCATAGACGATCGCATAGCCGAAATTTATTCATGTATATCATTTTCCCATATAGCAAAGGAATTTTACCCGGAAGTCGAATGCACACACATACACAACACTCACACACACACTCCATACATGTCCTGTATAGTGAAGAATTAGAATTCAAAGTTAATACTTAATAATGATGTTTAATTTCTCAAACTTTATCAAAAGCTTAATTTCCAAAAGTTATCAATAGTTGTCTCCGAAATGAATTTGTGAATATTGCAATTATAGTTAATTACAATTGAGATGCTATCAAATAACTACTGAAAGAAAATTTGCGGCATTTGTAAATGTAATTGCCTACTTTTTTCTTTCATGATTTAAATGACTCTGCACGGGGTCAATGCAATGTCAAGGGTAATGCACTATGCAGACTATTGAAAAATAATGCGTAATTCTGGATAAAATCAAGCTTTTGATTGCATAAATTCCATACGTTGTAGCTTAGAATTCGTATAACATGAAGTCGATAATGAACGAGCTCCCACATAAAATTAAGACAAATTGCTCCATTCTGACAGTGAAAAATGTAATTATTACGACAATAAAATGTAATTGAAAGAGTTTCCTTTAATCTCTGCTCGTTAACTTTCGACCCGACCACATTTCGTTCTTATCACGGATTTTTTAATCTCCTTTTAATCAACCTCAAAAATAACCTCGAATTGAAAGGAGTAATTGAAAACCCGTTCACTTCAGAATTCCCATATGCATTGCTAGTTATGATGTGATTTCAATGTATTCTTTCATCCCAATCGATGATGTAATCCATAATATTCAATACAAATTCACTAAAAAAATATTCAATCAGTCGGCACCTTAACAGGAATGCAACTATTCGAATTGCTGCAAGTTGACCTGAAGAATACATACTTTACATTTGAAGAACAGATTTTCAGGTAAATTAAGGTTTACTAATGGGCTCATCTTCATCAGGTCTTATAGCCATTGCTAACATAAATAAAAAGAATAATCAATGTAAGTCGTAAACACTAATTCTACGCTGACTGCGTTGGTGTACAGCACGAGCATCCAAAGAATTTGAAACGATAAAGTGTGGGCATTATTACCCACTCTTCGTATGGGCCTTATTACCGGACTTAATATCATTGCACAGTCAACCACATTGCGCAGTTAATGAACCGTATCTCAATTTCCTTACACAATACAGCAATAGTATACAACAGAGATACATTTCCACACAAATATATACTTCGAAATATTTTGAAAGACTTAAGGGAGATTATAAGAATATTTAAGAAACACTGTCCGCGGAAGGCACCGAGTGGTATATATATATACTGTTTTTTACTTTCATTCACCTGGCCAACATGCAAGCGGAGAAAAAACAGACTTCTCCATGGCTATTTAAGTAAGAAGAAAAACAATTTCTAGATCAAAATACTATTTTTAACATCTAACGTCTACTGTCATTTTTGGCAAAGGGTTCAATGCGTCGTATATATGCTGAAAGTATCCAAAGTGAACAGGCTTGTATACTTGAGCAATTCTGATTGAAATATTACCGTTGGCCATTCGCCCGAATTAATATTCAAAAATACGAGAGTAATTGCTCACTTAAACCGCTTGAATAATGCTCAAAGAAATGTGAAAATAACATTTCAACTATCTGTTGGACTATATATAGCCTACTTGATAAAATGACTACATAGGCCCTACATATGACTATTCCATCTTTTCGATGCAACTAAATACTGGATTATTTAAGTGATTTGTGTTTATTCAAGACATTGACCATAAATTCAGACTTGAAGAATGTCAGTGAAGAAAAGTCTTCAAGAGAGTGCATGCTTCGTATCATATTAAAAAATCAAATCCACTTGAAGTACCGTATTCAAGCATAGAATTCAAGTTTACACTAATATTAGAAGCTGTCAATAAATTATCTTTTATATCATGTTATCACTCATCATGTCGTTTCAATTGTATTGCTAAACACCAGATACTTCATAGGGCACTTATTATAAAGACAATTGAAACAGGAATCGAAGAAAGCATTTGATGCTGAAATAATTGCATCAACGAAATTTCTAAATAATAGCCTACACAGTGCCTTAATGAATTGTTGAAGCATTGAGGATTTGACAATTTAACTAGTGGCCTAAATAAAGTACCGGGTTTAACTAATAAATAAACGGTAATTAATAAATATATAACAGCGTAATCAAGAACTTACTGCAATGTTGTAGGGAGACTTCACTGATTTGATGAATAGTTGTTCGCCGAAAATATAAAATCACACACGAAACTAGAGGCGATGTGATAAAATGACGTGTAAAAAGGAATTGTTGCGATTATAGTGAAATGTTCCTTGAGCGATACCAAATATGCAAATGATGCAATATGATTGGACGATGCCGGAGTCCGTGTCAGCAATGAAAGTCACATTTTCTATTTCTTTCGGACAACATCTATGGGACTCATATTCTCCCATTTCAAGTGCAATTGGATCCAATAGAGTTCGATTGAATGCTGATGTTTCCTATCGGATGCCCATTGAGTGTTATAGAATGTCATAGAGTACCATTCAATTTGGTTAATCGGGTCGAGTCATGGGCAAATGTTTCACTTACTGATGCATTTTTTAATATTGTTGGTTATTCGTGTTATCGTTGTGACCGGGAACAATCTCCTGGAGGTGGCGTTATGATTTATGTCAACAACAGTATTTCTTCTGTCATGGTAGATAATTTATTATATGATGATGGTAAAGCTGAAGATATCACTAGTCAAATTATTTTGAATGGCAATAACAGACTATCAATTTCGTGTGTCTATATTCCGCCTGATTATTCGTTGGAGAATAGTGTCACTATGACTCATCTATATGATATAATGCACTTCTGCCCTGATTATTCTATAGTTTGTGGTGATTTTAACTGTCCTCAGATTAACTGGAATATTTGTGAAGCCTCATCATCCAACGCTCCTATTTTAAATTGGTGTCTTGACAACTTCATGCAGCAAAATATTAATCAATCAACTCGACCGCAATCCCATTCTATTCTGGACCTTGTGTTCTCTTCTAATGACATTGATATACGTGTATATGAAGTTAAGGTTTCTGAGAACTTTGGAAAATCTGATCATGGTATTGTTTCCTTCAATATTCAGCTTCCTTTCAACATCGACATGAATAAGCCTGTGGATACTTATTATCTTGACTTTAATAACGCTAATTGGAATGCATTTAGTAATCGTCTTCGAAATTCGCATTGGCCATCGACCTTACTCAACCACCGTGATATCGACACTGTCTGGAGTGTGTATTTGAGTAACTTACTGAATGCTCTTCATTCCACAGTTCAACGACGTAAGAAGAGGTCTGAATTTAACATCACATCGAAAGTGCGAACTGCATACCGTGAACTTCGACGAGTGTATTCATCTTATAAACGAGATCCTAATCCGCATAATCAGTGGAGATATCAACAAGCTCAACATGATGTACACCTTGCTGTAGAAAAGAGTGTTGCTGATAAAGAGCGCAAAATTTGTTATGGGATCCGTAATGGTTCTGGTAACAAGCCATTTTGGAAATATGTTCGAAGTAAATTAAGTTTGAGTCAGCCAATCAGTTCATTATCGGTAGGTGATAATGGTGAAGTTTTAAATGATCCTCAATCCATTGCCAATCGCTTTAATGAGTATTTTTCATCGAACTTTAATATTTCCAACTCCACAAATGCATGTCAAGATAATTTGGTTGATAATGGTAATGCTATACTTGACAATATAAATTTTGATGCTGTTTATGAAATTATTTGTAACTTACCGAATTCTCAATCAACTGATAATGAAGGACTATGCTATTTTGTTTTAAAGAAAGGTGGTCGATTCCTATCAGATAAGTTGGCAATCCTCTTTTCACTTGTGTTGTCATCCGCTTCTATTCCAAGCGGTTGGCGTGAGATTATCATAACACCTATACATAAATCGGGTCCGAAGAATTTGTGTCACAACTATCGTCCAGTTGGCGTCTCTAGTACAGTATGTCGGGTTTTGGAAAGAGTGGTGTATAAGTCATTATTGGATTTATTTTATAGAAATGGACGGTTTCCCAGATCACAGCATGGATTTATTCCCGGAAAATCTACTGATACAGCTGGCATCATGTTCCATGATTTCTTAACGAAAGAATTGGATAGAGGTAACATCGTCGACGTTGCCTTATTTGACTTCGCCAAAGCGTTTGATCGTATCCAGCATCACTTACTATTGAAGAAGCTGTGGATCTATTGTATCAGAGGAAATTTGTTTAATTGGTTGTCCGACTATTTTACGAACAGAACTCAAGTGGTGCGCATTGGCGATAAGTGTTCTTCTCCTGTGATGATTAGAAGTGGTGTGATTCAAGGAACAGTCTTGGGCCCTATCTTATTTACATTTTTTATTGATGATATTGATAGCCATATCAAAAATAGTCTAATAATCAAGTATGCGGATGATGTCAAACTCATCTTGAGTATGCAAAAGGTATCCAACTCCAAGCATTTATTACAGCAAGATATTGATGGTATTTCTATATGGGCTTCTTCAAATGGATTGTCGCTGAATTTAAAGAAATGCAATGTGATTCACTTTGGATGTAATAATCCTCAATTCAATTATCAGATCGATAGTCAATTAATCAACAAAGCTGGTATTGTGAACGACTTAGGCATCACCCTATCTACATCTCTTAACTTCAAAGAACATATTCATGAAATGGTCATGAAATCTAATAGGACTTTGGGCCTTATAAAGAGGTCTATTCGCTCTCGTGATCCTCACATTCTTCTGATCATGTACAAGACATTTGTCCGTTCCATTCTGGAATATGGAAGTGTCATTTGGCATCCTAACATCGACAAACTTTCAAATCAAATTGAAACTGTTCAAAAGCGATTTTGTAATTTTTTACCTCAGTTACAACGTTTGAACTACAGATCAAAGTTATTGAATTTAGGTATTCTTAGCTTGTCTGCCAGGCGACTTCGCTACAGTTTGATTTTCATGTACAAAATTGTTAATGATTTAAATGGTTTGCAAGCTGATGAGTTGTTTGATGTTTCTAAGCGAAGATTTTCACATAATCTTATGTTAACTCCTTTGTGTAAGCACAAGTACCGCAGCAGATTTTTCACAATCAATACTGTTTATCACTGGAACCGTATGACGTCTTCTGAGAGGAATGTTTCATCGATGTGTGATTTCAAACGAAGTGTCTCTTCTTATTTTGAAAGAAATGATATATGGTAAATTTATAACACTAATTTGTGAGTCGTACGTTATTCTACGTTAAAGCACTGCTCGCCCTTAAAGGGCAAATATTTGTCAAATTCATGTTTCTATGTATTCGATGCGCAACTTTTTTCTTTGTGAATGACAAATATAACATTATTATTATTATTATTTCTTTTGTGTGTGTTAGGCCTACATGTACATGCACATTTCTTCCGTGTCTGTCTTTGGAGAGACTCGGACCTTTCATAGAGGCAGATTTCTCATCAAGCACACCTAAATTCAAGTCTTCATTGATTCTTTATCATCACATTATCAAAAAAATGTTAACAATTTCGTCGGCAGAGCCTTGATGAGTTTTATACTTTGAATGCTGTGTAGGCCTATCACGACTCCGCCTTATAAAGCAATCACACTAAAACGATCCATGAGACATAGGCTACTAAGACATACCCCTTAACAAAACCCAAAATCCAACCATTGAGCAACCAGAAATTACTCCTAAACCAATTCTATAAACTTATAATTTTCATTCTAAATTAGTTTTCGCGTAAACTTCATTATAAAAATGTATCAATTCCAAGTCGATGTGGCCTAAATGGATCCTACCCATATCCCAGTCATGACACTTATTAATGGATATACATACTCATACTAAATTAAAACTTGCATATACTTATAACTTTAAATTTTTATCCTCAAAAGATATAAATGTCAAAAGAATCACATGTAGACTACTACGACAACCTCTGCAAATTCTAGAACTTTATATGTCAATAAAATTAATTGGAAATGCACTACAAATTCATTATCAAGTACAAATGCATGCATGCATACGGGATGAGACTGGTGGAGACAGTTGTGACCATCTATTTGACTTTCAAACTAATCTGGTTAATTATCTCAAGTAGGCCTACTCTAGGCCTACTTCAATTCATGATGTTTTAATGTGAATATAAGAGAATAACCATAAAGTAAGCAACTAAATACACTCACGCTGCTTTAGGCAATTAACTCTTGTTATGGAAGCAGTGTGACAGCTGGAAACAGTTTCGAACTTTGAATTTAGAATCGCGTCTATTGCAGGCTAATTAGGCCTATTTGTATTGCACCTTAAGTCTAGACTGTCAGCTTACGGAATTCATCATGAACACTAGGAGATGTCAAATTATGAATGCATGCCCTCCACAGACTGATGAGGCCCAACAGGCCGAGACATGTCTCGTGGTGGTTACATCTGTTGAGATTTGATAAATTTATCAATTGCAAGGTTACTTGTCTTAATATATGTATCAGTGGCGTCTTCTCCGTACCTGCGAGGCCTTTGGCGCATCCTCGAAAAGTATTTACCAGCATTTGTAAAAATGAAAAGTGTCATCATTCATTTAAATTCGATAGCTTCTCGTGATAGCTTCCGTCTCAAAATCAGACGCTCAACCTAAAGAGTGAACAGTTTTGCAGCACGTGCTTGAATCACAGCTGTTTTCTTCGAACAATTAGACACACAAGCTAGTCGTGTGTTCAGACGGAGCACTGATGTTCAGACAGCGAAAGAGAGTTGTGTGCGTGTGAAGCAGTAAGCGTACGCGCCCGCGTAAATATTGGCTTTCCCGATAGACACGATGCTTTGCCTTCTCCAATTTTTGCGATGAAATTCTACACAATTCCTGATCGAGGCGCGGTGCCTAAATATAGTAAGGGAAGCGCAACCCAATTGTTCCTAGCTTCGCTTTATGTGAGAGAAGCCAATACGTCAACAGTGGCAGATGGATGACGTTCAGACAAGACTGTGATCAGATGATGAGCGTTCTCCAATGAATGCAGAGTAACGCATCTGACTCGAACACCCAGATTCGGTAGAATTCCATAATTCCTTTTTACGTGATTGATGTGACACTATGTTTAGTACTGCAGATGAGATCATAATCACGCCTTTCGTCCCAAGGGAATATACTGAAAAGATGACAGTCGTCACGCAAGGTAGGCCAACACCTGATATGAAATTGAAAGTACTCAAACAGAAAGAAATAAGAAATACACAAGACATTTTAATGCATTAAAATTTAAAACATGTGAGAGGCTGACCGGCCGTCAATAACGCAAGAAACTGCTCGCCTTGCCTCCTTTTTCTCGAGAAAATGTGGTCTGGACAGAGAGGGGATATAGTGATCTCAGCTCCTTGAGTAAGGCTGTTAAGTGATATGAGCAATCACTTCTCATGTGCACTTTCACTTGACCTTAAAAAATGTTCGGAAAATTGTTATTAAAAATTCAGCTTTTATCAAAATTAATGTTGTGACATAAAAGTGCTTTGTATAGAAATAGTATCCCAATGCCGAGTGAAGGCCTATGGTCAGGGAGCACGCGACGCCACTGATATGTATACATATATATATATATATATAATGTTCAAAAAAGCAAGCTCGGGAAATGGGAAATAAATATGCTAAATGAAATACTTGGTAGTATAAAGAAAAATCAAAAGCACCATTTACTGCCCAACCGGTTTCACCCGTTAGTACAGGCTTGTCAAGGGCTAATGAAATCATTATATTGAAAACCATATAACACAATTTCTAGGCTGATGCCTAGCACAATTCATAAATCAAACAAAATTAGATGGCATTTGAGATTTAATGAAATGAAAGTGAGATTACAAAACCTTGGATACCCTGTAACCTTAATTGACGATGCAATATTTAAATCTAAATCGGGTCAGAAAGATAAACAAATTCAAAAAAGCGGAACAAAAAATGTTGACTATGTTGAAATATATAATCCAAATAATCCAAATATCTACAGTAAAATAATTTCACCAATTTTTACAGGATTGCAAAATATGCCTCAATTTAAAAATTATAAGTTACGAAAAAGTTATCGACAACCGAAATCTTTACTTACTCAATTGAGAAAAAATAACAGAATTACAATAAAAGGAGTAGAGAAATGTAATGATAAAAAATGCCTATGCTTTAAATCATCAATAGAAGGGAACACATTTGTCTATACTGATAAGAATCAAGAAAAAACATTTGAAATCAAAAGTAATATGTCGTGCTCAACAAAAAAATGTTATTTATGCCTTACGATGTAGAGGATGTAGTATGATTTACGTGGGACAGACTGGCGACAATCTAAGATCTCGCATTCGCGTACATAGACAGCAGATAAAAGACGGAAAATATAGAAATCTTTTTGCAAGTCATCACATGGCGTCTTGCTCAAACTATGACCCACCTTTCTTCTGTATGCCACTACTAAAACTTCCTAGTAATAGCAATAGGAAATTTCGTGAAGAAAAAGAGCAACTATGTATAGACATCTTACAGCCTGGTCTGAATAAGGATTGTACTTCTATGCAAATGCCATCTAATTTTGTTTGATTTATGAATTGTGCTAGGCATCAGCCTAGAAATTGTGTTATATGGTTTTCAATATAATGATTTCATTAGGCCTTGACAAGCCTGTACTAACGGGTGAAACCGGTTGGGCAGTAAATGGTGTTTTTGATTTATCTTTATACTACCAAGTTTTTCATTTAGCATATATATATATATATATATATATATATATAAATAAAATGAAATTAAATCACGCGTAGAAAGTAAAAGGAAAAACCAACAAATGTTCAGATAGAGCCCGACCGGTTTCTGCCTGGCTTGCAGGCTTATCAAGGGCTAAATGAATGTATTCAAGATCAAAATACATCGTAGTTCAGTAATCATAGAACTAGATAACTCAATAATAAACATGATAAGGAAAAGAAAAATATCCATGTTTGCACACTGTCATCACTGTGATAGAAAAATGAGATATCTTATCAAGTCGATGTGCCTATATCCCTATTCAGTGACGGTCTTATTAGTTTAATACACATCTGTTCTTTATTTTCTCGATACAATCTATCGCACTCAGCAGCTGGTAATTTTAGAAGGGGAATAACATTAAAAGAAGGATTGAAGTTCCTCGCACACTCATAGATATGCTTGCTGACATAGAGCATTCTGTATCGGGATAAATTTATTTGTTCTCGATGAACTCGGATCCTCGAACGCAAAGCGTCACCGGTTTGACCCACATATAGTTGTTCGCATCCTCGACATCGCAAAGCATAGACAATATTTTTGGAGGAGCAATTGAAATTTGATTTCAGAATAAAAGTTTTGTCAACGTTGTCAATTTTATAGTTTAGTTCTCTCCCGGTTATTAAATACTGACAACAGTAACACCTTTTGTCATTACATTTTGAAGCCCCAGATATGATAAATCGTCTATTTTTCCGCAGTAATTGAAGAAGGGAATGTGCTTGTCGGTATGAAGCTCTTAATTTCGAATTCCTAAATTTCTCCGTTAATTGTAGTGTTGCAAATACTGGGGTTACGATGTGTTGAAAAACTTTTGGATTGTTTGGGTTATATGTCTGAACATATGAGATTGGTTGGTTAGTGTCACTTGCTAGTTTCCCAATGTTTTGTTCAGTTTTTGATTTTCTGATTGAATCATCTGCTAGATGAACCGGGTAACCTAGTTTTATCAATCTGCTTTTCATCTCTGAAAAACGAATTTCTTTCATATCATTTTTTGAGACAATGGTATTAATGCGCCTGGCAAGTACATAAGGAATATTTCTGATCAAATGCTTTGGGTGCCCTGAATGGAAAGGAACATGATTATGACTGTCTGTATTTTTGTAGAAAATATTCCTTTTTATTTTGTCACCTTCCTTGTATATCAAGACGTCTAAAAAACTAATTTTCTCATTGCCTTCTTCCATAGTAAATCGCAAGTTATTATCCAATTCATTCAAAATGGAAAGAAAATTGTCAACATCCCCAAACGAATTTTTCCAGATTAAAAAACAGTCGTCTAAATAACGTAAAACCAACTGTTGTGAAATATTTCAAAATCGTTACTAGGTAAAATATTTTTCATCAAAGTAAACATTCTCTCCTCCAAAAATCCAATTGTCAGTGTCGCGTAGGTTGGGGATACCTTCGTACCCATTGCTGTGCCAGATATTTGTAAATGAATTTTATTATCAAAGTCGAAGAAGTTATTCTTTAAAACAATGCTCATACCTTCCAATGCAAAATCACTGGAAAATCTATCGCTTATCAGTTGCCGATATTTAGTTATCCAATATGCTATTGCCTCATTTCCTAAATTGTGATCAATATTCGTGTAAAGTAAAATAATATCAAATGAGACAATTTTAGCATCAGACATATGAGACGGTAATTTCGAAATAAAATCCGACGAATCCCTGCAGTAACTTTGCAGTTTGCGAGTTATGGGTTTCAGGATTTCATCTAAAAAATAGCCTAAATGACTTGTTGGTGCATTAACACTCGATATTATAGGCCAGAATTTTAGATTTTCAGGTACAGCTGTTTCCAGAAATCCAAATTTGTCGATAGTTTTGGCAATAAAATTACTCGATACTTTATGCACTTTCGGTAAACCATATAAAAAGGGTCTTTTTAGCCTCATACCGACAAGCACATTCCCTTCTTCAATTACTGCGGAAAAATAGACGATTTATCATATCTGGGGCTTCAAAATGTAATGACAAAAGGTGTTACTGTTGTCAGTATTTAATAACCGGGAGAGAACTAAACTATAAAATTGACAACGTTGACAAAACTTTTATTCTGAAATCAAATTTCAATTGCTCCTCCAAAAATATTGTCTATGCTTTGCGATGTCGAGGATGCGAACAACTATATGTGGGTCAAACCGGTGACGCTTTGCGTTCGAGGATCCGAGTTCATCGAGAACAAATAAATTTATCCCGATACAGAATGCTCTATGTCAGCAAGCATATCTATGAGTGTGCGAGGAACTTCAATCCTTCTTTTAATGTTATTCCCCTTCTAAAATTACCAGCTGCTGAGTGCGATAGATTGTATCGAGAAAATAAAGAACAGATGTGTATTAAACTAATAAGACCGTCACTGAATAGGGATATAGGCACATCGACTTGATAAGATATCTCATTTTTCTATCACAGTGATGACAGTGTGCAAACATGGATATTTTTCTTTTCCTTATCATGTTTATTATTGAGTTATCTAGTTCTATGATTACTGAACTACGATGTATTTTGATCTTGAATACATTCATTTAGCCCTTGATAAGCCTGCAAGCCAGGCAGAAACCGGTCGGGCTCTATCTGAACATTTGTTGGTTTTTCCTTTTACTTTCTACGCGTTATTTAATTTCATTTTACAGTTTTATCCATTTTCAATTACATCTATTATATATATATATATATATATATATATATATACAAAAAAGTGACTAAGCAAACATGGAAATGAAATATGCTCAATAAATTCACTTAGAAGTGTAAAGGAAAAACACAAACTAAAGCCCAACCGGTTTCACCTTTATCCAAGGCTTGTCACGGGCAAGTGAAATATATTTCATAAAATTCAAAAGCTTGTAAGCTATCAAAGAAATAGAGAGGCAAAATACATTGGATAACTGGTGTCATAGATCAATACATGTAGACGTATAGACATAGATAAATTTCAGGACATAGACAAATATTCTTCATGCAATTGCTGGGAGTATACAACTTCTTTATTTTCATTAATTATCCTTATTTAATTTTGGTTTCAGAATCTCCATACACATTTTCTCTTTCGACTCCCGCATTATTTTGTTACTTCCACTTGGTAATTTCAAAATAGTCATGACATAAAATGGGGGATCATTATCTTTTGAACAAGAGGAGATATGCTTACTTACATGCAATACTTGATATTTATGATCTCTTACTTGTTGTCGATGGACTCTTACACGTGATCTCAAGCTATCTCCTGTTTGCCCTACATAAAGTTCTTCACAACCACGACATCTCATAACATAAATCAGGTCTTTTGAATAGCAGTTCATATTTGCTTTTACGGGAAAATGTTTGATTTCGTCCCCAAATTTAAAAGAAAACACTGCACCTTCGATGATGTAATGGCAGCATTCACATCTACCATAACCACATTTTGTAGCACCCACTGATGTTTTCCTGTTATTTTTTCTCAATTGCCGGAGTAGTGAAGGAGGCTGACGGTATGTGCGTCTTATTCTGTAGTCTCTGAAAGTCGGATGCACTTTTAAACCAGTGAGGATTGGATTAATAACGTCCCGGAAAAGTTTCGGATTATTCGGGTTATATATGGAAATAAAGAGAATCGTTAAACTGGAATGTTGGTTTTTCTTCACCCTAGTGATCTCACTTTTTGCTTTTGATATCGAATCATTGATTAGAGGCATTGGATAGCCAAGGGCAAGTAGTTGATTTTTCAGTTCATTGAAACGTACTAATTTTCTTTCAGATTTCGATACTATTCTGCTTACTCTGTTCGCAAGGGTGTATGGAATATTACGAATGACATGATTAGGATGGCCGGAATTAAACGGGGCATAGTTATGACCATCCGTAGGTTTCTAGAATATGTCAGTCTCAACTTTGTTATTTTCTTTGTAAACTGTTACGTCCAAAAAATTCAATTTATCTATGTTCCATTCCATTGTAAAATTTATCTTGCTATTCATATTATTCAAAAATTCATGAAACTCTTCTGTGTCCCCAAACGAGTCCCTCCAAATCACAAAACAGTCATCCAAGTACCTCACCCACTGCATGTGAAAGTAATCAAAATCTTTTACCGGTACATTTAAAATATTTTTCATATGGGCGTACATTTTCTCTTCCAGGAAGCCAACTGACAATGATGCGTATGTAGGGGCGAGTCTTGTGCCCATAGCGGTACCAGAAATTTGAAGGAAAAACCTGTCCTCAAAACTGAAGAAATTATTGTCAGTTTATATTCAGTTTTGAGGACAGGTTTTTCCTTCAAATTTCTGGTACCGCTATGGGCACAAGACTCGCCCCTACATACGCATCATTGTCAGTTGGCTTCCTGGAAGAGAAAATGTACGCCCATATGAAAAATATTTTAAATGTACCGGTAAAAGATTTTGATTACTTTCACATGCAGTGGGTGAGGTACTTGGATGACTGTTTTGTGATTTGGAGGGACTCGTTTGGGGACACAGAAGAGTTTCATGAATTTTTGAATAATATGAATAGCAAGATAAATTTTACAATGGAATGGAACATAGATAAATTGAATTTTTTGGACGTAACAGTTTACAAAGAAAATAACAAAGTTGAGACTGACATATTCTAGAAACCTACGGATGGTCATAACTATGCCCCGTTTAATTCCGGCCATCCTAATCATGTCATTCGTAATATTCCATACACCCTTGCGAACAGAGTAAGCAGAATAGTATCGAAATCTGAAAGAAAATTAGTACGTTTCAATGAACTGAAAAATCAACTACTTGCCCTTGGCTATCCAATGCCTCTAATCAATGATTCGATATCAAAAGCAAAAAGTGAGATCACTAGGGTGAAGAAAAACCAACATTCCAGTTTAACGATTCTCTTTATTTCCACATATAACCCGAATAATCCGAAACTTTTCCGGGACGTTATTAATCCAATCCTCACTGGTTTAAAAGTGCATCCGACTTTCAGAGACTACAGAATAAGACGCACATACCGTCAGCCTCCTTCACTACTCCGGCAATTGAGAAAAAATAACAGGAAAACATCAGTGGGTGCTACAAAATGTGGTTATGGTAGATGTGAATGCTGCCATTACATCATCGAAGGTGCAGTGTTTTCTTTTAAATTTGGGGACGAAATCAAACATTTTCCCGTAAAAGCAAATATGAACTGCTATTCAAAAGACCTGATTTATGTTATGAGATGTCGTGGTTGTGAAGAACTTTATGTAGGGCAAACAGGAGATAGCTTGAGATCACGTGTAAGAGTCCATCGACAACAAGTAAGAGATCATAAATATCAAGTATTGCATGTAAGTAAGCATATCTCCTCTTGTTCAAAAGATAATGATCCCCCATTTTATGTCATGCCTATTTTGAAATTACCAAGTGGAAGTAACAAAATAATGCGGGAGTCGAAAGAGAAAATGTGTATGGAGATTCTGAAACCAAAATTAAATAAGGATAATTAATGAAAATAAAGAAGTTGTATACTCCCAGCAATTGCATGAAGAATATTTGTCTATGTCCTGAAATTTATCTATGTCTATACGTCTACATGTATTGATCTATGACACCAGTTATCCAATGTATTTTGCCTCTCTATTTCTTTGATAGCTTACAAGCTTTTGAATTTTATGAAATATATTTCACTTGCCCGTGACAAGCCTTGGATAAAGGTGAAACCGGTTGGGCTTTAGTTTGTGTTTTTCCTTTACACTTCTAAGTGAATTTATTGAGCATATATATCCCTCCTTGACGTGGGCAATCTCCCATCTGCAAATTTCACGAATTTTAGGAATATTATTTATACCGCTATGAAATCGTTTCCGAACGCGTATATTTTTGTTATACTTTGTGGCGTTCCAAGTAGTTACTCGAGTGATGAAAAGAAGAATACAAAATAATTGAATAATCTAATTAAAAACCGCACTCAGGCCGCTTGTCAAATTATTAAACCTCCTGTGCCTTTTACTGCTTCAGGCACAATTTGGAGTATTACAAGCAGGGAACGTGTTTTTGAGGTGTTGAAGCTGTTTTTATAATATGTTCTAGCATTGAAAGTAGCAGTAGGCCTGCTATTATAAGAAATTTAGGTTCAGTTTGCATCACTGACAGTAATTTTATCTGTAACGAGACAACCATTTCCATTTTGAGTCATTCTCTAAAGCTCATTCCCACTCCGACGGGATCCTGTCATCGTGATATTTTTAAAGGCGTGAATGACTATCTTCGTAAATATAAATGGAGAGCAGTCGTTGGCTGTAACAGAAGTTCTACCTCTCGTTTTTCTGTGAATTCTAGCATGCACCCTGAAGATAGTATTGTACCTCCATCAGTATTACGCAAATGTTGTATTGTTCAAAACGCTGTAGGTAATTTTCTACTTCGTTGTAAAAAGTGTTATCCAGATGACAATTTGAACTGTAGTGAAAGATTCGAACTTGACAGATTAATTTCTGATGATACAA
This sequence comes from Prostheceraeus crozeri, assembly GCA_907163375.1. Lineage (NCBI taxonomy): Eukaryota > Metazoa > Platyhelminthes > Polycladida > Euryleptidae > Prostheceraeus > Prostheceraeus crozeri. The sequence continues at coordinate 408,024 of CAJQUW010008780.1, forward strand.
TTGTAATAATTCCGGCGGACAAAGATGGGAAGTGGATGATTCTTCCTAAGACTGCCTACGACGCAGAAGCCCTTCTTCAACTATCAGATTGCAATTCGTATCAGCCGATTGAGAACTCATTGTCTGATGCTACTAAGAAAAGACTATTGAATTTTTGTCATATCTGTGTAAAAACGTTTTTTTGTCGCCTGATGATAACGCTTCTGAAAGACACTTCTATTTATTGTCAAAATTACACAAAACTGTTTGGCCTTCCGATTTGATGCCTCCTGGAAGACCGATTGTATCAGATACTGATAGTGTTTCACGTGGCTGTGCTTCTTTACTTGAGCATTTTTTGGCTCCATTAGCAAAAAGTGTACCGAGTTATGTCCCTGACTCACAACATGTTACTACGATTGTGAAGGATTTACCTATCAGTGATAGCAGTATTTTATTCACAATGGACATCTCCTCTTTATATACGAATATTCCATTTGATGAGGGAATAGCTGCAGTTGGGCGTGCTTTCCTCCATCATGAAGATGCTAATAACGTCCTGACTTCAGTATTTTATCCATCCTTCGTATACTTCTAACATCGAGTGATTTTGCATTTCGTGACCAACGCTTTCTGTAAACTCAAGGTGTCGCAATGGGCAGTGCTTTCGGAGCACTTATACGAACATCTTCTTACGCGATTGGGAGGAACGCATCCTTGACCGCCCGCTCTCTCCGGCTGCCTTAGACATCACTGTCACCTCACCGCTGCAGCAAGCCACCATTATCAATGCGGCGACTGACGAGGCTGTGGCAGCTCGTCGCCGCCAAGATGCGAAGGAAAAATGTAGTGCGGTTCTCAGCTCCAGCGAAGCGGCGGGCTTCGTTTTCCTCCCAAAAGCCGTCGACACTTTCGGTGCTTGGGATCCCGTTGCTCTGGAAACTATCAAGCTGATAGGTGCAGATGGGCCGACCGGCATGGAGAGCAGCATGGTAAAGCGATCGACTGGATTTTCCAGAGACTCTCTGTTTCGCTGCAACGCGGCAACGCTACCATGCTGCTTTCAAGAAGCCCAACCTCGGATGCCTTCCAGGGCTAACTTGCCTTCGTGTATTCGTGCATTTGTATTTTCATTCATGCTACTTATTTGTACCGCTTTCGTAATATGTTTAAATATAACTATTTTTAGATTTAGAATTGTGCATATCAGGTGATAGACTTTTCATCGTATCGGATTGAAGCCGACTGATTATTTCGGTGTTTTGTCACCAGAGTTGCATCACCCTTCTCATATATTTAGTAGTATCGTGTACAGTCAGATTTATCGTTGGTGTTCTCGTAGTTAAACTTACAATCATTTTTAACGAATCGTTCAACCTCACTGTCGTCGGCAGGGATACTCGCGCAGCATGATTCGTTCTACTGTAAAGAAAGTATTAAAACTTACCTGTCAAACTCCGTCCAACTGGTCCATTGGTTTTCTTCCTTGCGGCATGTGTAGTATTTGTAAATATGGTTTTTATACTCACTCTGTTAAAATTGACAATTGTATGTATTCGATTTTACATCGAATGATTCATTGTAATACTGGCATAGTTTATTGAATTGTGTGTAAAAATTATGACAAAAAGTACGAAGGGGAAACTTCTAGGATTCTCCGCCAGCGTATTTCTGAACATGTGAACGCTATAAGATCTAGCTTCTCTACCTTCTCTGTTTCTCAGCACTTTAACTCGGCGTGTACTTTGAATGACTTTTCCTTTACGGTCCTCGAACATTGTGATAACAATAACAGAAGAAGGGTGAAAGAGATATCTTGGATGAAACATTTACGGACAATAGTCCTTAATGGTTTAAACGTGACGTCAGATTACAACAATGTAATCAATTTGCTGCTTCCTTACAGTGAATGCAGTGGACAAGTTGTACGCTTTTGTAATCAGCTCTTATCTTTCTGGCAAGAATTTACGCAGCTTTTTGAACTATAATCGCTAGACCTATTTAAGTCCATGCTTTGTACATTTTCTGGTCCCTTGTATTGGAGTTGAGAAAAATTTGGAATCGGAACCGGTCCTCCAGCACAACGTCTTTTCTTTGTCTTGGTTTTGTCTTATCGAATAACGGATATGGGGCACACGCGTGGTGCGAGCGGCACCTACTCGGTGTAATTAAAACACCACTGAGTACCTCAACCAATCTACGAATGATCACTCAACAACTAGAATTGATATGATAGAGCCAGAGGATGTGTATCAAAATTTCGAAACCAATATGAACTCTTTTTTAGGTTAAACGAAATCAAGATAATAAACTTATCGAAACACAATATGACCGATGCACAAAAGACCTTGTTATCTAGAGGCTGCAAGTTCACTCCATTTCCGAAAAGCAATATAAATGATGTCCGTCAGGAGTCAGCTTCTTTTTGTAGAAAATTACGTCTGATTGATTTTTTTGATAATACTGCTTTCGATGAAACTTCAGATCAATCTCTTGCGCGAAATCCGTCTTCTTTTGATCCTCCAAAGGTTCTTAATAACACTTTGGACTGTTGCATTGAATTGATATCTAATAACGTTAATACACTATCGAATCTTAGAAAAACTAATAAAAGTAACTTACGATTTCGTGAACGCATGGCCTTGAAGGAGCTAAGAGAAGCTGAATATCTGTACATTATAAATGCTGATAAGGGTGGCTCTTTTGTAATTGTCGATTATAATGATTACAAGCGATGTATACTTAATGAACATTTGACTGATGAAACAACGTATACTTCAATTGAAAACTATAGTGTAGCAACTACTGTGAACATCATCAAAAAGTTTTGCAATAAATACAATAGATGTCTTAACAAGAAAGAAAGTGATTATTTATACAAATTTGATGCTACCATGCCGCATTTTTATGGTTTGCCAAAGGTGCATAAATTAGGAACATATTTAGCTGCTTCACAGATAGATCAGTATGGTTATGTGCAAGTTGATTTACCTACGGAGTTAAAGTTTCGTCCCATCATTTCCAGTGTCAACAGCCCAACAAGTCATCTACGTAACTTCATAGATGAACTTTTGAAACCACCAGTCGTTACTTTGAATAGCTACTGTAAAGATTCATATGATTTCATTGCTAAATTACCTCAATCAATATCAGCGGAAGCAAGTTTTGTGTCCTTCGACGTGGTGTCTCTCTATACGAATATTGACAATGTATTAGGCATGTCTGCTATAGAATTTTGGGTTATGAAAATAAGAGCATAATTCACGAACGTTTTCCTGCTGCATTTATTTTAGAAGCAATAAATATAATATTAACTAATAATTGCTCTACATTCGAATCACAAGTTTATCTACAGACGTCAGGTACGGCTATGGGCACTAAAGTAGCCCCAACCTATGCTTCGCTAGCCTTAGGATATATTGAAGAGAAAATGTATACTTTCATTCAAGAACTTTTGCCTGCTCAATGCTATGAACTGTTTCTTTCTTCTTGGCTGCGGTACTTAAACGATTGCTTTATCATTTGGCATGAATCGTTTGGTGATGTCAATGAGCTTCTTTCTTTCCTGAACACTTTAGATTCAAAAATTAAATTCACTTCAGAGATCAATTCAGAAAGACTCAACTTTTTAGATGTATTAGTTTACAAGGATGGAAATAAGATCGAGAAAGATATATACTCAAAGCCGACTGACAGTCATAACTACGTGCCGTTCAATTCTGGTCATCCAAGACATGTCTTACGGAACATCCCGTATGTGCTGGCGAATCGGATAATCAGAATAGTATCAAACAAAAATGTTAAACAAGAAAGATTTGAAGTAATGCGCATAAGACTCAAAAACATAGGTTATCCAAATAAGTTATTAAGTGATGCTATCTCTAAATCTAGGATAACACGTCCTAACGAGCACCGAACTATTGATGATAACGTGATTTCGTATGTGAAAACTTTCGATCCGAATAATCCTGACGTGTTTAAAGGAATTATTACTCCATCCTTCTCAAGCTTGAAGCTAACCTCAAAATTCAAAGGTACAAATTAAGACCTTGCCATCAACAACCGAGATCTTTATTGAATTAAATAGCAAGACGTAATCGAATAGAGATAAATGGTGTGCAGAAATGTCATGATAAACGATGTGAGTGCTGTAAACCCGATTAACCAAAATCTATGGCACTCCTATAGGAAACGTCCTACGGAATTATTGTAATTTTCCTATAGCGGGTAGTGCTATTGCTATGGAACTCTATTCTATGGCACTGTTGGAATGTTTTGTCCCATTGAATTTTGGGGAACTTTGATCCTATTGCCTGTGGGACTAATTTGTCCCATAGACTTGTGGGAAATCCTGTCCTATCGAATTTCGGGAAATCCTGTTCTATCGAACTTCTGTCCCATAGAATTTTGGGAAATTCAGTTTTCATGGCAGCTCCTAATGCTACAGCGTGTCTAAACCTTTCCGCGACATACTGACGGTTTATGTGATCATGATTGTAAAGAATAATCAGTTTTATAGTTTAGCAATTGTGATAATGTCAATTTAAAGACAACATGCATGAGGTATTTGCACTTTTCACTTTCGATCCCCTTGACATGTCGGTGAAAGTCCGACCCAGATTTCAAAAAAAAATAGTTTGAGAATGAAACACACTATGGAGCATTAATTTTTAGCTAATTTCATGATCATTCACAAAACGCCATTAAATTCAAAAAACAGCCAATGATTTTTAATATCTTCTCTTTTTAGCCGTTTGAACACTTGCTTCGATGAAAAGTCTCTCAGAAATCATTCACCATATTTCTTTCTCTTCCATTGGGAAATGTAGTAGGAGTTGATCTGCAACAAACAGGAAATACATTATAAATATGCGATAAATGATAAGTTGATGATGGAACATAGACGTTCTGCATATAGGCAGATAAACTTCATTTAAATGAAAAATAATGCAAAATATTGCAGTTGAAGAGTATTTGATAATTGCTATGTTTCTTGTATTGGAGATTTATATTATTAATATAGGATTATAACATAATAATGCAAATGCGCCCCGCTGTGATCTTGCAGATGAAAAATATCGCCAGAAGTTTCATTTTACTTGTTTATTGTCACAACCGCGTTTCATCTGCTCTCAGTAGTTGTGACACGCAGAATGAATCAAACTGATTGAAACATGATTCCTGCTAGAATATCGATCAGACAATGGTCCTTTCTTTTTATTCAAGTTGTCGATGCACTTCTTTTCCTATTAGTAATTTTTCTGCATATGTACTTTTTAGCTACTACTTATTCATTTCGTGATTGCTTGTCCAGTGACTGTCCATTGCTTGATCGATACTCTAGTAGGAATCATGTTTCAATTAGTTTGATTTAGTCTGCGTGTCACACCTAGTGAGAGCAGACAAATAAACTTTTGACAATAAGTAAGTAAAATGAAACTTTATGGAACATTAGACTATATTGGTTTCCATGCATGCATGCATGCATGCGTATATTCAAGGTGTAAGTATGTAAAGTTATTGTCTTCTCTAACTTTTTGTAAGCATCTTGCGATACTGGTAGAATTTTAGATTTAAAAGCACTGCTATCATTAGAGATAAGATTTATGCTCTTATGCTTTCACCTACTAAAACCTCATCAGATAAAAAGGAAAGAGGTTAAACTTATTAGGGTGATTATCATGTTTGTATTAAAATTCAAGTGTGAATTTTAATTTTAATAAATAATTAAAATAATTTCAAATATTATGGACCATGGATTCAAGCTTCATAGATAATTAAAATACTGTAGTGGCGGTGATATTAGATTTCTGTCATTACATTTGGTCCATACATGCTTATTTAGAGAGCAACCCATCATCCTTATGAATAGATTCTCTTCTTTGTTTCTTTGAAAAGTCGGTCACCTCAGTTTGATGGGAATTGTAGCATGGGAATAACAAAGAAAGGGGAATCATGGCTAGTACATATTTAATCTCAATAATACATTAGTGGATCATGCATACTTAATTACATACATGCATAAAGACAAATATAGAAAGCATCACTTATTTGCTGGCGATCGACACACACTCTCAATTGTAGAGTCTCTCGTTTTAACGATCTATTTCTTCACTTATTCAATTAATCAATTAATAAGATTTGATGATGTAAAACCGAAATATAATTATAAGCACAAAGTGGGACAGAAGTATCTGTCGAATGTGCTAGCTTATAAGCTAAGATAAGCTCGTAGTATTCACTGCTTTGATGTGCTTTATATCATTATTCATCATGCGCTATTCCCACAATGACCTCCACAGTGGGAAATTTTTAACATCTATTTCAAGATCGCATCCAGATTCCCGACAATGCTGTTAATTTCAATTCCGGTCTCACCAATATAAATAAATACCAATTTTGTAATCGCGTTCGCGGTGCTTGAATGTTTTATCATGAATGCCAATCCCTCCCTATGTCGGCGCGCTCTGTTCTTATCTTACCTATTAACTTCTTCATTTTTATCTTTCAGTGACACGTGCAAATGCCTGCTCAATTTGATTCATTTCATGATTATAAAAATCTGAAGGAAGGTGGAAAGCTCGATTAGCTTTCTCTCATTACTAGTGTGACTTTTACTATATTCGAAAAATGAATACTTTCTCGTAATTATTTCTTTCCTTCTAAGAGAATTTCAAATAAAATATTTATCTTCTTTATCATTTAAAAGTTCTTAGATGCAAAGCGACATTTTCCTATCATACACGGAAAGGGGCGGTCACAGAAAATTCCAGTGGGGGGGGGATTAAATTTAATTGTTCCAATCCTCAAACAGAATAAAATGTGAAATAATCAGCAAATGTCATAAGTTATATTGAATTGTCTGTTTTAAATTACATTTGCATGTATATGTTCAATTAAATGAGATGCCATCATTTGAATTATCAGAGAGTTAGGAAAACGAAATCCGTTAATTAAGCACGATAGAATATGTGTAAAGCACTTGGTCAACTTTCTTGCATCACAGAGCTGATGGGCAGAACATCTGTTAATTCAAGTGCATCATGTAGGATACGCAATATCACAGCGGGTCATCAACATCTGAACTGCCTAGGATAAACAAACCTATTGCGGAGGCCGCTACATTCCTTGGTTTTACATGTCTCTAAGTTGATAAGCTCTAAGTCAGTGATATAAGCGGAAATGATGTAACGAGATAGAGTTCGTTTCGCCGTCCGACTTTTGTACTATTTCAGTGCAGATACATTGCCAAATTATTGCTTGGAAGCTAAAATGTAGAATTTGCTGATGTTAAATTGATAAATTGAATGTTCATATTTTATATCTCAATACTTTGGGCTGGTGGGGGGATGCATCCCGGCATCCCCCCTTCTGACCACCACTGCACACGTAAAACGCTGCTTGATAGTGATATATTTCCTATCAGAGGAACTAAATGTCGGAATTTACACTCCTTTATTTAAGGCGGCCGCCTTGAAATGTATTAATAGATGAAAAGTATTAATTTAATAAATACAGGATCACATAACTGAATCCTAGTCCTGATCTTATTAGTGATATTCATGTGGAAAGATATCTTTCATCAGACTCTGGAGCAGGATATTAAATATGAAAATCCGCAAAATCTGAACCATCCAGAAAAGTGCATGAAAATATGAAATTCTTTCAAAATTATGTCTGAAAGCAACTAAATGAAATTAAATAATTTTGGGTCCCAAAGTCCTGGGAGACTTCAAGCCATGTGCTGCTGACTTCGCAACTCTCCCCAACTTCCAGTCAAAATATTGCGTAACACATACTCGTATAAAATTAGTTCAAGCCCTTCACAATTGATCTGACCATTGACTACAGGTTTTAATTTTCGAACTAAAATGGATCCATTTGTCTTCAGTTTTGATAATATTTTTTACAGAGGTCAATATTTTGATAAAGAACATTTTTTAAACGTGGAGTTATTCATATCGATATGTGATTGATATAGATGTGAATCATTGCTTAATCTCAATGTTTTTAACAAGTAGGTACACAGAACTGATTTTTAACACATAATTTCCATGCTTGCAAATATCATTTCCTCTTCGTTTTTTCCTTCTTCATTTCTATGAAGAAAAATGTGATTTTTTTCAAAACTTGGATTGGCAGTATAAAGCGGCCTCGTTCACATCAGAACAAAAAAATTGAAACACTTCTCAATTAGCTATCTACAAGCACCAAACATGTCAAGCAACAAATTTGATCTAAAAACATTAGCTATGGCAAAAACGAGCCAAACTAAATATAACACAAAGATTAATATCTTGATTTGAAATTTAAAGCCTGCAGTCAATACCTGAGTCGAAAGGCAAAGCCTTAGACACTAATCACCATATCTTTTGCAACTAGCTCTTGAAATGATTAATTGATCTTTATGAAATGAAATTAGCTCTTGAGAATAAATCAAAATATAAATACACTTTTGAATAATTCTTTTACTATTTCCAATACTCATTAAAACTAAATTCTCAGAAAAATACATTGATTTAGCATATTGGATTTGCTGATACGCACCCGCATTGACAACTCTATCACCGGTGCTTAAAAAAATTTGTTACTTTTATATGAAAGAGAGACATGTCTGATCTTTAATCATGCTATTAAAAAAAGATTGTTGAAATTAGTCGATCTGAGATGAATACATGTACGAATTAGCGTTGTAACAGAGAAATATGACTATAACACACTATCTATCGCAAAATGTTATGACTGAACTGGAATAATGACAACAATAATAATCTACCTAAAGTTGGGAGGTAGAATAATTAAATATTGAGTTGCATCCTCAGTTGAAAATAATTGAAACAGATACTCTGAATAGCTGCTATTTCATCCAAAATCAGGAATCATCAGCAGGCCTAGTTCACATCTCTCAAGATCGACACAACTCCCTATTTAAGGTTGCAGCCATGCCTGGGTAAATTTGGGATTTGCAATTAGCCAGTTAGTGAAATTTCGATTCATTAAATATCACTTTAAACACACTGCTGGCAAATCGCCTAAGTAAGTGCGCCTGCAATAATTAATAATAACTTCGTTTTGCATACACAATGTAAATAGAATAATTAAATAGGCCTATTTGATTTTTAATATTGAAAACAATGTTTACTTATTCCATGTGCATTGTGTTTGCAAAAAGCAGTTTTTATATTAAATTTTTATTTTTTTAAATATTAAATTTTATATTATCATATCAATTATTACAGGTGCAGTAACTTAGGCAATTTGCCAGCTGCAGTGTGTTTAAAGTGATATTTTATGAATGCCCGTCGAAATTTCACTAACTTGCTATTTGGAAATCTTAGAATCTTTAGAATCTTTAGAATTAACAGTGGAGTCAACCTGATAGAATACATATCAAAGCCTTTGAAAGTGAAATTAAATAACGATTTTCTAAATGATAGCTAAAAGACCAAAAATAATTGAACTACAATTCTTTCAGATAGTAGTGTATAAATTGTTAGAACACCGAGGACTTGATAACTTACTTCATGATTCGAGGATTTCACCAAACGTGGATTTCTCAGAAGACGCAGCAGACTCGTTGAAAGAACCCGATCAACCCTAACTGAAATTTAAAAACATAATCAAAATTGTTTACTTAAAAACTTTGCGTATAGCATTGGATGATATTTGCACAGCTGTTTGAAGTAACTGCTAGACCCCTAGATAACTTACGATGATATGCTTTGGCCAGTGAGAAAGCTATGAAACAAGCGGAATCAAAAGATATACCCGGAATCTAAAATAAGAAAAATTCTGTTATAATTTCGATGTAACTAACTGCTGCATCATTTAAGTGATTACAGCGTATCTTCAAGACTTATAGCATAAATGTATGCGTAGGACTTCGCTTAGAAAGGTCTACGATTTTTTAATCAATATCCTGAATAATTAAATCTAAATAAAATATTCAAATTTGCAATAATTTTTGTACTGTGATAGCACACATCGCATAGCACTTGAACGTATTGTTGAACTGGCTACTTTACACATACGACAATAGAACGAGGAATAGATAAGACTGTCTACATAAATCTTATAATACAGTAGTTCTAGTTCCTACCTCAAAAATCTAAATAATTGCATAATTCAATAAAACAGTGCGTGAATGAATTGCTGAAACAATGAGGACTTGATGATTTGACTGATGGACTATACAAATGATAAATTCGTTTCAATTGAACTTACTCCATTGGTGTGATGGTTGAGACAAACCGGATAAGATGATTAATTCAACAAACGACGGATTTTCATAAAAATACGAGACACTGAGACACGACCAAAGGATGTGATTAACAATGACTGTTGCACATGCCAAAAGCATCTGAAATTATACTGAGCATGCAAATGTTGCAATATCATTGGACAAAGTCAGATTACGGAGTCAAAACTGTCGCTGCGCGTTTGCTTCTTTTGGATAGCTTCTATGGCACTCATATTTTCCCACTTCCAGTGCAATTGGATCCAATAGAGTTCGATTGAACGTTTAGGTGTGCTATGGCACTCCCATTGCGTGTCATAGAATACCATAGAGTGCCATTGAATTTGGTTAATCGGGAATCTCTGTTAATCGGAAAATATTCAATTATGAGAAAAATGGAAAACAAAGACAATTTCAAATCAAATCCAATATGAACTGTATTTCCAGAAACATAATTTATGCCCTGCAATGTGCAGGATGTAGAGCCACTTACATCGGCCAAACAGGAGATTCTTTGCGCGCAAGAGTTCGAGTGCACCGTCAACAAATAAGGGATGAGAACTATCGCTCCCTCTATGCTAGTAATCATTCAACTGTGCACGCAACTCCAACCCATTGTTCTATGTCATGCCGATTTTAAAATTACCACCTACCTGCACAAAATTGTACAGGGAAGAGAAAGAAAAGTTTTTTTATCAGAAGAATTGATGCCTCCTTAAATAGGGATACATACATGTAGTTTGTTATAATTTTTCCTTTTTCAGCTTAGAGGTGATAGAGATATCTTTCTTTGGTATTTCGATATCATAGTTACATAGATTTTGAATGCTATGATTTTAATTCAGTTTGATGATATGCGAATTGTATAATAAATCATTCTATGCCCTTGAGAAGCCTGTAACAGGCAGAAACCGGTGGGGCTGTCTTATTTATTTGCTTAGTTTTTCTTTATAACATCTGGGTATGATTACATTCTGGTATTAATTTCCATTTTCGATTTTCTATTATCTATCTAGGTAAAGCTTTATTTTCTCACTAGGAGAGGCATGCAATTACAAATAACTCAGAGTGTACAAAAATCATAAAAACGCATTACAATTGCGAACTGAATAAACAAAAGCAGTTAGCACAAAATAAAAGAACACTCAAAGTTAACCAAGTCCAAGATACCATACTATAGGTAACAAAAGAGGCAACGCCGATAAAGGAAAAGGTATATCTATCTATCTATCTATCTAGGTAAAGCTTTATTTTCTCACTAGGAGAGGCATGCAATTACAAATAACTCAGAGTGTACAAAAATCATAAAAACGCATTACAATTGCGAACTGAATAAACAAAAGCAGTTAACACAAAATAAAAGAACACTCAAAGTTAACCAAGTCCAAGATACCATACTATAGGTAACAAAAGAGGCAACGCCGATAAAGGAAAGGACATGGATAACAACCGCGAGATGAACTCACGTGTGGCTCAGCCAACCCTACACCAAACAGTGGTGGACACCGCCCCAAAATGAAGAGGGAGGCCTAGTAGACAGATGGGACGACTATCTACTCTCGAGGTGTCACGCAAACAAGGTGATAGAAACCATGTTGAAAATTAGGCTTAACATTATAAATTCATAAAATTAACAGAAAAAATAATGATAGACTTACGTGCCCATCATAAAAGAGTCATAACATTTGAGCGATCCTAGGACCGCAAGAAGAGACAAATCATGCAAATCATAGAAACTGAACTTGAGATATGACATAAGGGAAGAAACAGATTTATCATAAAAAATGCCTCTGAACGAGACAATGAACGGGAAATGAAAAAGATGCTGCACATTAATATCCAATCTGCGAATGTATTTCAGTATATTGCCGTGAACATCTGGTGAGCCGTATTTCGTCACCTTAGTCAAAAAGGATTCAGCAGCATTGAAGTCATTGCAAATTTGGACATCGATGATAATTGCAGTAGAGCCGAAAACAGCAAGAATGTCCGGTTTCACAAATGATTTACCCGATGGAATCTGCGGTTCAAGTGCGGAAAAGCTTGACTTTTTCTCAACACATTTGAGCAAACGTTTCAGCAAATGGTTGTGCCGTTTCACTCTAGCACCATGAGTACGGAAACATCGCTGAATAATGTGAGGCAACGATTCGCTCGACTGACAGCCAGCTCTGCAGGATGAAGGACCATCACGTAAGCGTCTTTTTATACGAGCCTGTGTAGGGAGGAGATTGTTTCGGAGCTTAAATCCTCTGATGAATAATCGGGGGTATACGCGATCCGGGCACTGAATCCATTTGGAAGATGTAGGGTCACAAGATTTCAAACCAGTGCCATCAACAGAGTCATGTAGCTTCTTGGCCCACGCAGACTTGTGATCCGTTTTCGTCATGACAATTTGTGATCCCACCTTGACTGGACTTCGAGTCATTGTATTTGTCAGGCATGACGAAAGAAAATTGCCGGCCGATTTCACCATAGGTAGAGTGGATGCCAAGAAATTTTCTATCCTCTTTCTTCTCAGTAATGGAATCCAAGAAGATAGACATGGAATTCCAATACCTCCTGATGCAATTGATGCATGAAATACTGCTATAGAGGAATCTTTCGGTAGCCGCATCCACGCACGAATTGAGGATCGAATCATGCGGTCCAAATTTCGCAGGGTGTTCTTAGTGACCAGTCCAACAATCAGCTGATGCAAATACTTCGGCATAAGATAAGTTCTAAGAATTTCAATTCTCTGGTGTGGCTTAAGAGGAGCCGATGAAAGTTCTTGAAGAGCAGAGGAAAATTTAGCCCTGAAAGGAAATCCTGCTATGCCACGGTGGCTGAATTCGATACCAAGATAAGAGAATTGGTCATCAGGTCCAAGAGAACGAATAGGAACACCATCATGAGTGCAAAAGTCAGTAGAGCTCACTACACAACTTTTGATCGGAGCGTTCGAGCGAAGATGTAAACAGAATGATTTCTTCACGTTTAAAGATAAGCCAACCTTTGAGATACCTTCAGCTAGGCCATCAAGTTTTCTTTGCAACATCTCAGGGGAGTCAGCAAAAAGTAACAAGTCATCTGCATAAGCTAAGGACGAAACAAAGGAGGACAGGAAGGATACACCAATAGATGGTATTGCTTTATCGAGAGCAAACTTCATAACCATCAAGAAAATCAAAGGTGACAGCGGATCACCTTGACGAACACCACGTTTTGGATTGATGCTCGAACCACAGACTGAAACACAACAAGAACTATAGAGCCATTTGAGGTATCTAAGCATTGGTGGAGGGAGACCGTGTGAAAGAGCCGAATTTAATATGGATTGGACAGAAACACAATCGAATGCCTTTGATAGATCTAGACATGCAAAAGACAGAGATTTACCTTTTGTTTGAGAGTGACGAAGAATAGCATGTAATAAAGATACCGCTTCCATAACACCATCTCTCCTCTGGAATGCAAACTGAAATTCTGGCAGCTTTATCGAAGATAGTAAGCGTCGAGCAATAACTTTATGAAAAGATCTCATAAACACGGAGGATACACAAATTGAACGGAAATCAGATGGACTTGTCGGATTATCGCATTTCGGAACAAAAGAAATCCGACTAGAAGTAAGATTTGCTGGTAGAGATTCAAACAGCAGCAAAAGATTAAAGATAGCTTCACGAATAGTGGGATGGAGTTGAAGAAAAAACTTCGGACAAACTTTATCAGGACCAACAGCAGTTCCAGATAAAGATAACAGGACAGATTTGATTTCAGAATAGGAAATAGGCGACCAGATCTCCCACAAAATTTTTTCAGGAGGATCCATGGAGATGTTTGCAGAAGTACCTTCTGTTGAAAGGACATTGCACCAGAAGTCAGACATATTATCAGGAAAGCTAGAAAATGCTTTGAATGCTGTGCGCCATTTTCCAGAAATGACTGTGGATGCTGCATCGCCACGTCGTCTCTTCCATAAGCGTTGAATATGGGCATATTGTTTTGAGCTATCTATCTATCTATCTATGTAAAGCTTTATTTTCTCACTAGGAGAGGCATGCAATTACAAATAACTCAGAGTGTACAAAAATCATAAAAACGCATTACAATTGCGAACTGAATAAACAAAAGCAGTTAGCACAAAATAAAAGAACACTCAAAGTTAACCAAGTCCAAGATACCATACTATAGGTAACAAAAGAGGCAACGCCGATAAAGGAAAAGGTATATCTATCTATCTATCTATCTAGGTAAAGCTTTATTTTCTCACTAGGAGAGGCATGCAATTACAAATAACTCAGAGTGTACAAAAATCATAAAAACGCATTACAATTGCGAACTGAATAAACAAAAGCAGTTAACACAAAATAAAAGAACACTCAAAGTTAACCAAGTCCAAGATACCATACTATAGGTAACAAAAGAGGCAACGCCGATAAAGGAAAGGACATGGATAACAACCGCGAGATGAACTCACGTGTGGCTCAGCCAACCCTACACCAAACAGTGGTGGACACCGCCCCAAAATGAAGAGGGAGGCCTAGTAGACAGATGGGACGACTATCTACTCTCGAGGTGTCACGCAAACAAGGTGATAGAAACCATGTTGAAAATTAGGCTTAACATTATAAATTCATAAAATTAACAGAAAAAATAATGATAGACTTACGTGCCCATCATAAAAGAGTCATAACATTTGAGCGATCCTAGGACCGCAAGAAGAGACAAATCATGCAAATCATAGAAACTGAACTTGAGATATGGCATAAGGGAAGAAACAGATTTATCATAAAAAATGCCTCTGAACGAGACAATGAACGGGAAATGAAAAAGATGCTGCACATTAATATCCAATCTGCGAATGTATTTCAGTATATTGCCGTGAACATCTGGTGAGCCGTATTTATCTATCTATCTATATATATAAATATATATATACTCCCTTTTATCACTTGCCTCCATGTGCTTCGAAGCTAGACCGCGAAAGAAAGGAAGCTATGTTTATTAAGTTGTTTTTTCCCTCTTTGAATTCGCAATAAGTTAGCTATGCAATGATTTCCAATGCTTTATTTTCATCATGCAATATATATATCTCAGTATCTATGTATCAATATTTTCATGTTAAAGATATCTTAGTTTAAATTATTCTGTAATGATATTATTTGTATACATTCATTTAGTAGCCTTGAAAAGCCGGGTGACCCGGTGAAAACGTTTGGCTGATATATGCTCTAATTTGAGATTCTCTTCTGGTTTTATATATATATACAGTGCGTTCACAAAGTCACTGTGCACCTCTTCTAACTTTGTTTTGCCAAAGAAAACAGTCGTAATCTTATAATTGTAGATATCTATCACATGCACAGAGTCACTGGCACGTTTGGGAAGCGCAATTTAGTAGTTTGCGACATTCAACATGATTTAGAATTTGAATTTAACTTCACATCTGTCAGCTACTAACTCGGTGAAGATGAGTACGTTGCATTTCGAAGCTAAGCATGGTGCTGTGAATGCGAAAGAAGAACTTCTTGGTCGATTATGTTTTCCGCGCCAATGGGGAATATAGTAATGAAGTGAAGAAGGGGTTTTTAGAAAGACTTCATGCATCTGATTTGCCTCATCGAAGTGTTGATTGGAGTCCAATCAGTGAGTTCAGAAAAGCTGACTCGGTGCACGATCCAGATCGACGATTAATCTTAAGTGATAGAAAGGTTATTCCTGAAAATGTTATTTCTGAAGCTATGACTCATTGCCCAAACAAGTCGATGCGTCGCTTATCCCAAGAAGTGGGCCTATCTCTCGGGGCGACTCGTCATGCTGTAAGAAAGAACATAGGCCTATATCCGTACCGCATCTCTTGCCAACATGAATTGAATGATGCCGATCATGACAATTCAGCCATGACATGAGCGTCTTCAGTACTGCGTTTGGTTCAAGGAAAATCTGAATGAAAATAATGTGCTGGATATGACTTTCTTTTCTGATGAAGCTTGGTTTCATCTATCAAGGCATATCAGTAGCCAGAGTTCCCGAATATGGTCTAGTGAAAACCCACACGAATTTGTTGAGAAGCCATTATATTCTCATATGTCACGAATACGAATGCTTGGGCCGATATTCAACTATTATTGCAAAAATTATTTGACAAAAGTATTGCTTCACTCGTTGACTAATTAAGTGACGATGAAAGTTTGACTGCCTATTTCTAGCAAGATGGAGCAACTGCGCACACCGCCAATTCCTCAATCCGATATTTTAGTGGAATAATTTGAACAAGAGTTATCTATGAAGGAGTTTGGCATCCGAGATCCCGTATTTGAATGTCTTGGACTTTTGCTGGTGCTTAGGGGTGAAGCAGGAGGTTTACGGAAGCAGGTCACGAAATCTACAGGAGTCTAGAGATAACAACCGGCAGCAAATTGACGCTATCAGGCACGATTAAATTCACCGAAAATTTGAGAATATGAGACGTCGAAATGAAATTTGTAATCGTGAACAAGGTGGACATTTTCAAATGTTTTTGTAGTATGTAAATAGATAAATTGTGATCACACAGAAGGCGAAGTTTCTACAAGAAACTTTGCTTTTTATAGTGCCATGGCAATCTATTTCTAAGCGACAAAGCACTGTGCATGCATTGATTTATTAGGTGCACAGTGACTTTATGAACGCACTGTATATGTATACATATATACGTGCATATATATATATATATATGTATACACATATTAGGTATACGCTAGGTATTATAGGTGGTTAACGACATGTGAGTCCATAATCAACCTTAGTAGGCCTACCCTTGACGATGGACACACTCATCGACCCAATTTTCACCATTGTTTGCTTCCTCGAAGCTTCGTGCTTGCTATTGCTGTAGGTATTACTGCAAGGTAGGCATGATTTTGAAAGTTACAAGGTCCATACTTCAATAATTCTCTTTTATTTCAGGATTGCAAATTGTGACTCCCACTGAAATCAACGATCATGGTCTTGATAAAGATGACGATTATAAGCTCTGAAAATGAATAAAAAATGATTGAATTGGGGAAACCGGACGTCAGAATTTATCAGTGGCAATGCGCAACGATAATAGGCCTGTGAACCATAGGATCACATCCGCACATAGGGAGCTGCTGCGCAATGGCAAGGTCTTTCACGAACGAATACTAGCTACGCGGTGTAGCATTGTGCTCCAAGTGCTTCAAAGCGCACGACATTTGGTGACATAATTCATGTCGACATGAACCGCTGTATATACACACATAAACAAGATAGTCGTTTAACAGACCAAAATAGGCCTGGCCTACTGAAGAGAATATTACTGACAGAAGTGTATGCATGCAATGCTTGTGTATTGACATGAGCGTTATAGAAGCTGTTATACACTGCTGTCAGACCTGTTTTTATACCATGCATGTATCAACAGCACAAATTATGTTTTGAATAAAGCTACAAGACAAAATTGTAAATTGTGTAGCCTATTGCTCTCATTTGACATTGATTTACATGTAGTCTACATGTAAGTGAATAATCCATCACTGCAGCTGACATAGATTATGGCTGTGTAAAATCAAATTGAAATGCATAAGTAAGATACACGTACAAGACAAATTGTTCTTGTTGCAGTTTTATAAAGTTCAGTACTTCAGTTTTATCTTTTACTAACACAACCAAAATTTACTATTTTTTAGGAGTGGTAGGACGCGATGGCATATATCTGCTAATGCACTATCAGCATCTTCGGGTCACATGCAAATAAAGCAATGTATTGTGTAGCTATTATGGGATTTTATAATTATAATAATAATAGATGTATTTTTCATCAAATGAAAATCGAAACAAACATCATAATTAATACAAACGAAAGAAATTTAGTAAAGAGCTTCATATTTGACTGACAGACAACAATTTGTAGGTGTTGGTACTCAAAAAAGATCTTCTACCTTGGCAAAATTTCAGTGATTGGTCCCTATTTATTCGCTATGTCAATTGGTGCATTTGCTTGCGAGTCTTCTGCTTGTTAGGTTGTTAAGTATGCGGATGATGCTACATCGATTTTCCCTCTTTTAAGTAATCCATCACTAACATTGTAAAATATATCTTTTCATCACAATCGCATGATAAGCAGGTCCGCATCTGTTAGACTTTCCTTGAATGCGAGTAAATGCAAATCAATTACTATCAAAAAGAAAAATGCCGAAGACACACCTATGCTTCCGTCGGTAATTAGCGTTCATAAGCTGAGGATTCTTGGAATTACGCTGAATTCTAAGTGGACCTGGACTGATCATTTTTACAGGATGCTATCTATATGTTCTCGCCGCCTGTATGCCTTAAGGGTTTTGAAGAAATTCGGCACCTCATAACAACATCTGATTGTTACCTATACTTCTCTCATGCGCTTCTGTATTGAGTACTATACCTCACTGTTTTCAACCAGTCCTCACACGAATTCACTCGACTTGATAAATTTCAAAAACGTGTTCATCGTGCCATCTGTGGGTCTGAATGTCGGAAGAACTGCTTGTGTTCGCTCTCCCAACGGCGACAAATGCCATCGTTGAGGTTCTTGCAACTGACAATGTCTGAGTCATATACTTCATGATCTGCTGCCTCCCTTGTCATCTTCTGGTCGATTACCCTATCGGCGCACCAAACGATGCAGTGATTCTTTTTTTCACAAAGTTTGTGAAATTTATAATCCTGAATGTAAACATGCCTTTTCAGTAAACTTTTCAGTACATGCCTACTGGAGACATTTGATTTTAGGCAGCATATCCAACCAATATTTTTATACTTTCGTCGTAAGCGGCACCTATTCATAATGGTAATGGCATGTACGCTGATCATCCTATAGATGCAGCAGTAGCCAACCCTCGAAGTCTGACATGCGTATTTGATTCTGTTGCTTTTTACTGGAATGAGA
Source organism: Prostheceraeus crozeri (assembly GCA_907163375.1). Taxonomy (NCBI): domain Eukaryota; kingdom Metazoa; phylum Platyhelminthes; order Polycladida; family Euryleptidae; genus Prostheceraeus; species Prostheceraeus crozeri. The sequence continues at coordinate 427,154 of CAJQUW010008780.1, forward strand.
ATTAACGGTGCGGTGCGCCTTGTATTTTGATTTTGCGGTGTTCATTTTGAAGCGCTATGAAAAAGGCCTACTCTAACTTTCAGAAAAGATAGAAGAACCTAGAATTTTGTTGATCAACTTATTTACAAGTCACACTATTAATCGATAAACCCTTCAAAAAACTGAACATTAGTATAATGTCCACTCAGGTCTATTCTTAAATTCAGAAATTCTTTTGCAATATAATTAGCATGAACATGTAGAACTCAACAGTCTGGACATTTCTTCGATATGCGTACAAGAATATGAAATGTTTTTATACATTCGCAAATGTTTCACGAAGTTTGCGCACTATACTTTGAAATACCCTTCGCAATGCCATACAGTTGAAAAACACGGGCCTCCGAAGCATAATTAGACCATCTGCCACATGAAGGATAATTAATCCATAGTATAGGAAAGTTACTTGAAGAACGTGTGTCTCTGCTACAATATTTTCTTTTGATAACTGCAAAATAGCCTTTATCATATAAACAACCATCATGTCGACAATTAATGTAGAAAAGTCTCTCTGCATTTCTACCTCGATATCTGAATGTAAATTTATTATAATTCGTATTTTTCATTATAGACAAAGACCAGGGATACGAGGACCTCAAGTTTTCTATGCTGAACCAACTTTCGTCTTTCAAAGATGCCGTCAGAGAAAATCCCAAACGAACGGCTAAGCTGCCATTAGCAAACAATCCTTCCAAATGCACCTCAGAGAAGCTGATTTCATGAGCCACGTCAACTAACGGACTTCTATATGGCCACGTGTTACTTGTCAAATCACCAACAATCTGAGTCGAATTACTGGAACCAGTCATAAGCAAGCTATACGGGTCAACTGTACCCGTTGCGTCCGTACGAAGCAAGAGCATTTTGTCTCCAATAGCCGACGATTTTCTGTAAGATACACAATTCTGACCTGCGTTATTCACCACTCCACACAGTATACATTTACCGGTTGCCAAAATATATATAAACTCTCGATTGTGACTCGCTGCCATCGATGAACATTGATGACCAAGTGATGAAGTATCGGTAACACTGGAATCCACTACGCTACAGAAATATACACAAGAAACCGGAGCAATAGGAGCGTTCATAAAGAAAAGAGTTGCGATATAAGTTGCTATTTTCCAAGTTAGAATCATAATTCAGAAGCCTCTTTTCAGCAATAATCAATTTGTAAGATTTCCCGCGTATACGTGACAATGTTTGGCTTATGATGTTTATCGGACAATGCTGAATAGCTTCATTGGAGGAGATATCAGTTGCTTATTGGTTTCTTTTTCTCTCTTCTCATTTGCTCTATTATTATTTTCCTTTGCCTAACAGAAATAAAAATGTTCATTTTTTAATGATCGGAAGTTATGATGGAAGAGCCGAGGTGAGATTGGTTGAGTCATTGATCACCAACGGTGAAATCATTACAAAGGAATTCTGTAATAAATCAAAGGAAATATAAAGGAATCATTACATAGATGCCGGCCTTCTTTTGAGGAATCGTTTCAACTCTTGCACGTACGCAAACCTAGGATTAGACCCTAATCCTACGTCTGTGTGCACGTAGCGCCCTATCATTGCGTGTGTGACCAACTTAAGGCTGTTCCCAGAGGTCAAACAAAGTTGAGACATGAAAGAATCCTTCACTTAGTAATGCAGGGATGCCAAGTAAAGACGTGTATCCATTCTGTGCGTGTATCATAATATACGCAAACCCTCAAATGACGTGCAGTGCTGATCGAGATGATAATTCGGCCTATGTTTTTACTCCCTAATGTTTACCAAGACATGGGGTTTTACTTAGAGAAACATCATTTTCCTCTTATAATTATTTGGTACTGCACTGACCTATTTAGATTTCATCAGAAGTCATTTGAATTTCGAAATTTCTATCGTGCGGAATTCAAATCAATAAACAAATTTTCTGTCTGACAGTTTGCAATTGAGCCTATCACAAGCAAAGTTCACTGAGGGTGTGCAACTTATAGTGACAGTTCAAACAATCCTCCTCCATTAGCATCGATAGCATACTGCAATCTGAAGAATAAATGGCTAGCAGTGCCGTGAAGCTCATCTGGTTCCAGATCGCACACTTCACAGATTTTCTTTTTCAACTCATCAATGTTCCTAGGGTTCAGTTCCGCAAGCCTTTGCCCTATGTAGAGCCGTGGGCGTTCCTCGTGATGGCAGTCGATCTTGCATTTGTCATGCCTCCCCTCTCTTCTCGGATGTTGTCAACCCATTCTCGTTGTCTTCTTCCTCTTCTAAGCTTTGCACACTCTTCTCTTCCAGTGGTCATATTTTTTCATTTGTCTTTCTCTTATTTTCGCGAGGAGTCCTTCTCCCTCTGATACGCCTACTATCTGTTTCACATATTCATTTGTTTTCTTCTGTGTTCAGCTCAGTGGTAAAACTCTTCTCTATAGCCATAGCACAAAAACTTCAATAATTCTTCTTTCTTCTTGAGTGTCCAGCTTTCTGAGCCGTAGGACGCTATGCTCCAGACCAGAACTTTCGCTAATTTGACTTTCATCTTGAGGCTCAGATCACTTGCTTTCCATACTTCGACTACACCTTTTTGACTTCTATTTAAAATAAGTCAGGTTCTATTTAAAATAAGTCAAGTTCTATTTAAAGCAAATCAAGTTCTTATGAAAATAAGTCAAGTTCTAATTAAAAAAAGTCACGTTCTATTTAAAAATTTTCAATTAGGTAGTTGAGAATTACATGGCAAATAACAATCCAGTGTTAGTTATTCCATCGAGTTTGTTCACTTTGCACCGTTCTTGGAATATCTAAAATAAGATTTTAGTCTAAGGATTATCTGTACATGAGATATCTATGGCTATGACCTCATTTAGTGCTAACTTCTCCATTGCTCTCATTTTCTCATCACACGAGTGCAGACGAGTTGTGAATAGGATTGCAAAAATCAATGCCAAACATTGGCGTCATTGGTCGATGAATCAGTCACTTGACGAATTGAATACAAATGAATGAAGCTGAAGGAAATAGCATCGACTTTGAACAAAACTGCATTAGGCTGCACTTCCAACCTGAACATCGTCTTAGGTACCTCGAAACCATCATTGACAAAGCAATGATGGATTTAAGACCCCGCTTGTGTTTAAGAGCATGCAATCATGCTCAAAAACATTTTCCTTTTTCACGATTCACCAATGAACGACAACGTTAGTGTATGAGATTGTTACAGTTGCGTATATCTTATACATATACTTATATATAAATTACGAGTAGTTAGTGGGGCAACAATGTTTTTGATCAAATTTGGGTAGACTTCTGGTATTCAAGATGAGAATAGGTAGGCCAACGTATGATTACCATATTTTTGCTCTATCTCACAGAAAAAGACGTCTATCACTGTAGTCGATAATAGGTATAATCACCAGTAATTTTTCAAAACTGGGAACTTTTGGCTGAAATGTGCGGTCGGGGAAAGATTCCCTATTATCAATCATTTAAATGGTATGAAATAAAAAATAATTGCGTGAAAATTATATATATATATGTAATGTAAATTCTTTTTATAGAACTTGACTTGTTTCAGTTAGAACTTGACTAGTTTTAAATAGAACTTGACTTATTTTTAAATAGAACTTGACTTATTTTAACTAGAAGTTAAAAAGGTGTAGATCTAATGTCGCTCTTCTGGTTGCACTCAGTCTGGTGTTTACTTCTGTCTTGCTGTATCCATCGGGATCGATGTAGGATCCCAGAAACTTAAATTTACCGACGTTGTCGATCTTATCGTCTCCAATTATGATGTGTCCTTTACCGTGTACTGTCATGGAGCTCGTTTTCTTCGTATTCAACACTAAAACGTGTACTTCACTCACAGCCTTAAGATGTTCTGCCATGCCTTTCAGTTCCTCCTTCGTATTCGCTATCAAAGTTGTGTCGCCGGCTATCTGATGTTCCAAATCGATTTCCCTCCAACAACTTTATCCGCTCTTTCTGATAGTTCTTTCCCAACTTCTGTCATGATCTTCTCGCCGATTGTATTGAAGAGGAGCGGTGATATGTGACAGCCTTGTCTGACTCCTTTCCCAAACTTGAATGGTTCTGATCGTCGATTATGAACCCGCACCCCACCGCTGGCATTTTCATATGATTTCTTTAATAGCCATATTAGATGTTTAGATAGGCTTACCGCAGCCACGACCAATACCTCGGTCATCAGAGAAAATCTCGTTTCTTCTTCGAGAAATGAGGTGTTCCTTCATGTTGAAATGCGACAGACAATCTTCATCATGTCCTCTATTTTCTGTTTCTTTTGCAATTCAGGCGGTGATCACGAAATATGTCGATGTAATTGTCTTGATCAACAATCGATTCGAAGAAGTAGGGCTGCAATTTGAAGTCTGAAGAAATGACCATCCAATCGCAAAGCTTTAGTGGGACTGTTTTTTCGCATATCAAGGATGAATCATAAGCTTCCAAAATGAAAGACAAAATCAAACTCTTCGAGCAACTTAAATTACTTGTCTTATCTCCAAATTGGAGGTCAAACAAAATCAAATAGATTGTTGAATCAGTCTGCAGCCAAATCGAATCACTGAAATCACAAAATGACAAATCATGCGCTCAAACAATGTCAGGATTTCATGAACCGTAATGTAGTATATAAATTAACAAAATTTAAATTTTAAATTTTACTAATGAAATATTTTGGATGAATGAAAGATATAACATGAAACCAAACCCCAAGTCTTGTCAAATGAAATGGTTTCATAATCATTAGCGGAAATTTGTTTTTACAAGCACAGTACATCATCAAAGTTTTACACCCATTATGGCTCACCTTGCATATCCTATTATACCTGTTCATAAAACAGAAGGAAATCATTTGTGAACGAAAACTTCGACTGTATTAGTTTAGCGAACATATTTTGACTTGAACATATTCGAATTCAAATTTTTGTACAACTTCTTGCAGTAACCATAAATTTTCTACTGAGTTCTCAGTGTTCTTGATCTAAAGCGAGATTCAATGCTAGTGTGCTTCTATATCAATGATGTAAAAATAAAAAATTCCAAGTTATTTCAAAATGATAGACAGATGCACTGTTACAGAGAAATTCAAGTTTAACGAAATATTGATTCAAACTGACCCTTTTTATTGCTGAAATCGCCTCAATTTCACTCAACAAATTACTAAGAAGTAGGGTAGAGAAGGAGTATGTGCGATGCAGTGTGTGTGAACCATAAAAGAAATCCTTTCAGATAGGTCGGATTATTCGAATGTCGAATCGAATTGGATTCGTATTTTGAAAATATGTTTCCAGATCGCATTCGTTGGCATCGTCTTATCCTCGGATTTAGTTTTCGATCCTTCGGATCGTATTCAACCCCTAAATTCGATGAAATGCACATCTCTAGACATGACTTGTTTTCGTCGACGCCCAATTTTTTGAGGTAAATACAATAGTCCCTGTCTATAACGACCTGCTTTCTGCCAAGTAAAAAAAGTCGTTATAGCCAGGTGGTCGTTATATATAGGTACATATTTCAATATCACATTTTTAATTATATTTTGATAATATGGATCAATAAGCATTCCTACAGAAGCTACAGTAAAAAATCGTATCAAATTGATGTAGATAGTGTAGACGCGTTATTATTTGTATTAGAATTACTGTAAATGAATTTTTTAAATCGTAGATAAGCAATTAAATTTTTTGTATACTCCAGTATACCTCTACTGCCCAATACCGATGCAATCGTACATGTTATGAGGATAAAAAAAACTACTTTTCATTCCACGAAAAATATCCTTTTTGGGAAGACATGCATCTTAATGCACATTTTAATTAGTTTCTGCAGAAGAAGTCGCTAATCTTAGTTTGTTTCGCTTGACTTACTTTGACGTTGAACATTTCACTGGCAAAACTCACTAATGATTCAACCATGCCGTTGTTGTTTTGTGACAGTGCAAATTTCATCAATTCATCGTGATAATTCAAAGCTGTTTTTAAGTCAATGACTTTGTCAGCACTTGCAGTTGAAGCACCGTCATCACCTTCATCGTCGTCACTTATTGTTGCGATGTTGTCAGAGTTTCCGTCAGGGCACTGTTCGAGACTGCAGTGCACTTCAACATCATCATCACAACTAACGAAATGTTGAAGGGTAATTCCATCAAGGATGCTCTTAAAGTCTTCTGAATATGAATTGGATTCAACTTCGTTTGACTCAATTTCATCATTGTTCGAGGAAGGAGTGAAGCCACATTTCTTGAAACATTTCGTTATTGTTTCCGGCTGAACTCGAAGCCAGGAAACTCGAATCCAGGTAATAGCATCCAGAAGTGTTACCGATTTCGCCAGTTGAGCGGAGGTTGACGTTTTGTCCTGTTCCATTTTGCAGATCATCCGTCGTAAAAAGATCTTTCGATAGTGCAACTTCGTAGACTGAATGATTCCCGCGTCGCATGGTTGCAGCCTGGATGTTGTGTTGGGTGGCAAAAACTGTAGTTTTATGTTAGAGAGTGTCAGATCTAAATGAGATGAGCAATTGTCTAGGAAAAGAAGGATATTTCTATCTTGAATCCGGAACTTGTTGTTCAATTTTTGAAGCCAGACATGGAATATTTTTGAAGTCATCCATGCCTTTTTATTGAAATGATAGTCAATGCCTAGTTGAGAGACATTCGCTCCACGAAAACATCTAGGATTTTCCGTTTTTCCGATAATAAGCGGGCGTAGCTTTTCTCCGGTTAAACTACAGGCCAAAAGAACTGTTATCCTTTCCTTCGAAGACTTCACACCACATGTACTTTCGCCTTTCTTTACCATTGATCGCAAGGGCAGCATGCGGTAGTACAGCCCCGTCTCATCTGCATTAAAAATGTCTGAGTCACTGTAGCCGGCGCAAATTGCTGGCAGTCGTTTGCTCCAGTCTGCAATGCTTTCTTCGGAAACTTCTCCACTTTCCTCACAAAGAACTGAGCACTTTACATTATGTCGCTTCTGCCATGATTCCAATCAGCCATTACTTCCTGAGAAGTTCAAGTGCTCATTTTGAGCTGAGAGAATCTTAGCCTTTTCCTGTATCATTCTGCCACTTATTGGTAGGTTTCTTGCTCGAGCATCTTCGAACCATTCCCATACAGATTCATCGATATCGTCGTACAAACTTTGCTTTCTCCTCTTCGTATTGCCATTTTCTCCATTGTTCCATCTCTGGAGGACTTCTGCTTTATTTGTAATTATTGATTGTATTTGTGTTTTTCCAACACACAATGCATACGCGATAGATATTGCAGTTTCACCTTTCTCGTGTCTATGAACAACTTTCACGCGATCTTCAAAACTCAGACACTTTCTCTTTGACATGGCTGGGACGTTCGCAACTCTAATATTAAGATGTAGCTTTGTGTAGCCTACTTAGCTTTAGAGAGACACACCGAGTAACCGAAACACACACTTTATTCATACGCGTACATTATCCTAAAACGATGTGTGCACGCACGCTCAATGTTTGAATTTATTATTGGATACCCATCCCTTGAAAGTGAATGGCCAGTCCACAGAATTAGATTCATCTGCGCGCGCTTAGGGTTTCCTAGAATGGAAGAGTCGTATCTGTTCTTGATATCGAAATGGCGCATGACAGAATTAGACACACTTGCTCCAATAGCTTCATCATTGGAACAACGAGACTCGGAACAATAAGTTCTATACATCAGCTGCCGAGTGTGATGAGTGCGTGCCAGTGGCGGCGCGAGGACGTTTCGTGCCCGGGGCGGGTCATTTATCAGTGCCCCCCTCCCCAATGAACCCCATTCCCAGCCAATTCTAATAAAATTATGAAGATTTAGCTACACCGTAAATGTAATACATGTAATTACATGCAACGCACACACCAACCACACCGATAAATCAACGCTAATTTATGAAATACAGGGTGTTTCAGAAATCCTGGCCACTTTGCATAAAAATTTTTATATCATGATCTTTATCTATATTTACCATCGTAAAAGTGCCCTGACAGTCGCAAAACTTCATATTGATGTAAACATGTTATATAGCCGATGTATTCATGTACACCTGCTGATCTTAGTAAACTTATATAATTAGGGCTACTATCATTTTAATAACTAAATCGGGAAATGAAAAAGCCTTTTTTCACAGTTTTGGAGTTATGTTGTGAACTTCTTCGATGATGAAGCTCCTTAAGTCTGGAAGACTCCTAGGTCGATGTGCAAAAACTCTATCTTTGAGGAAGCCCCATAAAAAAAATCACAAGGTGTAAGGTCCGGAGAACGTGGGGCCCACTCCACATGACCTCGACGACCAATCCATCTTTCTTTAAAGTGCTGGTCCAGGTGTCTCCTGACTGATGTGGCGTAATGTGCCGGACAACCATCTTGCATGAACCACATATTGTCATCATTGATGGAGAAGACATGTTCACGAAGCAAGTCAAGATATTTCTCACCGTTGAGATTTCCATTGATGAATACAGGACCAACTATTCCACTCGAACGAATGACACACCATACCATTACGCCTGGGGCCTGACCATTACTTTCAACAGTACACTGAGGGTTTTGTGTCGACCAGATTACGCAGTTGTGTCGATTGACTGTTCCAGAAAGTTTGAATTGTGCTTCATCAGACCATAAGATGTTTTTCGCGAACTCGGGATCTCTATCCATCATACCCAGTAAGATGTCGCAAGTTTCAACTCTGCGATCAAAGTCGTCTTCGGATTTATCAAGCGTGGAATATACGGCTTGCACTTCAGTCCCTTGAGAAGTCTGTAAGTGGACGAATGGCTTAGATGACAGGCATTTGACAATTTCCGGCTTGACATAGGCTCGGCACCATTGTCAACAAGCAGCTCAACCAACACTGCCTTGTTTTTATCGGTCGTGATAGACCGTGGTCTACCGGTAGGCTTTTTCGGTTGAACACTACCAGTTTTATCAAACTGTTTATTGATGCGTCCAATCGTTCTACGATCGATTGCATTCTCTCCATATTGACGTAAAAGTTGTCTTTCAACCTCAACAGCATTTTGAGAAAGAGAATATAAACGTACAGCCTTAATCTTCTGCTCAAGTCTGTCATCTTCAGCCATAACGCGAGTATTTTAAAACTCTTACTTACTAACAGTGCAAAATGAAGAAATCGATATATCAGTGAACGAATATCAGTTTGAATTTATGCGGAAAACAATGTATTAACATTTGAAATCATAGAAATTGAGTATGCTTGTAAACTTACTGTGATTTGAGGTCAAGTATTCAATTCAAGTATTGAAATTGATTAAGGAATGAATAGCCTATCTAACATAACCATAGCTCAAAATCAACTAAAACAGCGGTATAAAATGCAAAACTATGAACAGTCATATTTGCTGATTGTCTGAGCAAATTAGCAGCGAATTCTAATGGAGGCGGAGTCCCTCACTTTTACATAGACATAGTGTGACTCCTACTTCTATAGATTCAAATGGACTTCGTCCGAATGGCTGCATAAATGGGAATTATGATTCATCAAGTTGTGCCCAGCATTTCTGAAACACCCTGTAGACAGAATTAAACAGCGTTAAATGATAAATGTAGCTGATGTAGGTAAATGCAAATCTGAGTTCTCAGATTGAATTTTAAATGAAACATTTGATTCGAAAATCATATCAACATTTCTCAAGATTTAGATTTCCCCGAGCGAGCCTCTGACCGTGCCCTTGAATCTCGGTGCCCGGGGCGGACCGCCCCCCCTCCCCCCCTAGCGCCGCCACTGCGTGCGTATCTGTGGTTGTGATATCATATCGACCAAGGACGCGCGCACGAAAACACACATCGCGTGTAGCTGCATTGACAGTTTACAGTGATAAGACGATGGTGGAATATCAGGTGAACTAATTTTCGCACGCCTGTCAACTTCTTTAAAAATGACCTGAAGCACCAACATTATCAAAAAAACTTGTGCGCAATGATCTGAATTCTTCGAATCTGAAGGAATCTTGGCGATCGGAGCAATTTGATGGAATGCACATTCATCCGCAAGCGACGCACGACTTTTTTCCTATCCCCGTAATGTATTAGGAATTCCTTTCTGCCACTTTATCAAGTTCTAGCATCAATTATGACACCTTATCATGTTTCAACTGGTCTACAATTTCTGCAATTTCTACACATCGTTAATGTCAAAATATCTTATATTCTCATCTAAATAAAATATCGGCCGACGGTCGTTAAACAGGTAAAATACAGAATTTGCCAAATTATTGAGGTCGCTACTCGCGTTAGACAGGAAGTCGTTATACACAGGTTTAATTATACATGATAGATAGGAATTTTATTTCGGTGCAAATTTTCGTAGTCGTTATAGACAGGAAGTCGTTAAATACAGGGTCGTTATAGGCAGGGACTACTGTACTCATTTTCCATGAATTTTTTGAGGCCATCACTTCTCATTTCTGATTTGTGCATTTTTTCGGGTAGCATTTACCTTACGTTTACCTTAACTTCAATTTCATTCATAAATTATTTGCAAATGATTTAAGTTTCGGATAATATAGTTTCGAGTTAGGAGTCCACAGAAGGCAAGTCTGCATGATCAGTTGTACATAATCCTCATATGATTATACATTTCCATATCCATATTGTTTTCATATAAAAAGAATTCCCTGCACAATGAAAATGTTCAAAAAAATCAGGCGACATAAATATCATATATACTTGTATGTCATGTATGTACACATTCAATGAAAACCACATTACTGGTTGATGAAATGCTACTGTATATCACATGAGCAGGCCTACGGTACACGGAGATTGCTTCTATGAGTCAATGTGAAGCTGCGGCCAGTAAATGATATCTGTCGCTAAACGCTTTTCGACCGATAAACGAAAGTAGTATATAGTGTGACATCCGGCGCGACGCTTCGCTTCGCTTTGCTTCGCTTCGCTTGCGCCGGATGTCACACTTTTGCGGGTTTTTTCAAAAAAATCAAAATTTCAAAAATTTCAAAAAATTTAGGTAGACTTCAAATTTCACGTGGCCGAATGCCGAAGGGCGAAAATTTAAGCGTTTTTAAAAATACCCAATTTTCAAATTTTTCAAAATCTCAAAATTTGAGAATTACAATTTTCTCGCTTAAATCATGACCGTTTCAGGACACCGAAAATCATAAAAGTTAAGAATCTCAAAATTTGTGATTATGACATTTTGCTCCCAAAATCATGACCGTTCCAGGACACCGAAAATCATAAAAGTTAAGAATCTCAAATTTGTGAATTACAATTTTTACCTTAAAAATCATGACCGTTCCAGGACACCGAAAATCATAAAAGTTGAGAATTTCAAATTCATGAATTTTATCCATCTTTTAGGTTTTTAAAATATAACATGTGACTAAAAATATTTCTTTAAAAATGGAAGAAACAAAAATGGAAGAAACCGCAAGAATATATCCTTCATTATCATATGAAATGGATATTGCAAAACACAAAGATAGAGTACGTTATATGAAAGATAAGGAATCTCAATTATTACTTAGATTAGAACATTATAATAAATTAAGAATGTGACACAAGGCGTTGGAACATGTTTAACAATTTCTTTATGCGCTCTCACTATTGTCATTTCATCTGGCGTTCTTACAATTCCAGTAGTTGCTACAGCTTTGTGATACAATTAGATTTTAGTTGTACGTTAGGGAAGTTGTTTTAATTCTTACTAGCACGTCAGCACAACCACATGACGCCAAAGCATCTGGCAGCTGTTTTCACTTCATTCTCTCCTGTCATTGTTCCATGTGCGCTAGAAAGCAAAGTTCTCATTTGCAATGTCTTCCGTCAGCAAAATAGAGAGAGAATTTTGTTGCTTCGTGGATCAAGTTGTGCCTCTTATTTCACCAGACCATCTTGATTTCTTCAAAACGATATCAACAAAATTTATTCTTGAATCACTAAGAAAGAAACAGAAGACGAGTGGAAACGAAGAAGATAAAAAGAGAGAAGTGTTTGAAACAATCCGAGATTCATTCAAGGATGTTGACAGCAGCAATTTACCTGTATTTCTCGAGAAAAAGGATATTATAAGTACATCATCGTGCATCTCTTCATTGAATAAACTCATTGGTTTTGAGAAAATTACACATCGGAATCTTCTACGCTGCTATGTTTTACAAGGAGAAGTACTTCAGCGACTGAAGTTATTGTCTAATATGAATTATACAAAATTCGTGAAAGAGTTAAATGAGACCCACAAAATAAAGTTTTCACGTTCATATGTGACATTACTGATCAAATTATTCAAATTATCAAAGAACTATCCAAACTTAGCCAATTCTTCTCTATCAATTTACTTTGTGATGAAGAATTTTGCTCATCTTGAAGATTATATTGATCGTGAAAAAGAGGAGGAACAGCAAAGAATAGCAGAATCCATATTTGATTCACCCAATGTGCAACAAACTGAACAACAACATGCGCAACATACTGGACTCACGCAGGAATTAGAAGACTTGCAAACGTGAAATTCTACTTCATAAGTAACAAGTAGTAACATTTATTGCAACTTATTTGCGTGGAGACTGAAAATGACAATGGCATTTTCAAATTGGATTTCTGTTTTCATACAAATGTTGGACTCTACTTCATAAGTAACAAGTAGTAACATTTATTCCAACTTATTTGCGTGGAGACTGAAAAATGACAATGGCATTTTCAAATTGGATTTCTGTTTTCATATAAATGTTGGACTCTACTTCATAAGTAACAAGTAGTAACATTTATTCCAACTTATTTGCGTGGAGACTGAAAATGACAATGGCATTTTCAAATTGGATTTCTGTTTTCATATAAATGTTGGACTCTACTTCATAAGTAACAAGTAGTAACATTTATTGCAACTTATTTGCGTGGAGACTGAAAAATGACAATGACATTTTCAAATTGGATTTTTGTTTCATTGAAAATGACTGACCTGATCGAGTTTTTTAAATTATATGGAACAGAAACAACAACGAATTTTGATCTAAAGAAAATCGCACATCAATTGGGAATAAAGAATTTTCATGTCCTAATGAGAGACGAATTACAATTGATCAAAAATAAGCCAACAATAACTATAAATTTCATAACGAATCTTCACACTTCAGACCAAAAAGGCGTACATTGGTCAGCAGGTATTTTTAGCAAAAACGGAGATAATTATTATTTTGACTCATACGGACTTCCACCTACAAACGAAGTCAAAAAATTACTTGGCAATGGAATTTATAATACATTTCAAATTCAAAAACCAGGAACTACATATTGCGGTCAATTATGTCTTTATGTTTTATTTAAATTACAGGAAGGAGTACCATTTCTAGATATTATGTTAGAATTGAACGAACCGTAGGTTCTATGGCTACGCCTAACAAGGGAATTTCATTCCCGAAACGTTAGTTCCAATAATAATGATAATTAAAAATCAGTTCGTTGTAATTCATTTTGATAAAATCGGCCTCTGATATTTTCATCATCTAAATCTTTGATTTCGTAAGTAATCGGATAAGTTTGATTTATTTTGAAAACTTCAAATATTTCTTTAGTCCAATAGCCAGCAAAGCCTTTTTCAAATTTATTCTTATATTCAAATATTCTAACTCTATCACCAATTTTAAATTTCGGCTTAAGTTTCTGCATATTCGGATTACTCTCATTCGAATAATTATTCTCGAAAATTTTCTTTCGGATTAAATCAGGGTCGTCAGAAGCATTCTTTGGGGTTTCTTCAATACCAGAATGAACTTTATTATTGTACTCTTCTACAACTCCTGGTAATATCTTCAACCATTTCTGATTTCTTTGCTCAGTAAATTTCTTGAATAATTTATTTTTTAACGTCCGATTGAATCTTTCTATCACTACAGCTTTTCCAGCGTTTTCAGTTGAATAAACAGTTTCAAATAGTGGCTGAACGTTTCGGTTATAAAATTCCGACCCTTTATCAACAAACAATTTCCTTGGCTTTCTATTACTTTCTTTAAAGATTTCTTCAAACGCATATTTAACTGATAGACCACTTTTATTTTTTAAAGGCTTTACCCAAGCGTATCGTGTATATAAATCTATAACGGTCAATGCGTATTTGTAGTCCCTTTCTTTCGGCATATGAATAAGATCAGCACTCCAAATATCATCTTTATTAAATACTTTTACTTTCAATAAATATTTAGGTCTTCTATATTCCTTGTGGATTTCGGACGCGTAGGTTCGAGCGTTGCTCTCAGACAGCTTTGCTGTCGTTTCATTTAAACCCTGGCCGAATAATATTTTAGCTTGTAAAGCTTTCTTAACAAACATTCTTTCAATTTTTTCTCTAAATGCAGGATTTTGAATATTATCTAATTCTTGTATCATCTTCTTATCAGCTGCATGTCGAGAACTTAGATCATGATTTCGATAAGCTAAATCATGTCTATAAGCGGCGGCATCTACTCTATTTATTGGTTCTTCACCTGGTTTCGGATTATTATTCTCATCTAGTCTTATATCTAATCGAGTTCCTGGACCGGTATATGAATGACCAGGAAGATGTTTTTCTTTCGAATATTTACTCCAAATAAAGCCAGGAAAGTTTTCTAATGTTTTTTGTATATCACCACCGAAGTGGTATGGAACTTTGTTCTTGTCACCTCCAATATGCTGACATTTTGAGTTTTTATTTTTGTTTAATAGATAATTTAATAAATCTAAATTAGCAATTTTTAATTTAATTAAATTTTCGGAATTTGTAGAATTCATTTTAAAAGATAAAATAAATGTTTTACCTAATAGAACCAAAGGTTCAGAGGCTTTAGCCGATCGGACCAAAGGTTCTGAGGTTATTACCTTATCATACTAGGACTTAGATATATTCCAGAACCATCTTTAGTTTCTTTAATTTCAATTAAATCATCAACATTGTGGAGAATATTTTTAAGAACTCGTTTTCCTTCATCAACTAATTTTAATTTACTAATAAAATTATCTACTACTCCTTCACCCCTAGCAACTTTCTCTAACTCTCTATTATGTCGTTTTTGTTCTTCTAATGCTGCCTTCTCTGATTTATTTTTATTTACTGCTTGGACAATACCAGCTGTCCCACCTGCAACACTTCCTGCAGCTGCTATGCCACCTATTATTAGTGGAATTAATGGGAGAATCCCGCCATTCTTTTCTTCTTGTAATTGAATATTCTCTATCATTGGTTTACTTATGTAATACTTTTTTTTGTTAATCGTAATAGTTTTAGGGGTATTTTTGTCAACAATATTACGTAATTTTAATTCAACAGTTTTATTATTATTACTTTTCGCTTGCGACATTTTTAATAAAAAAATTTTAAGTTACGAAAAATTTTAATCTATTCTAGTTACGAAACATTTTTAAGTTAAGAACTTTTAATCTATTCTAGTTACAAAAAAATTTTATTACTAATTACTAAAAAAATTTTAGGTTATCAAAAAATTAATTAATCGACGAAGTCTTGGGCTTTAGCCTATCGGACCAAAGGTCCTAAGGTTACTAACCGATCCTTGCCATCTTTCCATTAAGAATTTCAATAGAATATTTTACATCTTCTAGCAATAAACCATAAGCCATCAATGTTGTGGAATCTTTCTTTTCAATATTAATTGTTACATCACAACCAGTCTTGATAATATCTTCAGATTGTGCACTTAAATCGAAACAGAAAACAGGATATAAATGTCTCCAATCTCCAGGAGTTAATTGTGGTTCAACTCCAAATTCTATACAAAGATTTCGATAAGAATCATATCCTTCCATAAATTGATTATTGGTATCATCGAATCTTAATGGATCAATTGGATATCGGGTTTGATTTAATGCAACTTGTAAACTTCGAATTGTATTAATATGGAAGAGATTATTGTTCTTATCAAAACTTTGAGAATTATTTCTTTGAAATGTTAGTAATAAATATCTTGGAGTATTCGCAGTTCTAGTAAAATGCCAGTTAAATCTTCGTTCGAAAAAAGTTACTGAACAAGCAGTACGCTTTAGAAAATTAACTGGAATTGGTTTGTTAGTATTTAATCTTTTTGAAATAGCTGTTTCAATCTCTAAACTAGGAGTAATATGCTTAATCCACCATTCAAGTCTATCAATTTTTAAATATGCTTTTTTTCCAGTCTTACCAAAAAAGATTCATTCATTATTTGCTGTGCGATGAATTATTAATTTAAATTTTAATTGATATGATATTTTATCATAATCTAAATATCCGAATAATGGAGACAATGACCAATTAACTGTCTGTTTACTTTTCTTGTTAAATTCACGTCTGTCTTTATATGCATCAATATTTGTTTTATTTAAATGTTTTGCAATATTTTCTACATCTTTCGCAATTCCTGCTGTGTCTGTTCCAGCGTGAGTTAAATCATCAACAATTATACCATCATTAGTATCAGGAAATCAACCTTCGATTTCATACTTTTTATTATTTTCACCAATTGTTACAAATCTAAGCATTGTATCAATTACACCTGGAGAATCACTTATTGTTTCTATATTTTGAGTTGCAACATCTAAACGCATTTGTGTAAATAATTTTGGAAAAAAATTATTCTCTAATGCAATATTATCGGTATCTGGTAATGGTGTTGTAAAATTGGCATCACTATATAAAGAATATTCACAGTGTAAAAATGAATCGGGTAGATATAAATAACTTTGTTGATTATCAACTTCAAAAATTAAATCACCTCCAGTATTTACTCTACTGGAAGATCCGGGATTCATAGCAATTCTTATATAGTCATTCTTTTTTTGATTATTACTGACGAACGGAGGATCGTCTAATCTAAATTTATTTTCGATAAGCGAAGACATTTTTATAAAAAATAATTTGACTTTTTGTTTTTCTCACAGACAGAAAAAATTTTTACTAAAAAAGTTACTAAAAAATTTTACTAAAAAAATTTTACTTAAAAAACATAATTTTAGAATTTTGCTAAAAAACATAATTTTAGAATTTTGCTAGACCAGCTCCGCTACAGCTTTGCTGGTTAAACCGAAGGTTGCTGCTCACGCCATTTCCTCTTATTCCTTCAATTGTTTTTTCATTATGTTTACTATCAGACGGAGCTCCGCTCCTCAAGGTTTCCCCAACACCAATGTCAGCAATTTTATTTTTTGTTTCCTCTGAAAGTTTTTTTAAATTTTTTAGTTCTTCGGAATCATTCCTAAGTTTACGAATAGCTTCTAGTTGTTTTAATTCGTTTTGAGACTTGACAGCATTTGATATTGCACTAGCTGTACTACCTATAGCAGCTGCTCCTTTTGCAGCAGATGTAATCAAATCTTTATTATTTTTAATTAAGTTAACGATACTTCCAATACCAGAGAAGATACCAGCCCCTTCTTTTTGGACGGCACCTGCGGTGCCTAGGAACTTTTGTGTTCCGATTGTTTCTACACTGTCATAATGGTAAACAGATTTCATAGATGGTTCATGAGCAATTTTTTGATTTGAAGCAAAATTTTTAAGATTGTGTTTATAAATTATAGGCATTTTTTAGGATTAAATTTGACTTTTGGGAAAAAATATTTACGTGTTAAGATTTACGTTTGTGAATGGACAACAACTTCGAGATAACTTTATTAATTGACTGTTGCACTTTATCTATTGCGTCAAGCAGCGTGTGATGTACTTTAATTTCTTTTCTATTAACTTGCATTTTCTCCTGATTCATCTTCAACGCCGTTTTAAGTGCATTTAACTTGATTTTAAGAACATCTAATTGTCTTTTAACAGCATCTATTTGTTCTTTATTTTCTTTAGAGTTTTCTTGTAAATTTTTCTTTAATTCATTTTCTAAATTGATTTTAAGAGTTTTCATTTTATCAACTCTTTGATTAAGTGAGTTTACTTCATTTATTATTCTATTCATCTTTTTCATCTGTTGAGTAATTTTAGAACTTAATTCATCAACACTTTTTTGGAATGTAGTTTGTAACTGCTTTAAATTTTTTTTAATTCTTTCAGGAAGTTTTTCTATTTCATCTTCTAATTGTTCTTTTAACATTTTTATCTGATGTTTATTTTTAATTACAGCAGATTTTAAATTTAAAGAAAGTAATATTAAAATTTTTGATTGTTCAGAAATCTTTTTAAAAAGTTTTGCTATATCTGCTTCTAGCTCTCTATCCTTTTTATCAAGTTTTAATAATTTTTCGTTTAATGATTTGTCATTAAGTTTAAGCAACTTTAATTCGTTCATCAGTGGAACCAAAACATCGCTTATATATTTTTCTTTTAATTCATTGATTTGTGTATCAACATATTGTTTATTTGTTAACTCTGTATTTTGTTGCGGAAGAATAGAAAGATGCAATGGACCAGATAAAACGTCTCCAGTTTTCATGATATAATTTTCTATCTCTATTTCTAATTCACGATTATTCAGGATATATGCACCTCCACCAACATTTGGTAACATCATTTTTTAACAATAAAACATATATATCTCATGGAAATAAATTTTAGATATAAATTTTTAGGTATAAATTTTAGATATAAATTTTTAGGTATAAATTTTAGATATAAATTTTTAGGTATAAATTTTAGATATAAATTTTTAGGTATAAATTTTAGATATAAATTTTTAGGTATATATTTTAGATATAAATTTTTTTAGATATAAATTTTAGATATAATTTTTTTAGATATAAGTTTTTAGGTATAAATTTTAGATATAA
Organism: Prostheceraeus crozeri; assembly: GCA_907163375.1. Classification (NCBI taxonomy): domain Eukaryota; kingdom Metazoa; phylum Platyhelminthes; order Polycladida; family Euryleptidae; genus Prostheceraeus; species Prostheceraeus crozeri. The sequence continues at coordinate 445,920 of CAJQUW010008780.1, forward strand.
ATTTTTTAGATGTAATAAGTTTTTAGATATAAATTTTTGATATAAGTTTTTAGATGTACTAAGGTTTTAGATGTAATAAGTTTTTAGATGTAATAAATTTTTAGATATAAATTTTAGATATAAATTTATTAGATATAAATTTTTAGATGTTAAATTTTAGATATAAATTTTTTAGATATAAATTTTTAGATGTTAAATTTTTAGATGTTATAAAATTTTTAGATGTAATAAAAAAGTTATTATTCCCACGTGTCATCATCATCACTTAAATTACTCTCACTGACGATTGTTTGAAATATTTCAGCTTGAATATCTTCTCCGTTATAAGGTAACATAATTTCATTTTCATCAGGTGCTTGACGTTTAAGTATATTTATTTGACCAGAAAATTTTTTTTCTTCAGTATTATTATTTTTATCAGGAATACTAATTCCAGTTTCTAAAGATCTTTTCCATGGTTTATTAACTGTAGTCGATAATGTTTTCCCCGAATATAGTTTTAGAAAATCTTCTACTTTTACTTTATCTTGTGAATATCCTTTGAATGTTTTCTTTTCACTAAGTCTCCCTTGTTCATCTACAGTAATACAATATTTTATTTTAGGAGCAATAAACATTGCAAAAATAATTCCACCATTTCCATAATCATTTTTTCCTTGACACAATTCCCCACCAACATATCCAGCAGCATCTAATTTATTGAAGAGCTCATTAGAAATGTATATTGAATCAGTATCTGTATAATGAATGTATTTTTCGTTGAAACCATTAATTTCTAAAATAAAGTTATTCATTATTCTTCTAGAGTGAGAAAGAATAAAAGAACCTAAGTGTGAAGGCATGAACGACGTCTTCCTATCTTTTACAATATTAGTTTTGAGAAATTCATCATCTTCCATTTCTACTTTCGCTAAATATTGTTCATCATTTAATTTTTCAAAATCTTTTACTTCTTGAGTGAAATTTTTTCGCAATGTATTCTCATTCCATAAATGATATTTAGTGGTTATATCTTTTTGCACAGTTTTGCCATATAGCGAATTCATCAATAATTTAATTAACTCATCGCCTACAGTATTTCCTTCTGCTTTATATCTTTTTCTCAAATTAAAAAGTTTTTCAATATAATTTCGAAATGGTGAAACTTGATAATTTTTTTCATAAATTATACCGTCAGTAATATGTAAGATTTTTCCCCCACATCTAACAATTTCTTGTATTTCTACAGAAGTTAATACATCATAACATATACCATTTCTAAACCTGATTACTTTTACATGAGAATTATTATTTTGATTTTTAACTTTATCTTTAATAGGAACTGGTTGAAAAAACATATCATTCGGATATTGAAACACAACTGTAAATATTCCAGTTTTAGGTCTAAACGTTTGAGTATTAAACTTATATACTATGTCCTGCTCTTCTTCTTGTCTAAATTTTCTAGCGGATTCAGCTTTAGGGTATTCTGAATTTTCATCATACATAGCTGATGGATATAAAGATGTGGCATCAAAAGCCATTAGAAATTCATGTTTTTGTTCAAGTAGTTGATTTGAAATTTTCTTACAAATTTCAGTTTTATCTCCTAAATCTCGATACTGTTTCATTAAATCTATTAAATTACTTCCAAAGGACAAAGCCCCCCCAGGGGAGCGACCAGGTAAATACTGTTTTAATATTGGTAACAAGATGCTACAAAATGGCGATATGTATTTTCTTATATTTGCTGAAACTCTTCCACCTTTAACAGATTTTCTAATATAATTTCTAGCCCATAAATCTATATGAGAATGAATATTTATATTGGCATTTTGTACGCTTTTCATCCAACCGTTAAATGTTAAAGCAGAGGATGTTAAATTAGTAGTTATATCTTCACCAACTAAATCTCGCATAACATTATTATATTTGTAGATACAAAAAGCTAAAGAAAGAATATCGTTAACTAAATATGGTCTCCATTCATTTTCTTTTTCTTTATAATTTTCATGTGTTATGTCTCCAATTTCATAATTTAATTTACACACATTCGTAGGAATTTTAAAATTCTCACACCATTTAGAAAGACTTGTTTTTACATGTTGATAACTACATTTCATTATAATAGTTTGAAGTGCTAATTTACCTGAAGGTGAATCTTTTTTCATATTGTTTTTAAATTTAAAAGATTTTTGAATGTATCTACTAACACATTCAGTTGTATAAGGATTTTGTAATGAAGCAGTCAATATTCCTCTTGAAGTTTTAAGAGGCGGTTTAGATAATTTAAAATTAGCTTTTATCGGAAAATAGGAATCAAAACCTGATGAATTGTGAGCTATTAAAGTTACTCTAGAATAATTAAATTTTCCAAGAGTTTTAAAAAATTGATGGATCGGACATACGTCCTCTGGGTTTCCCCCGATCGAACATTCATCATCCTCAGTTCTCGTAAATATTTTCACACAATTTTGAAGTTTATTAAATTCTAATTCAGTTAAATTATTATACTCATTAATCTGTTTTTTAAGTTTTTTAATTTCATCTTCATCTTTTGATCGTTTAATTTTAATCATATCACTTAACAAACGTGTTTCTAATTCTTTCAATCTTTGTTTCGGTAAACAACATATAAATTTATTAAAATTAATAGCTCCTACAGCGTAAGGAATAGGATGAGCTGTTGAACAGTTAGGATCGGGAAAAGTTTCGAGATCCCAAATATATGTTGAACCATAGTCAATTTTTTTCTTTGTTATGATTTTATATGGACGCGTTGTTAGATTTTCATCAGTAACTGTTTTATATATGGGTTTGAAATTATTTTCAATTTCTCTAATAGCTTTTAATTTATGAAATTTATTAATTAAACAATAGTGACCAATTGTCGAACCTGCGTGAAAATAATTGTAATAAACATAATTATGAAACGTTTCAATTCCTCTAGGATTTAAATGACGATTGGCAGGACTATAATATTGAACACATTCTACAAAATATTTATTGAATTGAGAAAATTTGCAGTTTGACATTACTCCTGTTCTAGATGTGGCTTTCTCTTTATATAAAAAATTATTAAACATTTCTTTCATCATTTCTCCTTGTTCTTCATTAAAACCTCGTAAAACATTATAACATTTAATAAAACAAAAATCTTCAGAAGGAATATAACAATATTCACCGAAATATTCTTTGATTCTATATTTCATATTAATCCCTGCCCCTCTATGCGATCTTTGTACTAACTTCATTCCAAAATCTTCATATTTAATATTACCTGTAAAAATCCATTCGTTAGCATCGGATTTCTCATCCAGATTCGAAAACCATGTTTCAAATGATTTTTTATTATAAAAGGTTACGTAAAAATTTTGAATTATATTTTCCTGATCTTTAACAACTTTTCCAAGTAAATTAATAATTTTACCATTTGCTAAAAGTTTCCGCATATCATTTACTACATTAATAAAAGATACATTTTCATATTTAATTTCATTTGGATTAAATAAATTACATAAATCATCGCCAAGTTCATCTTTAATTCTATCATCAAAAAAGATATCACTAATAGGAGTTTCTAATATTTCTTTTGTTCCACTTTTCTGTTTTTTAGTATTACGTCTAATACTACGCCTAGTACGTTTCTGTTTTTTAATACGTTTACTACGTTTACTATGTTTAATTTGCGCATCAAACTCAGCAATTTGTTTCTTGATTAATTCATCAATCGTAGACGTTTGTCCGAGAGACATTTCACGATTCATATTTTTTAAAAGAAAAAATGAATTTTTACATAGAACTTCGGTTCCGTTTTTACATATACACAGGAATATGTAATTGATGTAATGTTTCCAATTCATGTGTTGTTAAATGTTCTTTCTTAACCAACCACCATAAATTATTATACGCCAAAAATACTCGGAAACTTCTTAAACAAAGTGGAAAGTCTTTTGTTTTAACACACGGTTTAATACCATGTTTTGTTTTATAATCTGTAACGAGCGCTACGTATTTATGATGATAATAAAATCTAACTTCTTTCTTCGAATTTACAGGATTTGTAGGATGACGATAATCTTTTAAAACTGGTACATGCTCTATCTTGTAAACATCCAACATATTTTTTTTTATTTTTATTAACAAAAAATTTATAAGAAAAAATTATTCGGTCACTCCGTTCGGTCACTCCGCGAAAATATTTTCTATCGACTTTCACTCCGCGAAAATATTTTCTATAACTCTTTCATGAATTTTTTATCAATATTAATTGTGATAAATCCATAATCTTTTGACCAAGCATTGTTACACGATTGTTTAAATTCATCTTTATTTCTTACGCATAAATCTCTTAACAAATCACTTAAGTTTCTTGCATTTATTTCAAATAGTATAAATATATTTGCATTCTTTCTAATAACACTTCCGTCTAATGAATACATACTTTGTGTTAAATAAAAAACACCACAGTTATTATGTCTACCTCTTGTGAAATAATTTCTCTGAACTGACTGATTTCTATCATTAACACAATCATCAAAAATTACACAATGTTTCATTGTTTTATCTAGTTTACTAGGATCTTGCATATTACCACTATCATCTATTAATTGTATCTTTATATGCTTATTTTTATTAGATTCTACTAACTGATTATTTTTTGCTACTTCTTCACATCACGAACTTATTTCTTCTTCATCTTCAGATTTTTCATATTCTTTGAATAATGAAGCAATTGCTGTTTTTTTAAGATTATTTTCAAATCCATATTTTAAAAATTGATAGACGGGTTGTTCTGCCGTTGTTGTATAAATTATAAGGTTGTTATAATCCAAAAAATTTGGAGTCGTTAAAATTTTAAATAATAGATATGTTTTTCCACATCCTGATCTTCCACAAATAACTGACAAAACTTTATTAGATAAATTTGGATGATGATTAAATTTAAGTTTTTTTTTATTTAATGGGGGTAGTTCACTCATTTTTTAATAAAAAAATTTTATTTTTTTTATTTTTTGTTTCTAAAGAAGAAGAAGAAAATTAGACTTCTCTAGCTTCGCGTAGGAGTTTATACCTCTCGAACCAAAAGATCTATCATAATCTCTTCACCTCCAAAATTTATTTCTTGTCCTTTTTCATCAGTGATTCTAATGTTAATGTTGTTAATAGTTTTTCTTGTAATAGGGAAATATATTAATGTTTGGGGAAATACATTTAATCTATAACCAATGGGTACAGTAAAAGCTGGAAAACTGAATATTAAATTTGACAATTTACCATTTATATATCCTCCTTCAATAATGTCACAATGTACAAGAATTGAATTTATTTCAGTTATTTTTGGAATCTTCTCACCTAAATGATAACCTTGACTATAGGTTTGTTTATTAAATCCTAATAGCTTTGACAATGATCTATCATGATTAAAATCAACTTGATGATTTTCTTCTAAAGTAAGAGAAAATTTATTAACTGCCGGTTCAACTGCAAAATGTAATTGTTTCTTATCTTTAAATGGTATACCTAAATGTCTCTTAATTTCATTTGATATTGATTCAACTTCGTAAGAACCAGGAAGAAAAGTTAATATTTTCCATGTTTTGCCTTTATCAGTAGAATATCTAAATTGATCATTCACATCTTTTATAATGTTTTGAATAGTGTTAAATGTGGAGAAACTAGTCAATGCAATTTGATAATTTTTATTTTGTTCTAAATGTAGAATGGGTTCTAAATTACAAGTGTGTGATGAAGTAGTTGTTATAATTTTTAACGTCGTACTAAATTTTGATGAACCCAAAATCTCTGTCAAATTTTCTAAATGATTATTAATTTTGTCTAAATCTGCTGAACACATTTTTTAGTTAAAATTTTGAATAAATATTATAGATAAAAATCGTAGATAAAAATCATAGATAAAAATCATAGATAAAAATTAGAAACAACATATTTCAGCTACACTTTTATAATCCTCTTCATTTAGAATCTTCTTTTCTAACAGTCTTTTCAATGTAGCATGAATTTCATTGAAACTAGAATTATGTCCTTCTTTTATTGCAGATATTAAAATATTTAATCTATTTAGTAATTCTTGTGGTTCATCTGGTAAGAATATGGTTGTTTCTGTTTTCTGTTTTTCAGATAAACCTTTCCCTACTTTAACTCCCGTTGATAATAAATTTTCTAATTTTTTATAACGTCTAAGAGATTTTACTGCACCAACTCTATCTAACATAGCTTTATATTTTATGAGATCTTCTACAGCATAATTATTTAAATCTGCTCCTCTTAAAAGATTAACAAAATTTCTATCTAAATTAAAAGGAGATTTATCTGGTGAAAAAATTATACCTCGAAAAGGTTGTGGAAATATTTCTTTTTGACCGAGATAAAATCTAGGTATTGTTTTTCCATCTATAAATGAAATAGAATGTTCAAATTGCATAGATTTTGGTAATTTCTTATTAATGTTTGATTCTAGTAGTCCATAGTCATCTAATATAGTTTTTTGCTCTGGATCTGTTATATCAATTTGTTTCTAATTATTTGTAAGTTCTTTTTCAAGAGTTTTAAATGGTTTCATAGTTTTCTCAAAATCAGTTTTTACTTGCTCGGTTTGCTGCATTTTTTCAAACATATCAGATTGAATACCAGCTTTTATCATTCTATGCTGAAGATGATTTTCTTTCATAATATTTCTTTGTTTTATTAACTCTTCTAATTGTTTAATTCTTTTTTGATTATCAGCTTTAATTTTATCCATTTTTAAAATATAATATTTGAATTTTGTGGTAACATTGGAATACAACAAAAACATTTTACTGAACAAATTATTTTTTTATTGCTTTGTTGTCTGACATCTTTTCGTTTAAAGTTTTCTCGTTTTAAGTTTTGTTTAATAAAGTTTTGCTTAAATTTTCGCTTAAAGTTTTTAGCTCTTCTAAAAAAATTTTATCATTTTCTTCATTAGAAATTTTACCATCACTAGAAATTTTGCCATCCTGTCTATTCTTATCATCAACTTTTTCGGACTGTAATTGAAAGGTTTGATTTACTTCATTAGCTATTTGATCAAATTTTTCAATCTCATCTAACGTAATAACATTATCATCACATACTCTTTGAAAGTAGTAATGTAGTTTATCATAGACTTCTTTAATATGTAAATGCTTAGTTTTTAATGATTTTCGTTTCTTAGTTATTAAAGATTTATCTAACATTGTAACAAGTGAAGTTGCAAAAACACCCGTACCTGTTAAAGCTGTAGCAACTACTGGAATTACTAAAACACCTGAAGATATAACAATAGTGAGAGCGCCTAAACTTATTGTTAAGAATATGCCAATTCCTTGTGTTACATTCTTAACTTTACTCCATCTCTTTCTTAATTTTTTATAATGCTCTAATCTTAATAATAATTGAGATTCCTTATCTTTCATATAACGTACTCTATCTTTGTGTTTTGCAATATCCATTTCATATGATAACGAAGGATATATTCTTGCGGTTTCTTCCATTTTTGTTTCTTCCATTTTTAAAGAAATATTATTAGTCACATGTTATATTTTAAAAACCTAAAAGATGGATAAAATTCATGAATTTGAAATTCTCAACTTTTATGATTTTCGGTGTCCTGGAACGGTCATGATTTTTAAGGTAAAAATTGTAATTCACAAATTTGAGATTCTTAACTTTTATGATTTTCGGTGTCCTGGAACGGTCATGATTTTGGGAGCAAAATTGTAATTCTCAAATTTTGAGATTTTGAAAAATTTGAAAATTGGGTGTTTTTAAAAACGGTTAAATTTTCGCCCTTCGGCCTTCGGCCACGTGAAATTTGAAGTCTACCTAAATTTTTGAAATTTTTGAAATTTTGATTTTTTTGAAAAAACCCGCAAAAGTGTTCACATCCGGCGCAAGCGAAGCGAAGCGTCGCGCCGGATGTCACACTATATACTACTAACGAAGACTAACATTAACGCGTTTAACTGATACATGATGCCACAGCATCAGCTTCTAGTTGTCGATATGAGCGCGAAGAAAATTGAGCGTGTGTTTTCTCATGTGTCAGTCAATACTGGCTGGACTCTGTCCTTCTTTCAAATGCCTGAGGTACATTTCAGTCAATAGTGACTCAATTTTTTTTTGATAGTTGCTAACCTTTCTCTATTATAAATTTAATTTTTGAGGCTGTGCATCTTAAATGTACAGGACCGCGCTTGGTCGGGTTTGAGCGTCCAGGATTAAGCGGTCGAAACGCGATCGTCCTGACCAAGTTCCTGTTGATGACCTCATTAAAAATAGTCAAATAATTTGTATGCATATTTTGTACAATTCTATTTCACGTTTTAGCTTAAGGAACTAATATTAATTCTCTTACACATTTGGTAGATTTTAGATAGCATAATCCCGCTGTGCTATTAGCTAGATCTGGTATTTTGATTGGAACAGACCTGTCCTCTTATCATCTGAATGGGCAGACTGTTAAATAGGATCTTTTCAATATATAAGTAATAAACATAATTTTGAACAGAACGACTTACTCGCCAATTCATTACACATGAGGAGAGGAGATGCGTTGTTTGTCCTTCTAGTAAGTATTTTTAAAATTTTTAGACATTTTAGGATATAAAAATTTTCTTTTAAATCATACTTTGTACCTATTGAAAAGTAACTAGTCATTAGCTTGTTTTTTTTAACTTTGTTACCTTGACGCACTTTGCTTCGCTGAATAGCTAACAATAATCAAGCGCACAGAGACATGGATGTAGACGATCAGGTATTGGCCTACCGACTAGGTAGAGTACTTGTTTCAGACTTAAACAGCCACGGCTCAGCTATCTGATAAAATTTGGGAGCTTGGACCTTGGATTTTATATTTCCTGAACAAAGACACTACCTACCTACAAATATTAAAGAGGCGTTTCTATAGCCTCGCGGACCACAAAAGATCCTTCACGGGCCGGATATGGCCGTATGTTGTACACCCTTGTAGTGTTCGCGAATCGAGGCTCGAGTTATCTCATGCTTGGGCCTTAACATTATCTTATAGACAGCATGCACATTGTAGTCTGGTTTCGAGTATGTAAGGAATTTTGAAGTCCTTGACGTAAAGAGTTGTCAGCCATCTGGTTTTGATGCTTCACGAGTCGCCCCTAATTCTCGCTAACGTTTTAATCCTCAATTTCTTTTGATACCCGCATGCAGACACATACAGCAAAGTTGAGGTAGGGCTAACCTAGTTAAGTTAAGGTGTGCTTTACATCTCCTGTTGGCATGATTCTGTTAACAGTCAGTCAAAGGTTAGTCTATCAATTCATTCGACATGCCTTTGATAAGAATATTCTTATGCATTGCATTGTATGCCGCTAAAGAAAGGAAGTAGCCTATTAGTCTGGGAGCTGGTACGAAGTTTTGCAGTGAGCGAGGTCGTTCCTGAAGCTTTCACATAGCATTTGTGCACCTCTTGACTATGTTACAAAACTGAAGCTTGGATTGAAAACCCCATGCATAGTGTGACAAATCTGTTTTTAATAAAATCTTTGACAGCAGATTCAGCGATGAGGCATTTCTACGAAATGATTAGTGTAGGATCAAATACAGGTCATGCTCTTTCAGAGTGGTCATTTAAAACCAATGGACGAAGTGCGAGTGGACACAGATCCGGTGAGGCCAAAGACAGTGGATATAATATCTACTATCTTTGGGTGAGGCTACAAACATTTGCTGAAATTTCTATGAGAATGTTGAAAAGAATTCTGGATCCTTGATAAAGATCATCTCCCCTTCTTTGTCACAAGATGACATTATTAAATGAGGAATGTGTTACTATGATAAAAAGCCGCAGAATCAAGCATTAAGTTTCTATTAACATATGCAAAAGCATTAATTCCAATGAATTTATTCCATGATTGAGTAATCGTTTGTAGAAAAATCATTGGAGCTTTTAGCGTTGTACATCAAATTACGGAAAAAATAAAATCCCAGATAGTTTAGAATCATAATATATATTCAAAAGTCTCGGGGCTGCCTTCAACAAATTTTTCATTGAGAAATGAAATGAAGCATAAATGAATATGAAGACGCCACTGAGGTGGACTTTTGCAGACACAGCTTCAATGTACTGGTGCATGAAAAAAAGAGCAGCGAAGGACGCACACATATGCATGTAAATATGGTAATAAATCCCAAAGACCAGTGTTGTAACCGGGCGAGTTTTTTGGGCGGGACCGGAGGCCGGTGACATCAAAACCACCCGGTCGGGGATGGGACGAAGGCTGGCGTCTCTATACCGGCCGGTTAAGATTTTGATCGTCAGGTCTGACGATCAAAACCTTAACCGGCCGGTACATTATTTGGTCAACTTATGCATTGTTCAATTCCACATAGCATAAATGAAATGCATGAATGGTAGACCTACCACTACTTCGTATAAGCGAGAGTTACCTATTAGAACACAATCTTACACGATGCAATTATTCGCACTTTGATATCATGTTTTGTGCGATTAGCAGTAATACCCACAGTGACTTATTTACTGGTCTGATGAGTTGTAGGCCCACTTTATAATTTATGATAATGTTAACTGCATTTTCAATGTCAATCAAAACACGGGCAAGTTGAAAACAGTTGATCAAAATAGTGACCCAAACGGGCACTGATGTAATAGTAACATTGATACAATAATAATGTATGCGTATTTCTTTGTCCCGCCTCCTCAAGAAAGCTTTAAGCGGTCAACAAATTCCAAGTTCCAATACAATAAAAGCTTTCCTAGCGATAAAAGTTCCGAGATGAACAATTTGATCACTGACTGAGTGGTGATGTTGTGAAATGTTTTGTCTGCGACGTGCAAACTTGATTTAAAGTGATTCACTGAAGTGATATTTACTTCTTCAATTGTGAGGGAATACTATTGATGTGCAACGTCAATTGACAACTCTCTCCACTACAGTTTAAATTCATATCTTTTGAGTTTACATTGATGACCGCGAGTTGACATATAAAAGTCTGGAGCAGTGAGCTCGCCAAACTTATCATCAAGTTCTCATTTCAGTGAGTGTCCTGAGACTGACCGAGCGAGAGTGCTGCTGTACCTACGTCAATCAAAATTTATCGCGTGCAATTAGCTTTTCAAGCAATTATACACGATCCGCTGTCAAATGTTCGGGTAGCAGGTCCTAGATTGCATTGAAATCCATTACAAATTGCATCTCTAAACTCCACGTGTTATGTAAAATATAGTTTGTTTATAAACTATCCTATGTAGTGAAGTTATTCAGGATCTGGAATAGGTTGAGGAATACACGATGCTTCCAAAATTCATACAGGCTAGAATATATGATTCTGGAAACTTTATTTGAGATAAAGTAGGGTTTGAGCTGCATCTGTAAGTTACGGTAATCATTTTCTAACTGTTTAAAGAACAGTTCGCAATATTTACGTGCATATCACAAAGCATTCACGTAAATACTCTCAAATTATATTACATTTACATGCTGTTAATGTTGTGATAATTGACTAAGCGATTTATTCTAGACTGAATGTCGTCAACGGTCGATATGGGTCTAATTATATAAACCTCCCGGCCAGCAAAAACGTGTAGATTAAGAAGTAGACAATGCAACCAACGTTTCCAATGCCGTGTGGATGCGTGGAAATGGCGCGGAATTCAGGAATCGTCCGCACAGCGTGGAAATTTAAGTCGCTTCCACGCAAGGGAGATTTTTATATATTTCAGGTTGTTTTAATTGAAAACTGATTCGTAGTTTGATTGTGATTATCACTAATATTATTACAATAACTTATCAGCTCATGGTGTCGTGGCTGTTTATATGTGTGATGTCCGGGGAAAGCAGGACTGGATGTGAATCCAAAATTCGGTAATTCGCGTAAATCCGAAAAATATACACCCTATCATAAGCTTTGAGCATGATAAGTAATCATATTTACCTGTGATCAGTATTATGCATTAAATCATTTAAAACAACTTATTACCTCCTGTCATTTATGTTTATATCTGAGACGTTAATACCTATGATTCTGCCAAAGAATATAGATTTTCTCTCGATCCATAGATAAACGCTATTTTTTTACTGATTATTGCTGCTTATAAGAATGAGCTGATTGGAAACATCAGATTCAAAGAATAAATGTAATGTTTATAGAAATCACAATTTCAAATAAGGAGTGAGAATTTCATTAACAAAGAGAGTCAGTATCCGCAGTGTTTCTACCATTAGCAGAAGCTACAGCTTGAATTCGCCTACTTATGCTTTCATACAGAGTCAGAGACACCGAATGTTTTCGTTCGATATTGCTGCCCAGCCACTGCTCAAATTGACATTATCAAGGGTCGTTGAATTGAACTGCTTCACTCATCTTTTCAAATCATCTCACAGGTGCTCAATTTAGATACGATCAGGGCTTGTGCTAGTATGTGTGATTGTTTGTTGATGGTCGTTTGACTTTCATTCCACGTAATGTCAAGATCTGTGGCATGGGGTACCATCGTATTGCGGAATATGGCGACTGGTCACCAACATCGGGCATCCTCTGGAACTCCCAAAAATCGACATTTTCGTTGCATCGCACGAGTTGACGCACTACATCAAAGCGGACTGCTCCCCTCTGAACGTATTCCCTTTCGTGGATGCAGATGGAAACATTCATCAGTAAACGCCAGGACTGTGGACTCGAACTCGGAGTCTATGGGTTTTAGTCGGCCTCGGACTTTTTCTGGGACTCAGTCCTACCTTTACCAAAGCCTGGCAAAAATTATCTGATTCCATTTTTCTTCAGTCCATTGAATTTTCTGTCTGTATCAATCAGACATTCTTTGATTGTTTCGGGCGGCTATTCTTCCTTAACGTTTGTTTCGTCGAAGGAATCATTTCACTGTTTTTAAAGAAACAGTTGACGTTAAATTCATGGAAATGCGTTGTTCGTTTGCAATTATTCTGGGACACATTCTTGATTAGCGTGCCAAGTCGAAAACGAGAGTGAAGTAATTTTTTGATAAATTTGAAGGCACCTGATATTCTGATGAAATCATTGAGTGCGTCTAACGCATCATTGCACCCGGCGATGGCTTTGGCCAAAAAAATGTATAGCATTCAATTAATGCATTATTTTTCGATGAATCGCTATTTTTTGATATTCTCATCTATCTCGAGACGGTGACTGCCGACCAACAATCTGATACTTTCACTTACCTGGATTTTATCAGCTGCACCATCTTGCCATCTAGTCAGTTCGAAGTGTTTTTTCAAGGTTCGACTCTCATCATTCATATTTTATATTCGATGAGTGATCTTCATGCTGATATTCTGCGCTCTCCTCAAGTATTTCAATAGAGAATTTCAGTGTTATGAACTTTTTTTTGAATGTGTGTGAAAACGTTTGCTTTTGAAAGAGACTTCCTTTGATCAACAACTCAGTTGCTTGTTGGTGATGTTTCAAGAAAAGCATTGAGGCTTTTTGATGATGGCGTTAAGAGGGTGAGATTTTCTTTCGAAAGTCCGTGAATTTCATTTGTCTCTTATGCACTAAACAGCAGGGTCTTCCAATTAATAGATTCCCACCACCTATCTGCATGTTCAATCTTTTCATACAACATTTGTTTGGCGCATGAATAAAGTGAAGGCCGAAGCGTCGGGCAGTTGTGAAATAACAGCAATTTGTAAATTGAGTGATTTTCATATTCTGACTACTGCACAGTTTTGCAGCAACAGATGCAAGTCTATCACAGTTCATTCTACTGCTGAGAATGCAAGTTCTAGAATGATGTATGGTTTGCGTAGATTTGCGACACGATTGGAAAACATGAGAATCGACTGAATTTCAGCGAAATTTAGGTGGTCCGTGTTTGTATGATCAGCTTTGTATCAGTCGTCATATGACTTTTATTTTCACGTTATTACAAGTCGAATCAGAAGTGTTGAATGGGGCACCATCGTGTTGCAGAATATGTCGACTAGTCATCAGGCGGGGAATAGCAGCATCGAGTTTCTTCTGGAACTCCCGAGAATTGTTGTATTCCCTTCCGTTGAATCCCATTGCATCGCACAAGTTGACGGACTCAATCAGAACGGACTGCTCCCCAAACCATGCAGGACCGAGGGAACTTAGCGCTTTTATAAACATCGAAGGTTTGAATCTTTCACCTGAACACTTCCGAATATAGTGCCTCTGTCGTGGATCAGGGATAGCTAGAGTTGGGCGCCCTATCGGGCACCGGGATATGAAAGGTCGTGATGCTACTATACATACTAAGGCCCACAAATTATAAGTAGTCGCTAAATAATGGAAAAATCAAAAAAAAACATTTCTTCCCAAAACTTCATTTAGATTGCGATTGAAGTTTCCGCAATTTACAATCACTGATGTGAACACTTTCGACAGGCCTATCATTCATTTGGGAAATTAGATTTTTGATAAAACACATGGATATCTTTTGAACAGTTGACTTATACGAATAATGCTCATTACTGCAGCCAACAGTCAACAGCATTCTGTGTTCATCGCAGTCAAACTTCTATAGAAAAGAAAGAGTGAACACATGTAGATGATGACTTGAGGCAAGCCATCTCTGACGCAAATCGTCATCCGAAATGATTTGCTGATAGTAGAGATATGACAGAGAACATACTAAAAAACGTATTGACTGGGTGCAACCAACCCACCCCGACTCATTATCTGAGTCAGCTGAGCACTGTCACTATCGGTGTCATCGAGTTTTTGAAATAACATGTCTTGACAATCTGAACATTTGTTTCTTGCAGCTACAGAGCGACCAACGTATCCGGCAACGTAAAAAATGATAGCGGAATCTTCATCAGAAATATCAAAAATTTCAACATCGGTCAAATATTTCGATAACCACAAACAATCACTGCCTGTTGCAGTCGTCAATTCTTCACTACTTGATGCAGTCAGCAAATGAGGGAGATCACTCTCCAAAATATTATGGACACGAAACTTCTTCTCTGCGTCAAGAAGCTGACTGACACTCATGTAATAGTTAGCTCCAACCATCTGACGATACTGTCCAAACCGAGCTTCAATCGGATCTGAGAGGAGCTTTCCTGTCAATACGTAGCCAAAGTCATGAATAGTGAGCAAATCTTTACAAAGAGCACTTACTGCACGTAGAGTTTGAGACCAGGCCAGTCCAGTTTCTGAAGAGAATGAAAATCGCGTTGTGCTTCTCCACGATGCAATCATATCAGCGGATTCATTTAGGAATTGGAATCTGGCATCACCATGGACAATAGATCTCTGGTAATCATCTCTTGCACGAACTCCTTTGGAGGTAGAATTCACGTTTAGGATCTTCCAAAGATTCAGGATCAGTTCAATAAATTCCGCGGTATCAGTCCAACCATTGTTATTGTAAAATCGCAGAGCCTGGAGAGAAGAATCACAAAAAACCTTTAAAGCGTGTCGTGAACTTGTTCTTGTGATTGAAGGTGGATTCAATGATTCAGCAGTCAATTTGAATGCAGCCTTCACTGGTTTTCCATCCTCCAAAAGAAGTAATTCTTTCAAATGGCGAAAGTGATCCTCTTTTCCGGGCGAAAGAAGAGAAGGATGTCCCATTGGAAACACAAACTTGTCTCTGCTCACTCAACCAGTTAATTGTTAAAGGCATTTTTGAGATTATGTGTTGAGTCGAAAAGAAGGTATAGTTGCTTCTCCTGATCAACAGGATTGTTGACACTAGAGCGAATAAGTCCATCACACAACTTCTTATAAAGGCTTCGATTAACGGGATGATTATCGACCACAACAGCAATTACGTGCAGCACTTCCTTCAGACTTTGAAGCAGGGCTGTGGAGCCGGAGCCGGAGCCGGAACCGGAGCCGGAGCCGAGCCGAGCCGGAGCCGATGGTTTTGGTCGGAGCCGGAGCCGATTTATCACAAAGGCTCCGGCTCCGGCTCCGATAGTTTGAGCTTTGATATAAATCTAGAATTTTGAAAGGTATTAATTGGCATCATAAAAAAATTAAATCATTTGAAATCTAAAGATATGTCTTTTAAGTATACCAATGATCTGTCCTCCACGATATCCTTCTTTGTAGTTGCCGTCTTCTTTTGTATTATATGCATTATATATTTACACACATGTGTAATACTTTTTTATTGCATATGTTTCGCAAGACTAATTTCCATTTCACTGAACAGAGGGCCAGACATTCGTTATACTAATTTTGAGGAAAGCCCAAAAGCGAAAGATGTTGACTTTCTTCGTTTATTGCAACAGCGAGGCCTTTCAGCCACAACCATAGGCTATCTTCAGGCAACTGAGAATTACAAGCACTTCAACGTTCACAAATTGAATATTGTTCACTGATATCACACAGATTCTATGTGTACTGAACTAACACGGAAAACTTTCTAAAAGTTAAAAGATAGAAAAAGACATAATACTGATAACCAAGAAACAAGTAATCTCAAGAAAAGACAAAGTCAAGAGAAAGTCAAAAAAAGTTCCACTGGTTACTAACGCTATGCTTGACACGGTTGAAGGATCCACATTTCTTCGTCCACAGTGCTTCTTTGACCACACGCTTCTTCCATTTTGGCTCCCGCTCCAAAATCTCCATCACGTCAATGTCAACTATGTTGCAATGGGTACCAGTTTAGGACCTGTGGCAGCAAACTTGTTTATGGCTCATTTCGAAAAAGTGGTCCAGATGGAAGCTCCTGTTCAAGGCTATCAAGTTCCTGTTTTTTGGCTGAGATATGTCGACGACATATTGATTTATTGGACTGAAGCTGAGGCGAGACTTGATGACTTTGTGAAGTTCCTTAATGAAGTAAGACCAAGCATCAAGCGCTCCGGAGCCGGAGACGAAGCCTTTGTGATAAATCGGCTCCGGCTCCGACCAAAACCATCGGCTCCGGCTCGGCTCCGGCTCCGCCTAAACGGAAACTTTTTCCGTGTTAGTTCAGTACACATAGAATCTGTGTGATATCAGTGAACAATATTCAATTTGTGAACGTTGAATTTCTTGTAATTCTCAGTTGCCTGAAGATAGCCTACGGTGGTGGCTGAAAGGCCTCGCTGTTGCAATAAACGAAGAAAGTCAACATCTCTCGCTTTTGGGCTTTCCTCAAAATTAGTATAACTAATTTCCATAGCTTTTAGTGACAACGTATTCTCCAAAATCCATTAATTTGAAGACTTGTTATATGCATGCTAACTAGATGATTGTAGATTCTTAGAGACAAGTCGCCAGTCATTTACGTACACATTTCCAGTTCAGTCAGCAAAGATAATATAGCTACATTTCTTGCGCAATGTCAATTTGTCAAAACGCAATTTCAAACTGGCAGAAGCTAGTGGCATCTGTGACAATGCCAATTTCCTTAGATTGTATTGTATGCTCTTGTGCAGTCCCCCACCTACATTTTTCAAAACAATCGATTATTCAACTTGATCAATTTTGATTGGAGGGATAACTCTTCACACTCACACGAATTACCTGACTACAAGTCCTCGCATGGCTATAGCAATAAGCGACCCAGCCACTTCTAGTAGCGCCTTATTATTCTAAAGGTATCTCATTCACAATGAATTTCCTTTGACTTCAAAATTCAAAGGGTATATTTCAATGCGAAAAAACCCGAAGGCAAATTACATGTTGACTTGCTCACGAAGTTTGCGACTATGACATCGCAATTACCCACGTAGATTTTTACAACAGCACGGAATGCTTCACTCAAACCGGTGATGCTGAAACGGACATCCAATGGTGCTGCATCTTTTGACCAGAGAAAAAATGGGGGGGAGGACTGCACAAGAGCCGTATTGTGTAATAATATTTCCCCAAATGTCATAGACCTGTGGATTTCAAGAATTTTCATTATTATTTTTTCTGTCTGTCAACACTTTATGCTGATATCATGCTGACTTATATGTAAACAATAAAAAAGACTGAGACGCTCTCAATAAAGGCGCCTTTTGACCTCCCTTTTTCTATTGTCTGTGACATTAAACCGCACGCGCATTCGAAAGCTAGCAAAGTAGATGGGATTTCTGCTCGGTGCTCGCAGTCAAATTTTTATTATGCATAGCACCCTGCAACATGCTGTGTGATACTCCGAGTTCAGTTTCATCAGCCTAACCATCATCAGAGGAATAGTGGTAATATGTTATACATAAATTGAATATAATAGTATACATGAATCATTGATGAATTATTTAGTGCAACTTTACGCCATAATGAAAAATACGAAATTAACATAATGTAAGTTAAGCCTTAACGTATTAAGTATGCTGCATAGAATTACAAAACTCGTCCTAAATTAGATATTTTTAATTCTTTTAAGTATAATTTTCAATTGTGCATTTCTAGCCTACACTGCAATGAGACTATCTAAATT
Organism: Prostheceraeus crozeri; assembly: GCA_907163375.1. Taxonomy (NCBI): domain Eukaryota; kingdom Metazoa; phylum Platyhelminthes; order Polycladida; family Euryleptidae; genus Prostheceraeus; species Prostheceraeus crozeri. Next base: position 464,290 of record CAJQUW010008780.1, read on the forward strand.
GCAATTTCTACAGATGATGAGTCGTGGGCTACCCACCGATCATATTATTCATGGACCAACAGACTATTGAATAAAGGCAATAACAAATAACAATAACAACCTAAGCTAGCCTATATACACTTTAATATTCAATAAAGCAATTGATTTCTTTATTGATACGGTATATTTGGCTATATAGCCTATACCCTTTCCATGCTCGAGTAGATACAGGCCCTATAAGCTATTTAGAGGCATACGCTATCCAGTTTCATATTCAAGCTATTCGGCCCCTGTGACGGCTAATTAGGTATATCATCATCACTCATGTGGTCTTATTTAATGTAGCCTCGTAGTAGACTGGTTGCAGGCTAGGCCAATTTATATTTAGCCAGTGCGGGAGATCTTTATCTAATTTAACCAATCCAGGCTATAACTTTATTTTATCTTTCAGAGATAGTCAATTCATGCAAAAATATATGACAATTAAATTGGTTGAAGCTAACCTCCGGTAGATCATAAAGAAAAATAATAATACTATAGGCCTAACTAAAAACTGAAAGAAAAAAATATAACTTACTACAGCGTTTTAGACAAAATTATAAATCTAACAACTTACTTATGACATTAGCGTCTAAAAAGGAGTGATTATAGACATGACACTTGTGTGTCTGCTTATATAGGCACCTACTTCAAACTTTGTAACTTATCTAAATCCCAATCTACTATCAGTCAAATACAAATACAAACAGACCTGTCATTTCTAATGCGGATAACTGTTCAACCACGTGTGGTGTCACGCAAATGCTTCAATCGAAGTGAGACGATGAAGCTGAAGATAATGAAAAGTAAAGAATTTGATCCCTCCAAAGGACCGATCTGGCTTTCCCACAGGTTACATGAAGTGCAACTAAAACAGATAATTGATATATGCTGTGATAAAGTTGATGAGGACAAAAGCAATAGAGGTCATCAGCAGGAACTTGAGCAAGATTCACGTTTCGGCCCCTTAATTCCTGTACGATCAAACTCGCTCAAACGGGGCCCTGCTTTAAAGAAAGCAGCCTCGAAAGAAAAATCTCGGAAATGTAGGCCTAGTCAGATACATTGACTACGCCATCGAGATGATTCGAACTGACTAAACTGGAAATATGGAAAAGGAACTTAAATAAAGTTCGGGCAGTTGTCCAAAAGTTGCTTAGCGGAGAAATAAGCGTATTTCAATAAAGTCTCCGTGTTTGTGTAACTGCTTTTCAGCACTGCGCTTAAGATCAAAGCGATTATAATCTCTCGCAATGAGGGTGGTGGAGGTACGATTTATTTTTTCAATAAAATCGTTCTCATGTGTACAGATACGAATATATCTCAAAACCTGTCCCGCGAAAACTTTAATGCCTATTCTGTAAGGCACAGTGAGTAATGGGAAGAAGACCGTTCCAGGCCACCGAAAAATTCAGAAAAATTGGTATTTTTAAAAACGACTAAATTCATGAATTTTAACCATTTTTCAGGTTTTTAAGACCTAAATTCATAAATTTAGTCCATTTAAAAAGTACCATTTTTTGAAAAATTGGTATTTTTAAAAACGCCTAAATTTAAGAATTTTGGTCATTTTTTCAGGTTATGAAGACCTAAATTCATAAATTTAGGCGTTTTTAAAAATACCCAATTTTTCAAATTTTTCAAAATCTCAAATTTGAGAATTACAATTTTTACCTTGACAATCATGACCGTTCCAGGACACCGAAAAATCATAAAAGTTAAGAATCTCAAATTTGAGATTATGTTTATTTTCTCCTCAAAATCATGACCGTTCCAGGACACCGAAAAATCATAAAAGTTAAGAATCTTAAATTTGAGATTATGATTATTTTCTCCTCAAAATCATGACCGTTCCAGGACACAACATCAAAAAAATTGGTATTTTTAAAAACGTCTAAATTCATGAATTTTATCCATTTTTCAGGTTTTTAAAATATGCGATATCTAAAATTATGTGTCTAAAAATATTTCTTTAAAAATGGGAGAAACAAAAGAGGAAGAAACCTCAAGAATATATCCTTCGTTATATCAATTAAAAACAAGTGAAATGGACATTGAAAAAATGAATAAAGAAAAGCACAAAGATAGAGTTAGATATATGAAAGATAAGGAATCTCAATTATTATTAAGATTAGAGCATTATGATAAATTAAGAAAGAGATGGTCTAAAGTTAAGAATGTAACACAAGGAATTGGAATATTCTTAACAATAAGTTTAGGTACTTTAACAATTGTTATATCTTCTGGTGTTTTAGTAATTCCAGTAGTTGCTACTGCTTTAACAGGTACGGGTGTTTTTACAACTTCACTTGTTACAATGTTAGATAAATCTTTAATAACTAAGAAACGAAAATCATTGAAAACTAAGCATTTACATGTTAAAGAAGTCTATGACAAATTACATTACTACTTTCAAAGAGTATGTGATGATAATGTTACTACGCTAGATGAGATTGAAAAATTTGATCAAATAGCTAATGAAGCTAATAAAATATCATTTCATTTAAAGTCCGAAAAAGTTGATGATAAAAATTCTGTTGATGGTAAAACTTTTAGTGATGGTAAAATTTCTAATGAAGAAAATGATAAAATTTTTTTAGAAGAACTAAAAACTTTATAAAACAAAACTTTATTAAACGCAACTTAAAACGAAAAGATGTCAGACGCCAAAGCAATAAAAATATAATTTGTTCAGTAAAATGTTTTTGTTGTATTCCAATGCTACCACAAAATTCAAATATTATATTTTAAAAATGGATAAAATTAAAGCTGATAATCTAAAAAGAATTAGTCAATTAGACGACTTAATAAAACAAAGAAATATTATGAAAGAAACTCATCTTCAACATAGAATGATAAAAGCTGGTATTCAATCTGATATGTTTGAAAAAAAATGCAGCAAACCGAACAAGTAAAAACTGATTTTGAAAAACTATGAAACCATTTAAAACTCTTGAAAAAGAACTTACAAATAATTAGAAACAAATTAATATAACAGATCCAGAACACAAAACTATATTAGATGACTATGGATTACTAGAATCAAACATTAATAAGAAATTACCAAAATCTATGCAATTTGAACATTCTACTTCATTTATAGATGGAAAAACAATACCTAAATTTTATCTCGGACAAAAAGAAACATTTCCACAACCTTCTCGAGGTTTAATTTTTTCACCAGATAAATATCCTTTGAATTTAGATAGAAATTTTGTTGATCTTTTATGAGGAGCAGATTTAAATAATTATGCTGTAGAAGATCTCATAAAATATAAAGCTATGTTAGATGCAGTTAAAGCAGGAAAAACTCTTAAACGTTATAGAGAATTAGAAAATTTATTATCAACGGGAGTTAAAGTAGGAAAAGGTTTTAAAACTGAAACAACTGTATTCTTACCATATGATCCACAAGAATTACTAAATAGATTAAATATTTTAATATCTGCAATAAAAGAAGGACATAATTCTAGTTTCAATGAAATTCATGCTATATTGAGAAGACTGTTAGAAAAGAAGATTCTAAATGAAGAGGATTATGAAAGTATAGCTGAAATATGTTGTTGTTTTTAATTTTTTATAAAAAAAATGTTTATTTAAAATTTTAGCTAAAAAATGTGTTCAGCAGATTTAGACAAAATTAATAATCATTTAGAAAATCTAACAGAGATTTTGGGTTCATCAAAATTTAGTACGACGTTAAAAATTATAACAACTACTTCATCACACACTTGTAATTTAGAACCCATTCTACATTTAGAACAAAATAAAAATTATCAAATTGCATTGACTAGTTTCTCCACATTTAACACTATTCAAAACATTATCAAAGATGTGAATGACCAATTTAGATATTCTACTGATAAAGGCAAAACATTGAAAATACTAACTTTTCTTCCTGGTTCTTACGAAGTTGAATCAATATCAAATGAAATTAAGAGACATTTAGGTATACCATTTAAAGATCAGAAACAATTACATTTTGCAGTTTAACCGGCAGTTAATAAATTTTCTCTTACTTTAGACGAAAATCATCAAGTTGATTTTAATCATGATAGATCATTGTCAAAGCTATTAGGATTTAATAAACAAACCTACAGTCAAGGTCATCATTTAGGTGAGAAGATTCCAAAAATAACTGAAATAAATTCAATTGTTGTACATTGTGACATTATTGAAGGAGGATATATAAATGGTAAATTGTCAAATTTAATATTCAGTTTTCCAGCTTTTACTGTACCCATTGGTTATAGATTAAATGTAATTCCACAAACATTAATATATTTCCCTATTACAAGAAAAGCTATTAACAACATTAACATCAGAATCACTGATGAGAAAGGAAAAGAAATAAATTTTGGAGGTGAAGAGATTATGATAGATCATTTGGTTAGAGAAATTTGATTTTCTTCTTCTTATTCTTTTTCTTTAGAAACAAAAAATAAAAATAAAAATTTTTTATTAAAAATGAGTGAATTTCCCCCATTAAATAAAAAAAACTTAAATTTAATCATCATCCAAACTTATCCAATAAAGTTTGTCAGTTATTTGTGGAAGATCAGGATGTGGAAAAACATATCTATTATTGAAAATTTTAACGACTCCAAATTTTTTGAATGATGACAATCTTATAATTTATACAGCAACAGCAGAACAACCCGTCTATCAATTTTTAAAATATGGATTTGAAAATAATCTTAAAAAACAGCAATTGCTTCATTATTCAAAGAATATGAAAAATCTGAAGATGAAGAAGAAATAAGTTCGTGGTGTGAAGAAGCAGCAAAACATAATCAGTTAGTTGAATCTAATAAAAATAAACATATAAAGATACAATTAATAGATGATAGTGGTAATATGCAAGATCCTAGTAAACTAGATAAAGCAATGAAACATTGTGTAATTTTTGATGATTGTGTTAATGATAGAAATCAGTCAGTTCAGAGAAATTATTTCACAAAAGTTAGACATAACAACTGTAGTGTTTTTTATTTAACACAAGGTATGCATTCATTAAACGGAAGTGTTATTAGAAAGAATGCAAATATATTTATACTATTTGAAATAAATCCAAGAAACTGAAGTGATTTGTTAAGAGATTTATGTATAAGAGATAAAGATGAATTTAAACAATCGTGTAACAATGCTTGGTCAAAAGATTATGGCTTCATTACAATTAATATTGATAAAAAAATTCATGATAGAGTTATAGAAAATATTTTCGCGTAGTGATCGAATAATTTATTTTTTCTTAATCTTTAGAAATTTAAAAATTAGAAAATTTAAAAGGTAAAGTAGTTATTCCATCAGGTAAAATTTTTCTTTTATCATCAAATGGATCTACTGCTAATTTATGTTCCTCTTTTAAATACATTTTATGTTTCTTTGAATTAAGTCTATAATTACATGCTGTTTTTATTTCATTATTAAATAATGTATTCTTATAATCTTGAAATGTTATTTGGTTAGCCACTGATGCCTTTGAAATTCCTTTTAATGTTTTATGTGTTTTAATATTATTAGTTGTGTTATAACAATAACATTTAGATTTTAAAAATATAGCTTCTGTTATGAAATCTTCATTTCCTTCTAGTTCACCTTTTACTTTACATAAATCAGAAGGATGAATGATATTTTTTTAATCTATTTCTTCATCAAGTGAAGAATTATACGGTATTATTGATTCTAAGAAAACGGAATCCGTATCTGTAAAGTGTAATTTATAGTTTTTGCCATAAGCAGGTGCTAAATAATCATATATAAATCTATAAATAAATAGTTTAGCTAATTCTAATATAGTGAATCCAATAAAATTAAACTTATCATGTTTCACGCTGATTCGACGTAAATGTACAGCACATAGATTATCGCTAAATCTAGTAGTTCTTTTATATGTAGGTTTCCTTGTTAAATTTTGGAACCTATCTTTATCATAAACTATTTCAATATTTTGTCTATTACGCACATTTTCTAAAGTCTTGCCATAAAGTGCATTACTCATTAATTTAAAGAATACGTTTCCGAAATCATCTTTATTTCTTTTAGCTATTTACGTTTTTCAATATTGAACTCTATATAATTTTTTAACCATCTACATTTTTTATACACTAGTTTTCGATGTATTTTAGTGAGAATCATTCCATGTTCTAAATACCAATCTAGCATTCTTCCTTCAACAACATACTTTCCTTTATTGCTTTGTGTTAACATAAGTTTTTTTGTTGGTCTGTATTTCTTAGGAATTAAAGATTTTTGATAATCTGAATATTGGGAATTTTGTTTTCGGGACAGAATGGATAATATTTTGTTGCGCCTTTTATATAATCAGGGTATACTAAATCAACTTCATATATATAACCATGATTATAATTTCCCTCATATGTTTTTTGATAATCAAGAATATTACACCATTCCATCTCACCTGTTGGTAATTCTTGTATCATGCAAGAAGAATATAAGCTATTAAAATCATCATATAACAAATAGTTTTCTCTCATGAATTCATCAACTGCTGCTTGACTCTCTTCATTTGATATAAGTCCTTCTATATTTTGATTAAACAATTTTATAAATTGATCGCTTTCTTCTGGAGATAAAGGTTTATATATTCCATAATCATCAGGATTTACTTTTCATTGTAACACTGTACATAAAACCTACCTAAAAACTTACCTAAAACTGATGAAACACCACCTCTAATACCAGATTCAAAACATAATAATTTATCATATGTATTTTCTTTATAATGTTTAAGTTTAACACCAGTATGTTTTAATCCTGCTAACCATGTTAACCTGGTGTAGAATAACAATAACATGGATCTATTCCATAATATTCTAAACACATGTCACGAAAGTTTTCAAAAAGATCAGTAAGGATTAATACATCTATCTGAAGATATTTCATTGTATAATCATACATTGTTCTACAATTTAACTCTCTCCAATTCTTTTCAGCTTCTGCATAATCGTCTTCAAATAATTGTGATTGTTTTAATGTTGATTTAAATTTATTTATTGGAGGAAGTTTTTGTTCTCTCATTATTTCATTTATTATATTTATATCTCCAGTTAAATCAGTCTTCGACTGTGAACCGCAGGTTATATATTCATACGGAAATATGCCTTTTAAAGGTTTTAAATTATATTCATTTAATATTGTGCATTGTTCAGGTTTCAAAGTTTTTCCCCATAACATCTAATGAATAAGGAGTAAAAAATCTATATGCATCTAAAATTCTAATACAACCTAATTGCATTGAAAAATATTCTTCTTCTGTTTTACATAGTACATTTATTTGTTGTTGTTGTAATTTTTCAGATGAAAATAAACCTTTCATTACTAAATGGAAATCATATTTAGAACCATTGTAGAAATATAAAGGAACAAAGTTATAATTAAATTTATTAGCATTAAGATTACAAGAATTATGTGCTGCACCTCTATATAATCCATTTAGATGATCATGATCTTTTACTTTATCAAGATATCTACCTCTGCCAGTTTTATAATTATTTGTAAATTCTTTTCCACAGTAATAACAATTCTTTTCATAAGCAAAATTAATTTTTTCTTCATCGGTTAATGGAAGCATTGGTAGATTTGTTTCAAGCAATTGTGAAAAACGACCTTGTAATTCTTCTACTTTCCTTGTAAACATTTCTGAACTATCTTCGCCATAGTATTGATAATATTCTGATTTAAATAATTCATGATAATTTGAATGAATGTACATTCCCCAACATAATGGTTTTTGTTCAAATAAATATTTTTCTTTACTTTGTTCAGGTGCACTTTTTTCATATTTACCATTATCAGAATTTTGTGTTATGTTAACATTATATGCTTCCAAATCACAATAAATAGTAAAGGGTACTTTATTGTTGAAATAATGTCTATCATATATTAAATAATTATTTTTAGGAAAAGTATTTTCAAATGCTTCATTTTGTTGACAATTCACCAAATGTCTATTCATTTCTTCTTTAGTTCTAAAGCTCGTCATACATTGGAGACAGGGAAAATTAGCATTATCTGAAGTTTTTGTAAATATAGAAACATCTTTACACAATATAAAATGATCCTGTTAATATAATATATTCGCTTGTGCAGATTGTTTTGTTTGTTTTAATTTTTCAAATTTATCTTGATATATTTCATGTGTTAAATCGATAGATCTTTGTAAATCTTTTTCAGACTGTTGATAATTTTCATTTAATATTTGTAGCTGATAATTATATTCTTTATTACATTGTTCTTTATATTGTTGTTGACATTTTTTAAAACATTCATTTATTTTTTGATTGGTTTCATTTAATTCTTTATTGTTTTCATTTAATTCCTTATTGTCTTTATTTAATTCTTGAATCGTTTCTATCTTATTTTGATATTTATGGAGATGTTCTTGTAGTAACATTTTTAATTGTTGAAAATAATCTACTTTACATTTTTGTAAAATTTTATTTAAATTTTGTAATTTTTGTTGATATTCTAAAGATAAAGATGAATAATTGGAATCATAATCATAATTAAAATTACGTCCTTTATATTTATTTTGATTAATCATTATTGGTGATAATTTTTTTAACAATTTCAAATTTTTCAGTACATATTATTTTCAGCACAATATTTTGAAAAAGTTTGTTAATACATTATAAAAAGTTTCATCGGTTTCATTATGTTCAACAGACTCATCAAATAAATATTTTTTATCTGTTACGGGCGAAGCCCTAGAACCTTCGGTTCGTTCAGCTTCATCAAATTAATCTATTTCGTTAAATTCATCAGTATCACTAAATAAATATCTTCCATCTGGTACATGTTCATCTTCACTATCAAAAACCTTTTTGTATTCCGAATGTGAAAAATCATCAATTATTTTTTAACTTTTATAACAGTAGGCAATGTTTCTAGATAGTTTTTATAATTATTTAATTTTAATATATTTCCTTTATCAACTCGATCTACATTTTGTAAATGCAATTTACTTTGTAAATGAGATTGGTAACTTCTTTTTGTTTGCAACTTTCTTTTATATAAGACACAAAAAAACTTTTCCATTTTTTGTTTTTTAAAGAAAAAATTTTTGTTTTAATTTTAGATATAAACATTCTATTATCAAGGTCTTGAGAGTTATCATATATTATTATATATTTCACGTTCTTTAGTTATTTTATTTTCTTTATCATATAATGTTTTATCAAAAGACAATTTAAATTTATTTTCACTAACTATTGATTCTTCATCAACATCATAAATTACACTTTTTGGTATAGGATGACATTCCCTGATAGGAATATCTAATTCCAAATTATATTTATTACTTGATAATAATATAATAGAGAAAAATATTGGTCTTTGATCTCTTTTGGAAAATTTAATAACACCACCATAATCTGAATCATTTCTAGTTTTTATTAAAGATGATAAAATTTTTAATTGATTAGTGTAAATCCTAATTTAAATTTTGTAGACCCGACACATAGTTGTCTAATAGTATCTTCAACTATTCCATCATTATTATTTTCAATTGCAAGAAAATGAAATTTAGATGTATTTTGTTTATATGTAGTATTAATATCATGTTGAGGTATAAATTTTTCTTCACTTAAATTTTTATAATTACTAATATTTTTATAATCTTTTTTACCATTTACACCTTTTTCAGATGTTTCAGAATCATCATCTATATTATCATCATTATTATTATCAGATTCTTTAAAATTATTATGATTATAGTCATTGTTAATAGTATAAGGTGTTGTCCACATATAAATTTTTTCTTGTTGTGCTAAACCATTTATATAAGATTTTAATAAATTAATATTTCAATTTGAATATAATCCTATATAAGTATCATCATCATATCTTTGAGGCATTTCTACCATTTCTCTTTTATAAACAGTGTATCTATAATATACTTGACATAATAATTCTTCATTATGTTTTTTACTTTCAATATGAATATTGTATTGATTAAACTCATCAACAAATAATCTAATTTTTTCTTTCGAAAAAGATTTTAATTTTTTGACCAATTCAGTAACATTGATGTAATTAATTATTTTAGTTTCTATCCAATCTGTATTACTGATTGGAAACACTGCTCTAATAAATCCGTAAACACTATTATGACCTATTATAACCATGTTTTCTTTATTTAATTCTACATATGCAACATCATTATATTTACTTACAATATCAATAAATTTAATAAATGGTTCACCTGGAAATATACGATAATTTGTTTCAATAGAAGGTAAACCTTTAGTCTGTTCTTTGAATATTTCAGCTTGTAATTCACAAAGAAGATTAACATCCATACATGGATTATTAATATTATCAAAACATTTATTTTCAAATCCCGATGATCTCGTCGAATAAGAAGAACAGGATGATACGGGCGAATATAAGTTTTTTAAATTTGCTTTTTCCATTTTTTTAATTTTTATGTGAGAAAAAATTACTTTTTTATTGTTAAAAATGATGTTACCAAATGTTGGTGGAGGTGCATATATCTCCAATAATCGTGAATCAGAAATAGAAATAGAAAATTATATCATGAAAACTGGAGACGTATTATCTGTTCCATTGCATCTTTCTATTCTTCCGCAACAAAATGAAGAGTTAACAAATAAACAATATGTTGATACACAAATCAATGACTTAAAAGAAAAATATATAAACGATGTTTTGGTTCCACTGATGAATGAATTAAAGTTGCTTAAACTTAATGACAAATCATTGAACGAAAAATTATTAAAACTTGATAAAAGGGATAGAGAGCTAGAAGCAGATATAGCAAAACTTTTTAAAAAGATTTCAGAACAATCAAAAATTTCAATATTGCTTTCTATAAAGTTAAAGTCTGCAGTCATTAAAAATAAACTTCAGATAAAATTATTGAAAGAACAATTAGAAGATGAAATAGAAAAACTTCCTGAAAGAATTTAAAAAAATTAAAGCAGTTACAAACTACATTCCAAAAAAGTGTTGATGAATTGAGTTTTAAAATTACTCAACAGATGAAAAAGATGAATAGAATAATAAATGAAGTAAACTCACTTAATCAAAAAGTTGATAAAATGAAAACTCTTAAAATCAATTTAGAAAATGAATTAAAGAAAAATTTACAATAAAACTCTACAGGAAATAAAGAACAGTTAGATGCTGTTAAAAATCAGTTAGATGTTCTTAAAGTTCAATTGAATGCTCTTAAAATGGCGTTGAAGATGAATCAGCAGAAAATGCAAGTTATTAGAAAAGAAATTAAAATACATCACACGCTGCTTGACGCAATAGATAAAGTGCAACAGAAAATTAATAAAGTTATCACGAAGTTGTTGTCCATTCACACACGTAAATCTTGATCGGACACGTAAATCTTAACGTAAATATTTCTTTCACAGGTCAAATTTATTCCTAAAAAATGCCTATAATTTATAAACACAATCTTAAACATTTTGCTTCAAATCAAAAAATAGCACATGAACCATGTATGAAATCTGTTTACCATTATAACAATGTAGAAACAGTTCAAAAAGAAGTAGCCGGTGTAAACAGCGGAGCTGGCATATTTTTTGATATCGGAAGTATCGTTAATGTTATCAAAAATAATAAAGATTTGATTACATCTGCTGCAAAAGGAGCAGCTGCTATAGGTAGTACAGCTACTGCAATATCAAATGCTGTTAAGTCTCAAAACGAATTAAAACAACTAGAAACTATTCGTAAACTTAAGAATGATTCTGAAGAACTAAAAAAATTAAAAAAACTTTCAGAGGAAACAAAAAACAAAATTGCTAACATAGCTGCAGGGTCTGAGAGTAAACATGAGAGGAAATCAGGCGTAGCCATAGAACCTACGCTTCGTTCAATTGAAGAAATAAGAGGTAATGGTGTGAACAGCGGAGCTGGTTCAGCAAAATTCTAAAAATAAATTTTAGTAAAAATCTTTTTGGGTGTGAGAAATTTTTTTTCTTTTTGTGAGAAATTTTCTTCTGTGTGTGAGAAATTTTTTTGTGTGTGAGAAAAACAAAAAGTCAAATTATTTTTTATAAAAATGTCTTCGCTTATCGAAAATAAATTTAGATTAGACGATCCTCCGTTCGTCAGTTATAATCAAAAAAAGAATGACTATATAAGAATTGCTATGAATCCCGGATCTTCCAGTAGAGTAAATACTGGAGGAGATTTAATCTTTGAAGTTGATAATCAGCAAAGTTATATATATCTACCTGGTTCCTTTTTACACTGTGAATATTCTTTATATAGTGATGCCAATTTTACAACACCATTACCAAATACCGATAATATTGCATTAGAGAATAATTTCTTTCCAAGAATATTTACACGAATGCGTTTAGATTTTGCAACTCAAAATATAGAAACAATAAGTGATTCTCCAGGTGTAATTGATACAATGCTTAGATTTGCAACAATTGGTGAAAATAATAAAAGGTATGAAATCGAAGGTTGGTTTCTTGATACTAATGATGGCATAATTGTTGATGATTTAGCTCACGCTGGAACAGATGCAGCAGGAATTTCGAAAGATCTAGAAAATATTGCAAATCATTTAAATAAAACAAACAATAGTGCATATAAAGAAAGACGTGAATTTAACAAGAAAAGTAAACAGACAGTAAATTGGTCATTGTATCCATTATTCGGATATTTAGATTATCACAAAATATTATGTCAATTAAAATTTAAATTAATAATTCATCGCACAGCAAATAATGAATTAATCTTTTTTGGTAAGACTGGAAAAAAAGCATATTTAAAAATTGATAGACTTGAATGGTGGATTAAGCATATTACTCCTAGTTTAGAGGTCGAATTAGCTATTGCAAATAGATTAAATACTAACAAACCAATTCCAGTAAACTTTCTAAAGCGTACTGCTAGTTCAGTAACTTTTTCCGAACAAAGATTTAACTGGCATTTTACTAGAACTGCGAATACTCCAAGATATTTATTGCTAACTTTTCAAAGAAATAATTCTCCAAGTTTTGATAAGAACAACAATCTTTTTCATATTAATACAATTCGAAGTTTACAAGTTTCATTAAATCAAACCCGATATCCAATTGATCCATTAAGATTCGATGATACCAATAATCAATTTATGGAAGGATATGATTCTTATCGAAATCTTTGTATAGAATTTGGAGTTGAACCACAATTAACTCCTGGAGATTGGAGACATTCATATCCTGTTTTCTGTTTCGATTTAAGTGCACAATCTGAAGATATTATCAAGACTGGTTGTGATGTAACAATTAATATTGAAAAGAAAGATTCCACAACTTCATTGATGGCTTATGGTTTATTGCTAGAAGATATAAAATCTTCTATTGAAATTCTTAATGGAAAGATGGCTAGGATTGGTTAATAACCTGAGGACCTTTGGTCCAATCGGCTAAAGCCTCTCAACAAAGTTCTATTGGTTAATAACCTGAGGACCTTTGGTCCGATCGGTTAATTAAAATTTTTGGTAACTGAAAATTTTTGATAACTTAAATTTTTTTCATAACAAAAATAGATTAAAGTTATTTCTAACTCAAAATTTTTTATTAAAAATGTCGCAAGCGAAAAGTAATAATAATAATAAAACTGTTGAATTAAAATTACGTAACATTGTTGACAAAAATACACCTAAAACTATTACGATTAACAAAAAGAAGTATGACATAAACAAACCAATAATAGAGAATATTAAATTACAGGAAGAAAAGAATGGTGGAATTCTCCCATTAATTCCACTAATAATAGGAGGTATAGCAGCAACAGGAAGTGTTGCAGGTGGGACAGCTGGTATTGTCCAAGCAGTAAATAAAAATAAATCAGAGAAAGCAGCATTAGAAGAACAAAAACGTCATAACAGAGAGCTAGAGAAAGTTGCTAGAGGGCAAGGAGTAGTAGATAATTTTATTAGTAAATTAAATTTAGTTGATGAAGGAAGACGAGTTCTTAAAAATATTCTCCACAATGTTGATGACTTGATAGAAATAAAAGAAACTAAAGATGGTTCTGGAATATATCTAAGTCCTAGTATGATTAGGTAAATATATTTTGTAAAAAAAGATATATTGTTATAATGTTATAAATATTTTTTTATCTTTAAAATGTATTCTACAAATTCCGAAAATTTAATTAAATTAAAAATTGCTAATTTAGATTTATTGAATTATCTATAAAACGTACATTCTGGCCATCGGTCGCACACCGGTCGGCTGCACACCGGAGGTGACATACAAAAAACATTAGAAAACTTTCCTGGAATTATTTGGAGTAAATATTCAAAAGAAAAGCATCTTCCTGGTCATTCATATACCGGTCCAGGAACTCGATTAGATATAAGACTAGATGAGAATAATAAACCAAAACCAGGTGAAGAACCAATAAACATACTAGATGCAGCAGCTTATGGACACGATCTAAGTTATCGAAATTATGACCTAAGTTCTCGACATGAAGCAGATAAGATAATGATTCAAAAATTAGATAGTATTCAGAATCCTTCCTTTAGAGAAAGAATTGAAAGAATGTTTGTTAAGAAAGCTTTACAAGCAAAAATGCTTTTTGGCCAGGGGATAAATGAAACCTACGCGTCCGAAATTCACAAGGAATACAGAAAGCCGAAATATCTATTGAAAGTAAAAGTATTTAATAAGGATGATATTTGGAGTGCTGATCTAATCAATATGCCGAATGAAAAAGATTATAGATACGCATTGACCGTCATAGATTTATATACTCGATACGCTTGGGCAAAGCCTTTAAAAAACAAAAGTGGCCTGTCAGTTAAATATGTAATCTTTAAAGAAAGTAATAGAACACCAAAGAAGCTATTCGTTGATAAAGGGACTGAGTTTTATAACAGAAATGTTAAGCCACCATTCGATTTAGTTTATTCCACAGAAAATGCTGGAAAGGCTGTGGTAATAGAGAGATTTAATAAAACTTTAAAAAATACAATATTCAAGAAATTCACAGAACAAGGTAATCAGAAATGGTTGAAGATACTACCAGGAACTGTAGATCAGTACAATAATAAAATTCATTCAGGTATTGAAGAAACTCCAAAGAATGCTTCTGACGATCCTGATTTGATACGAAAAAAAATATTCGAAAATAATTATTCGAATGAGAGTAATCCGAATTTACAGAAACGTAAGTCGAAATTTATAATTGGAGATAGGGTACGAATATTTAAGTATAAGAATAAATTTGAAAAAGGCATTGTTGGCTATTGGACTAAAGAAATATTTGAAGTTTGTAAAATAAATCAAACTTATCCGATTACTTGCGAAATCAAGGATTTAGATAATCAGGAAATCACTGGGAGATTTTATGAAAACGAATTACAAAGAAGTGATTTTTAATTATCATCATTGGAACTAACGTTTCGGGAATGAAATTCCCTTATTCAATTCTAACATAATATCAAGAAATGGTACTTCTTTTTGTTATTTGTTCAAAACATATAGACATAATTGTCCACAATAAGTAGTTCCTGGTGTTTGAATTTGAAAAGTATTGTATGTTCCATTTCCAAGTAATTCTTTGATTTCATTAGTTGGAGGCAATCCATATGAGTCGAACCAATAGTTCTCAGCCTCTGGGCGGTCAAAATAATAATTAGAACCGTTTTTATTTCTTTGTACCGCTGACCAATGTACTCCTTTTTGTACTCTAGACATTTTATAATAAAAAAATTTCTTATAGGGACCCCTAGAAGTCAGAAGGGGGATTGAGTTAAAAAAACTGTCGCACAATGATGTCTTTCCTTACTACTTCTTCTATTTTGAAATGATTTAGTTTAGTCTAAATTAAAAAGTTACATTGTTTAACAGATTTCCTTTTTTCATGAACTTCTCAAAATGAATTAGAAAAAAACTGAGTTTTAGATGGTTCTTGAATCACTGCTTGCTTGTTTGCTTTTCAGATGTAGTTGACCACAAAATCATTCGTCTTGAATGGCTTGTAATTGTGATTTCTCTTCATCTTGAGTTGATGATGTTCCTGGTTGTAGATTTAAAACAATTTGACTTGTTTTCATTGTCTTATTATGATAATCCGTTTCAGGTCGTGGAGATTTGTTACAAAATTCACTTCAGGTACATCTTTTATCAATAGTAATTCATCCCTCATCAATAGGTGAAAATTGTTTATTCCCAATGGATTTGCGATCTTATTTAAATCGAAATTTGTCGTGGTTTGTTTACCGTATTGTTTTAAGAAGCAACCGAAAGTCGGCGAGCTAAGGTCGGAGTCTTCAATTTTTATGTTTTTCATTGTTTCTTTTTTGTTATTCATTTTTTTTACAAAAATAACATATTTAACATATTTTGTTCTTTAAATTTAAAAAAAAGCAATTTTATAACACAAAATAAAATAATGTTTTAGCATATACTGTTCATAAACTTTGACAGAAGAGGAATCTACATCTCCCGATCAAATAACCGATACAAAGTTACGCATTCATATAACATTTTGTCCACGGCGTGGACGCGATCTAATTGGTTGAAGCACGGCATTGTAACTAAATGGCATAGTAATTGTATGTACATGTACAACAAGAAATGGCATTGCATATAAAACAGAGAGAATCAAAAATGATAAGTTTTCTTCACAACGCGACTCATGTCCACGGCGTGGACGCGATCTAATTGGTTGAAGCACGGTATTGTAACTGAATGGCGCACCATTGTTTAGGAAAATTATAATGAAATAGCTCTTAACATTGAAAATGAAGTGTCGTGCGAGCGTATCGCAGCAACAATAGCGGAGTTTCACATCCAAAATTCCATTGCATATGTCAGCGCGGTATTGTAACTGAATGACGCACCATTGTTTGGGAGAAGAATGAAATCATTTTGAATGACACACAATTTCTCAGCACAATGAATCTAGTTGCCGCACCAAAATTCTCCATCCCTTTGTAGACAATCTTCCAATATGCGTTTAAAAAAAGTCGAAGATCTCCTTTCTAACAAATTCGAAATAATCACCGTGTTTTTCTGAAGATATGAACAAATTTGCGATCTCACAAAAGAAATTTGGCAAATTTTCTCTGATAATCTTTGATTGAGTAGCGTAAAAATCTTGGCTCATTTTGAGAAATATATGACGAGAGCGTTTTGGAACAACCTTCACTGACAAGAAACACTGTTAAATTAATTAAGTCTTTAGCACAATTGTTTGAAATAGCCATATCGATTATTGTTGTTGTGTATTGTTTCATGGCACTGCAGCTGGAGTAGGATTTGCTGGATATATATTCCACGTCTTTCAAATGTCTAAGTGGGGGTAGCAGCTGTTTGTTCTTTAATGCATTGTTTCCTTTCAAATGCTTGAGTGGGGGTCACAGCTCTTTGTTCTGAAATGCTTTTCTTCATGAATGCGAAAAGCAGATGTCCTCTACAAGTGATCATCTGAGTGCAAAGCAGTAGCAACTACTGGAATTACTAAAACACCAGAAGATATAACAATTGTTAAAGCACCTAAACTTATTGTTAAGAATATTCCAATTCCTTGTGTTACATTCTTAACTTTAGACCATCTCTTTCTTAATTTATCATAATGCTCTAATCTTAATAATAATTGAGATTCCTTATCTTTCATATATCTAACTCTATCTTTGTGCTTTTCTTTATTCATTTTTTCAATGTCCACTTCACTTGTTTTTAATTGTGATAACAAAGGATATATTCTTGCGGTTTCTTCCATTTTTAAAGAAATATTTTTAGACACAATTTTAGATATCTCATATTTTAAAAACCTGAAAAATGGATAAAATTCATGAATTTAGACGTTTTTAAAAATACCAATTTTTATGATTTTCGGTGTCCTGGAACGGTCATGATTTTCAAGAGAAAAGTTGTAATTCTCAAATTTGAGATTTTTAACTTTTATAATTTTCGGTGTCCTGGAACGGTCATGATTTTCAAGGT
Organism: Prostheceraeus crozeri; assembly: GCA_907163375.1. Classification (NCBI taxonomy): domain Eukaryota; kingdom Metazoa; phylum Platyhelminthes; order Polycladida; family Euryleptidae; genus Prostheceraeus; species Prostheceraeus crozeri. The sequence continues at coordinate 482,268 of CAJQUW010008780.1, forward strand.
AAAAATTGTAATTCTCAAATTTGAGATTTTGAAAAATTTGAAAAATTGGGTATTTTTAAAAACGCCTAAATTTATGAATTTAGGTCTTCATAACCTGAAAAATGACCAAAATTCTTAAATTTAGGTGTTTTTAAAAATACCAATTTTTCAAAAAATGGTACTTCTTAAATGGACTAAATTTATGAATCCAGGTCTTAAAAACCTGAAAAATGGTTAAAATTCATGAATTTAGTCGTTTTTAAAAATACCAATTTTTCTGAATTTTTCGGTGTCCTGGAACGGTCTTCTTCCCATTACTATAGTGTTTTGAGGAAATGTTAAGAGCGTAACAGGAAAATTGAAGTTGTCAACCTTATGAAATACAGAGGTAACCGCTTCTGTATTAGTGATTTGCATTTTAGTGTCTAAATATTCAATGTTGTTGTCATTATCTCCACTTCTACTTGCCTCCAGACTTGTGGATAAATTTTAGGAATTAAAGAAGCGAAATGTTTATAATTAATAATACACAGATCGTCTATATATATATCTAGAGGTATTTGATAGAAGTTTAGCTAGGCCATACTTTTTACTTTTCATAAGATTAGACATAAAAATATATTCGCAGTGTAAAAGAAAAAGATCTGCTAGCAAAGGGCTACAATTACCTCCCATCGGTATACCTTTTATGTGCCGAAAAACCTGTCCACCAAAAGTGACGTAAACTTCATGAATAATGAATTTAATAGCATCCTTAAAGTTATCTTTAGTAAAAATACTATAGCCTTGATACTTTTTACTAGCTAAAAAACATTTTTCATAACCGATGCATAAGTATTTCCTATTCGAATCATTAAACACCAAATTTAGCAAGTCAGAAATGTGATGAATAACATCGTCATGATTCAAGTTAGTGTACAATGTGGAGAAGTCAAAAACTTGCACGTCATGTATATTGGTGTTTTGAATCTTATTTAGGAATTCGATCGAAGATACTCGTACTATACTCCAAAAACAGTTAATTCCGCTATTTTTATAGATAGCGTTACAATATTCCTTAAAGTAATTTCTTTTAACGGTTAGGCCTTTATTAATCTTAGTCGAAAGTTGTTTAGTAGTGCATTGTTTAGCACCTGCTATGAAGCGAAATTTGTAAGGGTTTTTATGCAATTTAGGTATCCAATACAATCGAGGTAGTTTAAGGTTATCTTTATTACAAATAGTATGAAAGGAATTAGTAATGATCTCTTTATGATTTACAACTAAACTATTGATCTCTATGTTAACAGATATGTATGTACTATTACCTATAGGAGTCAATGTCTTCAAATCAAATCCAAGTTCCTGTAATAAAACCAGAACATAGAATTCCTATTAACAAGTATGTTATTATCATTATATTATGCTATTATCATTTTTATTATTAACTTAAGTCGTTGCTTGTTAATGAAAACTAATTTGATGATTGTAGCAAGCCTCTAAAGGCCACACCGTTATCCAAAAAACCCCTTCAACGGATCCAGGAAAACCAGCATAGATAGAACCTGAATTTGAAGTCGGAGCCGAAGCCGGAGCCGGAGCCGAGCCGGAGCCTTTCACATCAGTGTCGTGGAGCTGGAGCCGGAGCCGATGAGATAACGCATCGGCTCCACAGCCCTGCTTTGAAGCACTGAGATGAAATGGTGGTAAAGAATATCCAAGTTCAGTGACAACTGGTACGAGCTTGACAACATCTTTGTATTTACACTTCAATGACTGAACCATAAACGTGAGAACTGTTTTACCAATATCTCCACTCTCGGTCACACCCGTAAGTTTTCCTTTGACACATTCAACATTTTGCGCTGTGTAAACTTCATCGATGATCAATATCACAATGCGTTCATAATCTTTGAGTTGACTCACACGAGAACTGATGTACGAGGTATCAATGTGACCAGGTGTAACTGAAGTCTCACAACACAGTTGCTGAAGACGACGAATGGTAGGTAGAAAGAAAATTTCTCTCAATTTTGAATATAAAGGTCTGCTAGTTATATACCACAAAAACGACAAACATATGGTATTTGGTGAATAATGTCGAGCATGAACCCACTTCTGGCAGAGTTCCAACTGTTACGAAATGAATTTCAGGAAATTTCTATGTTCAATATCATCCTGTTCAAGATGCTGTTCAATACTTTGCCGAGCAATGTCTAATAAAGTCATGTCAGAAATACATGAATAATTGAAATCACAGCGAGATTTTGCGAATGCGAGAAGATTACAAAGCTCCGTCGTCGAAGTCACATGCTCAGGAATGTGCAAAACATGGTCGTATAACCGATGAGATAGTCGAAAATTGTTCACGAACACTTCAGTCCTTGGATCCTCCAAAACACGCACCGAACAACGCATCGATGGGGAATCCAGGGAATCAAAAGCTGCTGAGATATAAGCAAATAAAATGCTTGTCTCTCAATGCTGAGCAAAACAATCTCCCGGCAGGGTGATGGTGCAAAGTCTCTCTTTCAAGTCCGCGATGGTTTGAAATATTTCACTTTCGAACATGATGTTCATTGCGTTGACAGAGGACTTGTTTGCTTTATTCCGTCGAAATTCCAATGTTGCATTAGGTCGGCGCAGAGTCGGTTTTGGCACACTCAAGTAGCTAGGGCTGTTATGAAGAATATGTGGCACAGCTGAAGGCTTCAATTTTTTGAGTTTTAACTTGTTCGATTTTTTGTTCAACCTAGCGGTATTCGAGTCTTAGCTGTTGACAAGGAAGTCATCATCGGAGAAATGAAGATGACACACTCGTGAATATGTCGTTGGAGAAAAGGGAATACGTCGTCCGTCACAAATGTCATCTCTCTTAATGGCCGTGATTCATTTCTGTCTCATAATAGCGTCCAAAGGAAAAGCAAAAAAAGGAATACCTGTAGATTCCGACGTTGCAAGATTCGCGTTCGACGAACGTGCTCTTGATCCATGCGGAGCATACCTGGAACGGCAATTTGGAACACAGCACTTGAATCCCATCGCACATATTTAGACACCTGACCAAGTCGACGCCAAATCAAAGAATGATGACAATTCTCAAGACGTGATAGTGCAAAATCAATAGTCAAGTTCACGTCAGTACGATGAGGTTGTCAATGATATTCGCCATTGTGATTGGCTTAGGCAGACCCGAGCACCACGGGGATGCAGTAGTGCTAGACTGAGTGAGGACGCGTACCGTCAATCCGTCATACATTGCACACAACTTTCATACAGCTCACAATGCGTATGGCTCTCTCGCAGTCGTCTCGCATGCAGCCACCGTGCTGTTCATCGTGGGCCTTACTATGTCGTGGAATTGTGAACAAAAATCGACCTTTCATATCCCGATGTTCTAGAAATCCCTGTCGTGGATACAGATGCAAACAGCATTCATCAGTAAAAACTACCTGATTTCATTTTTGTTGAGTCAATTCATTGTTCCTTTTATAGCAAACAAGATTTTTTTATTTGCTTGCTTGTAGGTGATGACTTTCGGGCGGCTATTCTTTCAGAAAGTCTGTTTTACGATTTTCAATGTCAAATTCATGGAAATGCGTATCTCGCTTGCAGTCAATTTAGGATGTTTCCTTGTTTCTCTAGCCAAGTCGAAACCGAGAGTGAATTTTGACACAGCTGAGAGCTTCTGATACTCTGATGAAGTCATTGAGTGCGTCTCACGCATCACTGCACCCGACGAAGGTTATGATCAAAAATAATTGTGCTGCATTCAATTACGTGTAGCCTAATGCAGTATTTTTCGAGGAATTTTCAACATTCGCAAAAACTTCGATGAGACGATGACTACTTGCTAAACACTCTGACCGCCATCTTACCATTTAGTCAATACGAAACACTTTTTCAAAGCTTCACTAGTGTCATTCATATTTTTTATTCGTCTATGAGTGATCTGTTTGCTGATAGGCCTATTCCACGGAATTTTCTTTTTAATGGAAAATTTTGGCGTTGTGAAAGATTTTTTGAATACTTAAGTGGAAGCGTTCTGCTTTTGAAAGGGGTTTCCTTTGATCAACAACTCAACAATTACAATCTGACTATTAGCGTTTTTTTGCAAGAAAACCAATGATACCACAACAACAGTTATGAGGGCGAGATTTTTTTCAAACGTTCGTTAATATTATTTGCTTCTTTCATGTGCTAAATACCAGTGGTTTTCCAATTGATAGCTTTTGATAACTTAGAATTTGACAGCGCACCACCTATCTGCAGTGCATATTTAATATTTTCACGTAACACCAATTTGGCACACTAATAGTGAAAGGCCGAAGTGTTGTGTATTTCTGAATTAAAAGTATCCGTGGAAATGTCTTCCTTTTCAAAATTAGGCATGTTGGTTAACTAATAAATTATCTACGTATAGGTGCATCTTTATCCCTGCACGGAAATTTTCCGCTCAGCAATTGGAAACGCTGTATGCAAGCAAATTCTGGATCATAAAAAGTTTTATTACCAATGCTACTAAATGAAGTAGAAGTCAGTAGAAGAATGTGAAGAGAAAAGTGAATGGAGGCTGTGATGCGGGGTTTTCAATCCTTCCGTCATATTATTACATCATGAGATGCAAATCACTGTAGTCGTTTCATATATGTGTTAAATGAATGAATTCCTGACATTGATGCTTTTCCATTGGACAGATGCTATGGTTTTGATAAAAAATGCTCCAAATTTCAGTTAAGCATGTCAGCAACGAAAATTTCTAAGAAAGCATTAAAATTCGTAGCATCTGTGTATTTTCATTTTGTCTGTAGCAGGGATGCGGAGTCGGAGTCCTATCATTTTTGCTGGAGTCGGAGTCCTATCAAATGATGAGACTCCGGACTCCGGCCTACAACTAGACCCGAAATATAATACAAACAAATTATTTATTCTCGTGCATATAGCTTTCACTGTCTTGATATCAACTTTCTCCGTCAAACAAAAGTACAGAGACATCAGTGCATGCAAAGCTTGAAATAGTTGAGGGAATGACCCGTGATAGTTAAAAAGAGATTGTCTTTTCAATCGGCGATTCGGTAGAGAAGACAAGCCTTCCTAGCCTCGATCGATCACACCCACGCATCAAAGGTCACATCGGAGATAAAAGCAAAACGCTAGTTTGTTTGAGAACATTACTTCTTAGGCTAACATCAATCGTGTGTGATGGGTCCTCTAAAGCCCATATTAAAATCGTAAGTGCACTCATTTTTTTGGAGAAGGATGGGGATTTTCATGACTGGTAGAGACTAGAGAAAAACCGTGTGAAGCACACATCAACAAGATGGGAGAAGCCGAGTCGCATGCATCCAACTGAAAGCGACATTTGATGAACTTTCATCGAAAATGATTGATAATTGATACAGCAATGATCCCTAAAAATAGGTTCAGCTAAGCCTATAATGATCTATGATGTAGGTTGCCAGTTAATGTTTCAAAAAAACTAGTCTTTATATATTTGCCACCCGGAGTCGCAGTCCTATCAAAATGATAGGACTCCGCATCCCTGGTCTGTAGGCCTAATAACCTGAATTTTCTAATTCATTCCGTAATTTTTTGCCAACTGAAAAAAATTATTTTTGTTTATTTTCCTAACAATCTTCAGCTGTCTATCCGAAGTTTTTAGTTCCATTTCCAGAATTTATGGTTCAGCATACTCGTACTAGTAAATCTCATGCAAAATAGGATGAAGAAAACGGATATGAAAGGATGCGAACAGGATTATTAAACAACTTATAGAAAACATTCAACATCATTCAATATCTAGTTAAAACTACACCTTGAATTTCATATACACGAAAGAAAAGAACTGTTTATTGATTTGGCAACTTATCAATGACGACGATAACATTGGTGATTCGCGCTCCTTTGAAGTTCTACCTCTAAAATCCATTCCCCATGTATTCATTTCAGCTTCTGCACGTCTTAATTGCGAAGAATGTTCGAGCGTGATGATAAGAGTGAAAACGATGACTGCATTGAAGTTCAGCACACTTTATTTATGATGCGATGGGCACCCCCCAAAGAATCTAAGGTGTGATGAATCTGTGCGCTCAACTGTTAATCTGCAGCTGGTTGACATTTGATATTGAGCGTCACCCGACCTAAAACTCTGTTGCAACATTCATTTATTAAATGCAAAATTATCTGACATTAACTCAATAGTTTGCAAACACATAAATGATTTGCACAACGTTGCACTATTAAATAGGGATCACATGTCTATTTTAAACGTCAGGATCATAATGCCCTCAAGAATTGAATCTTTTGGTATAGAAAGTTTCACTGCAAGCATATTTTTTGTAAAAAAATTGACATTCCCTATTCCATGGAAGAGTGACTACCGGGTGACATGCATGTACATAGAGCACATAGTTTCAAGTCGACCTGAACGCCGACATGCTCACATACTCTCTCTCTCATTTATGTTCAAGATGAAGATCTATCTTTACTGTGTGCGCTGTGGTTCGTCAAGACTTTAGAGCTAGCAATAAAGAATAAAGATTCCTTTGTGAGCAGCGTTCCCATAAGAGCGCAAATGCCGCCCGCGAGTTCAATTCTTCTGCTCGAGCACGCGCCTACTGTTTGCGTCATGGTAACATTCTCGACCAGGGTGTCTGGACTGAGGCTGGTTGCACGAAACTTGAAGACAAAGTGCACATAATCGCAAATCAGTTATATGCAAATGTAAACACACGTGAGCGACTAACTGAATCATTTGATCGGGCCAACTTGACGGATTTTGTGATATAAAAGCCAATGTAAAGGTGAAATGTCAACCATTATTAATTACATGAAAATTATCGACAAGATTACCAATGCAACATTTTGTTTTAGATGTGAACTTCAAATTTGTGAAATTTTCTCTTTAAAGTCCATGTCGACAAATTGTCAACCGATGTCCGTTTGAAGTCAAAATCTAACTAGCATGTATTCTAAAAGAGATACAGGATCTCCTACGCTAAAAAACTGGAATTGTCAGTTCAAAATTAGCCATCGTCACGAGGAATCAAATCAAAATACTAAATACTTAGAGTAATTCGAATTTAACAATTGATTTTCGGATGCAGCTGTTGGAAAAGACGCTTCCTCAGTCCTGCTCGAAGGAGGGTATTGTTTAGGTTAGACGAGTGAGGGGTGGAAAAGTCAGCTCTACATCCCTGCACGGCTTATGACAATGCGTTTGTCGAATTGTAAGTGGGATTGTCTACTTTTATCGACATAAGTGAAGATCCCATTTCTTCGTATCAGTTATCAATATTAATGTAATTACCAACATCCTGCCCCCCCCAGGTCTTTTCTATTTCTTTATTCAGGTCTTTTCTGTTTTCCTCTGAGGATGCAGCTCAATATTTAAATATTCCATTTACACTCTGTTTTCAATAAGTATCATTTGCTAATTATTGGTGATAGACTGGCTTAGACGAAATGTCAGTAGTGTGTCAAAAAGTAGCAGTCAATTAGCACTCAAGTAAAAACTATAAACTGAAATATATGAAATATATTTGAAGCACTATCTACGAGTATTTTGTCACTACTCTCGCATTGTCTCTATGCTTTCATTAGTTTGCAAAATATCAATCCATTGACTGAATGCTAAATTGGCCGCGTAAGTAATCAGATCAGTTACATTTTTGTCGTCAATTAAAACAGTAAGAGTTTTCATCACTGAAATTATCAACTTATGAATATTCACTAGTGTACATGACACATTTTTGGACAGTTAATTTTTGCAAGGAGGCATCTTTCATATTTTTGCCTGATACGAATAAAAAGATCGCAATGTATTCTTTTAGCATCAACATGACCCACGATTTTTGCTTTCGATCATAACCTACGTCTTGGATGTGAGGCGAAAGGAGCTACGATAGTGATTGCGCAAGTATAAAGGTACTATATCTATGATAAATATGACATACATTTGTTAGCCACTGACAGTATAAAATATTACAGTGACAATGCGAGAGTGCGAGTAATTTATATTGAATATGAATAATCATTTAAAATATATTCTATTTCTTAAAATATATAAGTTAAATGTTTCCGAGATAGAACGCCGACTACGACTGTTTTGAAATGACATATTGCAAGTGTACGTATGAGCAGCTAAATAAAACAAAGCGATTTGCTTTGAAATTGACAGAGTGATGAAGTACAGTACAGTATATAGTAAACGATAATGGGTGATATTGTAAAATTTTGGCTTATGATAGATGCGAAAGCGAAACGGGTCCTGAAAATAAGTTTGAAAATGTTAGACCTATTAAGAAATTCAGATCCATTATTTACAAATCTGAGTGAAATAAATTAGTGGATGAGATTATCTTCGATAGAGAATTGGTAGTTGCAGAAAATTAAATCTTTGACACAAAGCATGAAAGACGTGATGAGGAATGAATGTGAGTCAGTTCAGCCTCCAGCACTAGTTTCCGCGGCGAATGATGTACAGTGCATCCTATGAGTACATCGAATCCGTGCATCTCTCGAGTTCTACCAAGGTCCTCGTCAGACAGGATTAAATGAAAAAGAAGGTCCATTGAGAAGCAGAGTTAAGTTTTCAGTAAAAATGGTGTCTCTGATTGAAGTCTAGAGCCGGACTTTTTGGCATCTTGGCTTTCTATCATATGTATGTGTTATTTTATCATGCTAATAACAACTTCTCATCGATGATGCATGCGAAGATGTTTAAAGGTGTCTCAAATTAGCCTAAATCAGCTTTTGTGTTCAGCTTCTGCACGTCTTAATTGCGAAGAATGTTCGAGCGTGATGATAAGAGTGAAAACGATGACTGCATTGAAGTTCAGCACACTTTATTTATGATGCGATGGGCACCCCCCAAAGAATCTAAGGTGTGATGAATCTGTGCGCTCAACTGTTAATCTGCAGCTGGTTGACATTTGATATTGAGCGTCACCCGACCTAAAACTCTGTTGCAACATTCATTTATTAAATGCAAAATTATCTGACATTAACTCAATAGTTTGCAAACACATAAATGATTTGCACAACGTTGCACTATTAAATAGGGATCACATGTCTATTTTAAACGTCAGGATCATAATTCCCTCAAGAATTGAATCTTTTGGTATAGAAAGTTTCACTGCAAGCATATTTTTTGTAAAAAAATTGACATTCCCTATTCCATGGAAGAGTGACTACCGGGTGACATGCATGTACATAGAGCACATAGTTTCAAGTCGACCTGAACGCCGACATGCTCACATACTCTCTCTCTCATTTATGTTCAAGATGAAGATCTATCTTTACTGTGTGCGCTGTGGTTCGTCAAGACTTTAGAGCTAGCAATAAAGAATAAAGATTCCTTTGTGAGCAGCGTTCCCATAAGAGCGCAAATGCCGCCCGCGAGTTCAATTCTTCTGCTCGAGCACGCGCCTACTGTTTGCGTCATGGTAACATTCTCGACCAGGGTGTCTGGACTGAGGCTGGTTGCACGAAACTTGAAGACAAAGTGCACATAATCGCAAATCAGTTATATGCAAATGTAAACAATTGTCGTCAATTAAAACAGTAAGAGTTTTCATCACTGAAATTATCAACTTATGAATATTCAGTAGTGTACATGACACATTTTGGACAGTTAATTTTTGCAAGGAAGCATCTTTCATATTTTTGCCTGATACGAATAAAAAGATCGCAATGTATTCTTTTAGCATCAACATGACCCACGATTTTTGCTTTCGATCATAACCTACGTCTTGGATGTGAGGCGAAAGGAGCTACGATAGTGATTGCGCAAGTATAAAGGTACTATATCTATGATAAATATGACATACATTTGTTAGCCACTGACAGTATAAAATATTACAGTGACAATGCGAGAGTGCGAGTAATTTATATTGAATATGAATCATCATTTAAAATATATTCTATTTCTTAAAATATATAAGTTAAATGTTTCCGAGATAGAACGCCGACTACGACTGTTTTGAAATGACATATTGCAAGTGTACGTATGAGCAGCTAAATAAAACAAAGCGATTTGCTTTGAAATTGACAGAGTGATGAAGTACAGTACAGTATATAGTAAACGATAATGGGTGATATTGTAAAATTTTGGCTTATGATAGATGCGAAAGCGAAACGGGTCCTGAAAATAAGTTTGAAAATGTTAGACCTATTAAGAAATTCAGATCCATTATTTACAAATCTGAGTGAAATAAATTAGTGGATGAGATTATCTTCGATAGAGAATTGGTAGTTGCAGAAAATTAAATCTTTGACACAAAGCATGAAAGACGTGATGAGGAATGAATGTGAGTCAGTTCAGCCTCCAGCACTAGTTTCCGCGGCGAATGATGTACAGTGCATCCTATGAGTACATCGAATCCGTGCATCTCTCGAGTTCTACCAAGGTCCTCGTCAGACAGGATTAAATGAAAAAGAAGGTCCATTGAGAAGCAGAGTTAAGTTTTCAGTAAAAATGGTATCTCTGATTGAAGTCTAGAGCCGGACTTTTTGGCATCTTGGCTTTATATCATATGTATGTGTTATTTTATCATGCTAATAACAACTTCTCATCGATGATACATGCGAAGATGTTTAAAGGTGTCTCAAATTAGCCTAAATCAGCTTTTGTGTTCAGCTTCTGCACGTCTTAATTGCGAAGAATGTTCGAGCGTGATGATAAGAGTGAAAACGATGACTGCATTGAAGTTCAGCACACTTTATTTATGATGCGATGGGCACCCCCCAAAGAATCTAAGGTGTGATGAATCTGTGCGCTCAACTGTTAATCTGCAGCTGGTTGACATTTGATATTGAGCGTCACCCGACCTAAAACTCTGTTGCAACATTCATTTATTAAATGCAAAATTATCTGACATTAACTCAATAGTTTGCAAACACATAAATGATTTGCACAACGTTGCACTATTAAATAGGGATCACATGTCTATTTTAAACGTCAGGATCATAATTCCCTCAAGAATTGAATCTTTTGGTATAGAAAGTTTCACTGCAAGCATATTTTTTGTAAAAAAATTGACATTCCCTATTCCATGGAAGAGTGACTACCGGGTGACATGCATGTACATAGAGCACATAGTTTCAAGTCGACCTGAACGCCGACATGCTCACATACTCTCTCTCTCTCTCATTTATGTTCAAGATGAAGATCTATCTTTACTGTGTGCGCTGTGGTTCGTCAAGACTTTAGAGCTAGCAATAAAGAATAAAGATTCCTTTGTGAGCAGCGTTCCCATAAGAGCGCAAATGCCGCCCGCGAGTTCAATTCTTCTGCTCGAGCACGCGCCTACTGTTTGCGTCATGGTAACATTCTCGACCAGGGTGTCTGGACTGAGGCTGGTTGCACGAAACTTGAAGACAAAGTGCACATAATCGCAAATCAGTTATATGCAAATGTAAACAATTGTCGTCAATTAAAACAGTAAGAGTTTTCATCACTGAAATTATCAACTTATGAATATTCAGTAGTGTACATGACACATTTTGGACAGTTAATTTTTGCAAGGAAGCATCTTTCATATTTTTGCCTGATACGAATAAAAAGATCGCAATGTATTCTTTTAGCATCAACATGACCCACGATTTTTGCTTTCGATCATAACCTACGTCTTGGATGTGAGGCGAAAGGAGCTACGATAGTGATTGCGCAAGTATAAAGGTACTATATCTATGATAAATATGACATACATTTGTTAGCCACTGACAGTATAAAATATTACAGTGACAATGCGAGAGTGCGAGTAATTTATATTGAATATGAATAATCATTTAAAATATATTCTATTTCTTAAAATATATAAGTTAAATGTTTCCGAGATAGAACGTCGACTACGACTGTTTTGAAATGACATATTGCAAGTGTACGTATGAGCAGCTAAATAAAACAAAACGATTTGCTTTGAAATTGACAGAGTGATGAAGTACAGTATATAGTAAACGATAATGGGTGATATTGTAAAATTTTGGCTTATGATAGATGCGAAAGCGAAACGGGTCCTGAAAATAAGTTTGAAAATGTTAGACCTATTAAGAAATTCAGATCCATTATTTACAAATCTGAGTGAAATAAATTAGTGGATGAGATTATCTTCGATAGAGAATTGGTAGTTGCAGAAAATTAAATCTTTGACACAAAGCATGAAAGACGTGATGAGGAATGAATGTGAGTCAGTTCAGCCTCCAGCACTAGTTTCCGCGGCGAATGATGTACAGTGCATCCTATGAGTACATCGAATCCGTGCATCTCTCGAGTTCTACCAAGGTCCTCGTCAGACAGGATTAAATGAAAAAGAAGGTCCATTGAGAAGCAGAGTTAAGTTTTCAGTAAAAATGGTATCTCTGATTGAAGTCTAGAGCCGGACTTTTTGGCATCTTGGCTTTATATCATATGTATGTGTTATTTTATCATGCTAATAACAACTTCTCATCGATGATGCATGCGAATATGTTTAAAGATGTCTCAAATTAGCCTAAATCAGCTTTTGTGTTTCATAAATCTAGATGTCTGTCTGTCTCTCTTCATGGACAAAGGTTCATGTCATGCACACATGATTGAATGACTTGAAGACATTCCATGTCAAAAATTATGGCTGTTAGACTTAGTACCTCTCACTCAACCAGAGGAAACAAAAGAAATATCATTTTTGCCGAATATGTCACCCTGCTTCCAATTGTATTAATGCAATTTTTCTTTGATCCTCAGTGATATGAAAATGAACTGAACAGAACTCGGCAGACGCACAGATTAGTGGTGGCCGAAGGCGCACATAATTATGCGAAAATCTCATCTGTGACCTCGTTCCTTACAGAAAGTTGTGCTATGTTAGTGCAAGACTGTCTTTTAGTCGCCAAATTCAGAGAAAC